>CANTUR010000291.1:600000-967500 GCA_947683625.1 Mallotus nudiflorus | reverse complement strand
AGATAGTTCAAGAAATTAAGAACTTTGAGAATATGTTTCTTAATATTGTTAACATTGAAAATAGTTGTAGAAAAGGAAGGAAGAAATGGAGAAATAGTATTGGTATTTGTAATAGTTGTGTTCATTAAAGAAGAAGAAAAAGGAGGACAGGTCATGATTGGTAACAATTTTTATAGCCCAAATACCATAAAAAATGGGTGATTTTCTATAACACCCTAAAAGTGAGGCACACCATATATATATATATATATATATATATATATAGACACGAGGGGGAGAGGGAAGGGGAGGGGCGAAGGCAAAATTACAAAAGAGTGTTCACTTATTATGATATAAAAATTGGATATTTTAGTTATTTACTAATAAAAGTAAAATCAAATTAATTAAAATATAATTTTAATTTGATTGAAAGTCTATTTCCTATTTTAATTAGGTTAACTTCTATTTTATCTCTAATAAAAATTAAATTAACTAAAATACAATTCTAATTTAATTGAATGTATGTTTCCTATTTTAATTAGGTTAACTTCTATCTTATCTCTAATAAAAATTTTAATTTAATTGAAAGTATATTGTCTATTCTAATTAGGTTAATTTTATTTTGTCTTTTATAAAAATTCATTTAATTAAAATATAATTCTAATATAATTGAAAATATGTTTCCTATTTTAATTAGGTTAACTTCTGTTTTATCTTTAACAATATATATATATATATATATATATATATATATATATATATATATATATATATATATATATATATATATATATATTGTTAAAAATAAAATAATTTTAATTTTAATTTTAATTTTAATTTAATTGAAAGTATAATTCATATTCTAATTAGGTTAACTATATTTTATCTCTAATAAAAATGAAATTAATTAACATATAATTCTAATTTAATTGAAAGTATGAATTCTATTTTAATTATGTTGATTTCTATTTTTTCTTTAACAAAATTAAATTAATTAAAATTTTAGTGGTAATTTTGTTAAAAATATATACTTTTCTATTTTAACTAGGTCTACTCGTATTTTATCTAATATAAATCAAATTAGATAGCATAATTTTATAAGTCTTATTATATTAAATTTAATAAGTGAATAATTAAAACCAAAATTAATATATTTTATGAAATTAGGAAAGGTATATAATTTTTTTTAAAAGAATATATTTTTATAACTTAAAAATTATTGAATAACAAATAGAGCATATAAGTTGTTTGAAATTTATTTTCTATAAGAAAAGTAATATAATTATCGTTTTTAGATATTTTTATAAAATTTAACAAAAAATATTTAAAATTACATTAAATTAATTTTTGAGTAAATCAAAGTATTAATTTAAAAAATATTAAAGAAATAAAGTATCATAATTCAAATAATTTTTTTTTAAATTGTAATAAATTATAAGTTTAATGGTGTTGTAATATTTAAATTGTTATATAAAGAAAATATAACTTTTATTATTTTTAAATTTTTTAGTAAAAAATAACCAATAATTTTTTATTATCTTATGATTAATTATTGCCATAATTTTTTATATATAACATTAGTTGTAGACAAGAGAAAAATTAATTATAAAAAATATTACATGAATAGTATATAATTATTTAAATAAAATATTTATAAAAATTGCAATGAATTATAACTTTATTAAATTAATATTTAATTGTTATATAAATAAATAATACTCTTATTATTTTTTAAAATTTTTATTTAATAATAATAATAATTTATTTATTTACAATATATCACGAGACAGATTATTGGAGTTGATGTGATGTAATATTGATGGGGGAATATTTTGAAACTGCATTTCTTGATTTATAGGTTTTGGGTTTATTTTCAATATATAGGAAGCTCTATCGGATTTTTTTAGAATTTTAAATTGATTTAATTTTACTGTGAATTTTTTTAAGGCTTACTACGGGTTTCAGAAGCTTCTCGCTTTCTCATTCCCTAGTGCTGATCACGTGCCTTTTGGGTTCGGGTCATGAAAATTCTACTTTGACCTATTTTTTGAAATAATTAATTGCGACTTGGATGAATCTGTGTCCATTTGAGGTTGTCGAATGAATCTCCCCAGCTATGTCTAATCCCTAAGCTGAGAAAGGACATGGAGATTATATGAAGTGTAGTTTTGTTAGAGGAAGATGGCTAACATCCCCATGAATTTAGCATTTATGGCATTTCTTCATCAACTTGATACAATCTTCCATCATCGATATCCAAAAGAACCCTTGTCTCATCAGCTTCTTAGCCAAGATTGTTATGTTCATGTGTGGACCACAGACACCCTCCTGTACTTCTTCTATTGCTCTTGCAGCTTTAGTTTCATTTAAACATTATAGTTGCATTCCATATTTAGTTCTTCTATATAGTTCACCTTGGTGTGATATGAACTTTAATGCTAAATATCTAATGATTGCTTTGTCTTTTTCATTCACCTTATCAGGATAAACTCACTTTGTGAGGTATTTCTAAATGTCATAAAACCAAAGTTTTTTTATCTACTTTCATTTTTGCTATTCTGAAAAACTTGTGATAAGGTTGCCATGACTTTAGCAAGATTAAGGGTTTCATGGGCATTCCGCTCATCCTTTCCCATACTGATGCTAGGAAAGCAAGTGCATCTGCCATTTGGTTGTGGTTTCTAGGAAGATGAATGAACTTACACTTTCTAATCCAATAGCTAAATGTTCACCAAGACGAAGAACATGTTTAAGAATCTTAGAAGATATTGTGGCATGTAGCCAAGAAATAAGAACATAATCAACTTGTTTTCATAAGAGAAAAGTTGGATTAACTAAAATAATACCATTAGAATCAGTATCTATTTGTGAAGGGTAACATGAACATCAATATGATCATAAACTTGATGAAAACGAAGAATATTAACAAATAAGGTTTTCTCGACAATATAGTTTGACAAATCAAGAACTTCGGTAATATGTTTCTTAATATTGTTAACATTGAAAATAGTTGTAGAAAAGGAAGGAAGAAATGGAGAAATAGTATTGGTATTTGTAATAGTTACGTTCATTAAAGAAGAAGAAAAAGGAGGAGAGGTCATGATTGGTAACAATTTTTATAGCTCTGATATCATAAAAAAAAATGGGTGATTTTCTGTAACACCTATTTTAATTATGTTGATTTCTATTTTATCTCTAAAAAATTAAATTAATTAAAATTTTAGTGGTAATTTTGTTAAAAATATATATTTTTCTGTTTTAACTAGGTCTACTCATATTTTATCTAATATAAATTAAATTAGATAACATAATTTTATAAGTCTTATTATATTAAATGTTATAAGTGAATAATTAAAATCAAAATTAATAAATTTTATGAAAATAGGAAAGGTATATAATTTGTTTTAAAAGAATATATTTTTATAACTTAAAAATTATTGAATAACAAATAGAGCATATAAGTTGTTTGAATGTATATTTTCTATGAGAAAAGTAGAATAATTATCATTTTTAGATATTTTTATAAAATTTAACAAAAAAGATTTAAAATTAAATTAATTAATATTTATCAATTAATTATTAGTTGAATTTAAAAAATTACATTAAATTAATTTTTGAGTAAATCAAAGTATTAATTTAAAAATAATTAAAGAAATAAAGTGTCATAGTTCAAATAAAAATTTTGTTTAAATTGTAATAAATTATAAGTTTAATGGTGTTGTAATATTTAAATTGTTATATAAAGAAAATATAACTTTTATTATTTTAAAATTTTTTATTAAAAAATAACCAATAATTTTTTATTATCTTATGATTAATTATGATTATAATATTTTTTTTATATAACATTAGTTGTACACTAGAGAAAAATTAATTATAAAAAATATTACAGGAATATTATATAATTATTTACATAAAATATTTATAAAAATTATAATGAATTATAACTTTATTAAATTAATATTTAATTGTTATATAGATAAATAATGCTATTATTATCTTTTAAAATTTTTATTTAATAATAGTAATAATATATTTATTTACAATATATCACGAGTTTAATAATTTTTTATTTACATATAAACTACGTGATTGTTGTATATATATATATATATATATATATATATTACGCAAAACTTCCCATGACGAAGCCTGCAATCTTTTTGAGATTATGATGTATAATAGGCATTCTAGCAAACAGCATCATTAACTATTGTTAACAGGTTAGAATCACTAGACAATACACACATTACTTATATATGTGTGTACGTGTATCCATGGAACAGAAAACAATAAATTTTGCAGAAAGTGCTACAGTTATTGAATTGTTGACAATATTTATCCATAGGATAACAATGAAAAACCAAAAGGTTGCAGAAGGAAAAGAAAAGCAGGCCATTGAGCTGGGAATTAATTCATAATTTCTGTTATCATTGTCTTACAAGTAAAAGCACTGTACCATACTGTCATGAAACGTAAACCCTTGCATATCCAGGTTAATCAATCTGATTTACAATGAGAATCCATCAGTGTGTGTTTTCTTCTAGAGAATATAACAGCAAATTTTATAGTCTAAACAGCTTGCTACTCTTACAACAGAAATCAGTTGCTGCAATGAACTAATGTCTTCACTCCAGATAGGATTGTTCACGAAAATTTCCATTTTAGCATAAGGCATACATCCTCTTTTAACCGTAAGAACTAGTAGGACCATTTTCTGTTAAAAACGGTGTTTGTATACACCTACATGGTGATATGAGAAACACATTACACCTTCCTACCATCTGTCAACCATCAGATCATCAGTTCACACAACTTCTGTGACAGAAGAACCAGCACTGCAGTATCATCCTCATTGAAACTGGATGGGCTCTCCAAGGCAGATGTACATAGTACATAAAGCAAGAAAATTTAGCAGACACCATTGCTTGATTATTTATGACTGCAAGAAGGTGAAATTTACCATGCAAAAAAGAGAGAAAATAACTGTCTTTTGACTGCAAATAACTCACACTGAAATAATGTAAAACAAGTCATTGCTGAGGAGTGAGGACAGTCAATAAGTGATTAGTCAGACACTGATCATCAGGCAGGTCAGCATCTAGAAAGAATAAGTATCCTCCTCAACAAGCAATGGCACTGCAATTCCATATTTCAATTCTAAACATAAACCAAAAGATCAAATAAGACACCTGTAGGTCAAAAGTCAATTACCACCCCTTTATACTAAGGATTTAATTACCTTAATTTATTTGCATTTCATCATTTAGGCCCAATTGCTAGTCTTTCTGAGTGTGTGACAATAAGTACCTGTTAACATTTTGACCATTCATATTAATTTCGATGTTTTTTCACTCTTATAGAAACCATAAAAATGGCCCAAAAGAAAGTTATAAAAAGCCAAAGGAAAGACATTATCCTTAAAGGAAAACAATATTCTCAGCTTCTTCATGTCTGCTGCAGCTGCACAAGAAACATTTCTCATTTTTCCTAGGTAACACTTTCCAAGACAAACAAGAGATTATCAATATCCCTCACCGGGATTTCAAACACAAGTTTTTCTTTATCTTTTGACTGAACCAAGATATGTTGATCAATCCAAATAAAATATATATATATAAAAGGATAAAGAAGATATAAGACTTATGAATTAAAAAGAAAATTAGATTGCATAGAATGAAATATGAACTAAGCCTTGGGAAAGTAAACCTAAGGATCTGGCAAAAACAAAAAGCTTCTTTCATATTCTCTTTCTTTGCTTTAGCGTTGTTTTTTTCCCCCCAAATACTTATGATTACAAATGGAGAAAGAAAACAGGAGATTGCAAATTTAGTATTGCTACGAATGCTCTGATTGTTTGATATGAAAATTAGAAGTTTGGGGACCTTACTTGTAATTGTGGAAGAAAAAAAAAAGAAACAGAGAGACCAAACCAGCTTGATGAATGATGGAAGAATTGACAAAACATGCTTCTCAAGGGCTTAACACCTTCACTTGTTAGCTTTTGTTAACGAAAGTCGCAATGCTGAAATACTTACTTGACTCCAATTAAAATTTAAAATCAACATTATCTTCTTTGTTAGAATCGAAGGGCTTATCTGGGTTTTGGCCCCAAACTTATAAACATAGTCTTCATCTATGGATATAATACAAAAGGTTATGGTATTAGAGAGCCCACTAAAAAGATATTGAATATGTCTACTGGGAGGAGTGGTTCCAAGTCTTAATTACATGATTTTTTTTTTTTTTTTTAAAAGTTAACAAGAAAATAAAGTCGCTAGGTGTTGTGCACTATATTCAATTTGAGACCTCATTTTGTGATTTTTTTTAATAACTCCTATCAAAGGTGCAATGATCATCAATAAGCCACTGGTTGGTCATTTTTCTAGGCTGGAATTTATAAGTTAAACAAAACTACTTTCACTTTCCATAACCAAAATGGAAAGAGTGTAAACCTATTCCTCCAATTAACAGAATTTAGGGGGCGTTTGGTTTAGCTGAGGTTTTTCCTTAATCAGTTACAATCTAGGTGTGTATCAGTAACTGATAGTTTATTTTATTTAAAACATATGCTGATTTAAAAAGCTCTATTTTGGAGCTTTTTCTCATTTTTATTTATACTATTTTACCCTTATTAAAAAATAGCTAATAACAATTAATTTCATTTAAATTAAAATTAAATGTATGTAATTAATTTTTTATAGTTCATAATTAAATAAATATTATTGTAAATTATAATTAATAATTAAATAATTATTATATTTATACCCATAATACTTTTTAAAAAAAATTATTGAATAATATTTATATTTTAAAATTTATTTTTAAATAATTCATATTAATTATTTTAATAATATTTAAATTAAAGACAATAAATTATTATTTATTACTATATATATGATTTAAATAATTTGCACAACTAAAAATTATTATAAGAAGTGTATAAAATTATATTTACAAATAAATTATATCATTAATAGTCATTTAACATACAAACAGCAACAACTAACAAAAGTTTACCAAAAACTTCATATTTATCAACTAGCAGTCATCCGCTAGCAGCAACCACTATCAGCTATCAGTACAACAGTTAAACCAAACAAGCCCTTAATTTTTGTGAAGACTGAATATGAGAAAAACAATGACATCCAAAGAGCTCAATTTCAAGAAAATGTACCTTCTCGATGTTGCCTGTTGAACATTTTGAAATTATGCAGCTTCAATTAAAATAGAACAAAGTTATATAATATCTCATGTTTCCCAAATAGTTCATAAATATTTGGTTCATAAAGTAACCACATCTAAGTTATACTTTTCTCTCATCATTGGAAAGAGAGTTTAAGTAGCCTAGAATAAATTGTCTTATAAAAAACAAATGACTCCAAACATCTTCAAGGCAGAAAATCATAAGGCAAAAAGCTTGCCTCTCCAAAGAAAGAAAGAAAAAATGACATCTTGAGGGATTATGCCACCCAGTGATCATTTTCTTGTCAAATTTTTGTATATTCGTATTAAACATATTGGCTATATCCATCATGACAAAGAAGAGTACCATATAATAGTTTAACATCTAGTTTTTATTAAGAGTTCAAATTCAAAAAGCATTTTGGATTCAAAATTTTAAGGTTTTAGATTTTATTTGGGTCTATAAACACCTGCAATGCTTTTCAACTCAGTTATAAATCTAATATGAAGGTTTAAGCTCGTTTAGTATAAGTATATATAATTTAATGTAAATATTAGTTTCAGGTAATAGTATTAAATAAATTTAATTTAATTTAATTACTAGTATTAAGTAAAAATATTTTAATTTATTAAGTAAATATTATATAATACTAATTTGGTATTAAATATAATAATAATTTTACATTAGTATTAAGTAATAAATAATTGTATATAACAAAACTACATAGTTTTAAGGCACACGTTAGTATTGACATTAAGTATAAGTATTAAGTAAATATTATATAACAAAAATTTAATATTGAGTAAATAAAACTTCAATTATTAAGTATAATAAAAATATATGCATTTAAGATAAAAATATACAATTTTTGTATAAATTAGTATTAGTATTAAGCAAATATAACTTAAATTATTAAGTAAATATTATATAATACTAATTTAATATTAAGAAATAAAAAAATAATAAATAACTATGTATTTATAATTTAAATTAGTATTAATATTAGTATTAGGTAAATATAATTTAAATTAATAAATAAATATAATACTAAGTAAACAGTATATAACGATAATTTAATATTAAGTAAATATTATACTAAATTTTGTGTTATTTCACCCATTCTACTAATCTTGTCGACCACCATCTATCAAGCTACCACCATCATACTATAATTATACCAATAGCATCATACTGCCACCATATTTTATTTCAATCAATATTGATGGCTAAGTCATCCTACAATCTACACGTGAGTAAAAAAAAATATTAGTTAAGTAAATAAAATTTAAATTATTAAGAATAATAAAAACTATGTATTCATGACAAAACCATATCGTTCTAGTGTAAATTAGTATTATGAGTATTGAGTATTAGCACTAATTAAACATAATTTAAATTATTAAATATAATAAAAAATTACATATTTATAACTTAAATTAGTATTAACATTATAATATTAATTTAGTAGTAAGTAAATATTAACGATATTTAAATTATTATCACATAAATATAATTTACCAATTATGATAAGACATTTCACTGATCTTCTCGGCCACAACAAGTGCTACCACTACTGCTCCTCTCTCCTTTTTTCTTTCGTTTCTACCACCACGATGGCTTCTTTCTGTTCATCTCTGCCGCTACAGCCACCACCGTCACACCATGACTATCACTATTACCATCATAGTTGTGTAAGCCTGGTTTTTTAAATTGAAATTAGAAATTTTAGACTTTCTAGTTAATTAATTGAGCTTTTTTTCTTTATTATTCTCTTGTTTAACAATTTGATTGAAATTGTTTATTATTTTTTTATTACTTTTTTTTCAGTCCCAATTAAGTTATTGTTTGTAGATTTACATCATGAAGTTGTTGTACGAGTTTGGAATAAATTAATGAGGTACAACTGAAATTTTGTGTTTTTAATGAGATGTTTATTTAGTAATTTTGCAGCAATTTCAGTTTATATATGTTTCAGTGTTTCCACCCCCCCGCCCCTTTTTTTTTTTTTTTTTTTTTTTTAATGAGAAACAAGCTTAAGCTCAAACTGATGATGAGCCAAGCTCAAGTTTGTCAAAAGCTGAGCTTGAGCTTGAGATTGTAAAAAATTTTCAAGTTCAAGCTTTCATTTTGAATGAGCAGAGCCTAAGCTTTCAAAAGCTCTGCTAAATTACACCCCTACTATTCAAAAGGCCTAATTCTCAAGCTGTCCTGCATCATTTCTCCGACTCGTTAGGCAACCATGCAGTATTGGGGCTCAGCATTGTGAAGCACAACAACGCGAACGGATAAAGTTTGTCAACAAAATCATGCTGGACAGCTAAACACATCATAAGACCTAATACAGTTAATTCTTCTCAAACAGATATCATAGATCCATTTTACAATACAGCTAACTAAAGTTCCTCAGAGGCTGATAGAAACAAGCACAATACATGGACATGCACAGAGATAACATAAACAGGAGAACACGCGCATAAGTTACAAAAGTCTATAGAAATGTATGCTAACCTCTTTACTTGGATTTCTCTGTGGTCATACTAGGAAATGATGGTCTCACATATTCTTTCTGAGAAATTTTAGCAGTGAATCACTTTGAAACCTTCAACATTAAGTGAAAAGAAGAGAAATGTCAAAATCAAAATAAAAATACATATTTTATATAAGTATGGGTATAAATATCGAGAAAAAACAAATCTCCCTTTATGTTATACTTATCTACAATAACTATTAGATTTATGTTTCCAATAAATTTTGATTGCATGAGAGCTTGGGTGTTTCAAGTAACCATGTGTTTTATGCTAACAGAACTAATTAGTAGCATACAATTATACAATTATGTGTTCTCATTTCTTGGTCTGTATACATAAATCTTTAAGCTATGAAGATATATCAGAAAAACTACCAATAGATTAAACACTGATAAGAAGTAAAATTATTGACATTAACATAAAACCACAAAAGTCTAGAATGCTAAAATTTAGCATGACAGTTTTGACACTTCAAATAAGTGAAAATATATATATATATAAGAATCGGAAATCCTACACGCATCCCTGAATGCAAGTAACATATTGATAAATTAAGCCACGTGGCACAATTACATTTGAATTGTGCAGGTGAGATAATTTTTTTACCATTCAAGTCTCAATATCCCTTAAATTCAATTTCAACTTCATGTTGCCAGCTTGAACTACTATTTCATCTTTAGATTGATCTACTCTTAAAACTGTTGCCTTCCTTCCTAGGGATGAAATTTGCACCATTTCGCCAATCTGAGGAAGCTCAACCCTTCTTGCTATAGTGATAGGAAATAAAAAATAAAATAAAATAAAACTCCAATCTTTTTGATAAATAAAAATAAAGCTGGCATAAAAGTCAAAGCTAGATGTTTCACATGATGAAATCTGCAAATAGACTATAGCCAACAGACCACTGGACCCAGCAGAAGATATATTTCATAAGATTTTTTAGCATACCTGACGATGATTGTGCTTTAATTCCAATGGCAGATGAACTTTCACCAGCTGTAATATGTCCACTGAAGCTATCCTCTGTTGTGAACGGGCCAATTTTCAAAGTTTGTACATTCACTGCAGGCAGCTGAGAGGGTTTTGTTATATATGCACGATGTTGTCGCACTTTCTTGTGAAGGATAGAACGTGCCATTGCTGCAGCCTCATTTATTTCTTGCATCTTCCTGTGCCTTTGACCAGAACCATGCTCAATAATTTTCCTTCTGGCCAGCACTAGTTTTTCGTGAAGATCTCTTGACAGCCTACAATTAAAACAGCAATAACAAACCACAAAAGACAACAAATGAGCATCTACAAGCTTAGAGATTCATATTTGCTGACTGCAGAAAAATGGGCAAACGTTTGAGACATAATTGAAATAGGGTGTCAACGCACAAGATTCCCTGATGGAGTTCAATATTAGAAAACATATTTTGCAAAAATAATGATTTTGTTGGAGCTTCTTTGAAGAAAATACTAGCCAGCTAAAAAAATTTGAAGGAAAGAAAAAACAAAACAAAACAAAAAGGATAACTTTCATTTTTATAACAGTTGTAGCGAATGGAACATCCAAGAAAATACCTAACATGATGTTGTGCCTCTTGTAAGAGCTCTTGAAAGTCTTGCTTGACTTTTTCCATACCAATTATGACCTGTAAAATTTATGGGAAATGTACGCAACATTTGAAGAGACAATGAAATGATCATCAAGTAAGGATATTGAAATTGAAAAGCTCCAACAAAATACATCTCATATCGTTCTTTAAACTAGTAGTGAGACCACAACCTATATCCATGATAAGACGGTAAAAGTAACAAACTTCTGCTAAAACTCAGATTTAAGCACCATGCAACAGACTAAGTCTCAACCCCAACCCCATCAGGATGACTCATAAATAAGTAGCAACAGGTTGCCAAAAAATGCACAGGGTGTGAAATACGATATTTCTAGAGACAAAGTAGAAAATCACAACATGATAGCTGAAAATAAGTTTTAAACTTGGAAAGAAAAACCAACTTACTACGGGTAATCTTTGTTACCTCATTTATCTCTGCACTAGCAGCACCATATAGTTCTCGAGCACTACAAATAACTGTTTCTGGTAGCCCCAATTTTTCAGATATGTTGATGGCATTTGAGCGACCTATGATGCAAAGAGTCAGACTTTAATATGTGAACTAATGCTAATTGGAAAAATACCAATTGCTGCGAACACCAGCAACCAAAAACTTTATGGTATTCTAATCATTTAGGTGGACAACAGGGAAACAATCAGTAGCTTTTGTAATAAAAATAAATGAGTTTCAAGAATAAACAATTACAACTTTAGTAGAGAAGCTCATTCTGAAATGCTTAAATTAGGAGTTACTGCATGTCAAAAGAGTACTAAAGACATTGTTTCTGAAAACCACATTTATCATGCCAAGCCCTCAACACTGCATGTCATCTGTTCTGAACATCCAAATGACCACAGTGAAATAATACCCAAGTTATGGTCTGAATGAACTGAAGCATCACTTCATACATCCAATAATATTAAATAATCATAGACGAAGAGGTAAAACCTGGTATTCCCCAGAGAATGTTGTAAGTTGGCTTTAGTTTCACCTCATCAAACTCCATACAAGCATTTTCAAAGGCACCATTACTGACAAATAAAAAAAATTCATGTGAAACCAGCATAAAGCAGGCAATCAAATCTGTCACATATCAATGCACAAACAATATATTTATTAGGGCTAAACTAACATGATTACTGTTGGTATTAATTGAGTTACATCTTCACTAATATCACTACATGCCTGTATTTCAGAGATTTAAGCTCGCCATGATGTGTTGTAGCTATTGTCAATAAAGCACCAGTATCAGCAAATGACTCAAGCAGTGACATCCCCAGTGCAGCTCCTTCAAGTGGATTGGTCCCCGCACCAACCTTAAATATACAAGATGTGCACAATAATACGTTATTTATTTGGCTCTTTAGCTTGTGAGGTCAGTTGTTTAAACTCTAGCACCACAATGTCATTTCACCCAGTAGTAAAATATCGGGTAATATGATTGTCACCAAACCAAAGGATAAAAAGAAACAAAGAAAAGAATTTTGGAACATACTTCATCCAGGAGCACTAGTGACAGATTTGTCGACTGACATCGAATGTCCTGCACCATGAATCAATTAGATTGTGTAAAATTTCTCTCCTCAGATGAACAAAAACAAATTGAAAAGAAGATGCCACAGACTGTTGAACAGGGCATATATCAGATATCTTTTAAATGTTTGAAAGCCTTTAAATTTAATAAGCTATGATGGTTGGAAAGTCAAAATAGAGCATTTCTTTAATTAACTCAAATGCAAATGATTCTAGTTCACAGTGAGAAATCATATTGGAAATTCTGTTAATCAGATGCAAAATTTAATCTGCATCAATAATAACTGTGCATTCAGAATAAATAAATCTTTTAAGTAGTGTACACAGCCTGGAATGCATATCGTCTACGGCAGTTAATGGTAAAATAAGGAAAAAATTAGCTGCAAATGATTCTACTTACACTTATTTGCTTTAAGTGGCCAGAGAATGTAGATAAAGATTGGGACAATGACTGTTCATCACCAATATCAGCTAAGATATAATCAAACCAAGGAAGTTGTACAGATTCAGAACACAAAACATGAAGACCTGCAAAGTTGAATAGAATATGACAATATGAAGATCTTTTATCAAGGATAAATCTGTAGCAAATGCTAACGCCTTCCAATATGTAGCCAGTCAGTTCTATCATGAACTAAATTACAGATTATATTGCATAAATTTCCACCATCAGGATAGAAGTTAATTAGTTCAACTCATTTGGAATTAGAAATTCTAACTACTTTTCATCTTAATAACTGGTTTCTGCTGACTATTATAGCTATATTCCACAACATATATACATGAAAGCAACACAAATGCAAGAGTGAGAAGACACCAAAATCTGTCAGTCACATGAAACTTGACCTATTAGCTCCCTGCATTAAACAAAGAAACGACAATATTCAACCTGATTTTGCCATCATAGCAGCCAATCCAACTGTCTTTAAGCAAATAGTTTTTCCCCCAGTATTAGGGCCAGTTATGACCAGGACTCTCGTTTTCTGGGCAATAAAAAAATCAACTGGAACAGGATGAGCTTGTTCCAATGCAGACACCTGACAGTCATGAATAGATTTTCCTTTCAACCAAAGCAGATTTATAGTTCACTAAAGATGTAACAATTTCAAGAAAAATGAAACCATAAAGAAATTTACAATTAACAAATAATATAGCAACCAATATGTATATATATATATAGACAAACCTGTGTTTTTAAGGATGAAAGGACTACATCTGATCCTCCTTTCAACATACCATTATCCCTCTGTAATTTTTGCTACAAACACAACGCAGGAATCAACAGTAAATAAACAAAGAGTCAAAATTGAGAGATTTTATAAAAACATTTTCAACTTGCCAAAAAGTCAAAATTGAGAGATTTTATAAAAACATTTTCAACTTGCCAAAAAGTCAAAATTTTCCCAATTTGCAATCGGGCTTATGCATTGCAAATGAATCAATTCTTCCCATGATTTAGTTATTGGGTCCAATTGCTTTCACACTCCATAACACATTTAATCATGTTATGCCTAAAACTAGGTTATAGAAAACTTGATGGTGCCCTACTACCATTTGCCTATCCCTCTGGATCTATCCTTCTGAGATGACCAAAATGACCTGGCCACAGTTGCACCTCATAACTAAAGTGTTGTCTGAAATTGATCACATTGAAGATCAAACCATAACTGAAATTTGGGGAAAATATCAGGGCTTTTCATGTTCAACCCAATGAATTTATATTCACAAGTTAAGCTTGCTAGTCTGATGTAACTCTTACAGAGTTGAAATTTTTTGCATCCTTCCACGCCTTCTGAAGATTTTGCCTATGCTGCTGAAGCAATAAAGGATGATAAACTTTAGGCATATACAAGATCCATTCTCTGTTAAGGGGGAATGATTCCTTCAAAGATTTCATCTCTGATGCTTCAGCAGTAAACAATCCATCCATGTCTTCTGGTAGATATAAATCAGGACATGCACCTCCAAATGAAAGACTATAGGTTCCCCGAGCATTAATCTACATTTAAAGAACCATACAATGAAATAATTCACTTATATATGCAATCAACAGAACATGAGATGAGGCATTAAAACGTAATGCATATTACAATTATGCTTGCAAAATATAATGAAGGACCATGTGCTGAGGATTGCATGAGAAATTACTTAGTCCGGGCATTTATGAACTTCAGGTGACAAAAGGCATCATCAATGGTTTTAATCCTATGGGAGTACTCAAATCAATAGTAAACATGACAATCATACAATCAGACAGAAATGTTCAGCACATTTCCATACCAGTAAATACAAGGTTAAATTAAAGGATTCCATTAAACAGAATCTAAGCAAAATTACAACTTCGGAAGATTTTGCCTTGAATTAGAACATACAAAAAATGAAGATGGCAATGACTATAAGTACACCAGGAAATTTACTTTTCTCAAAAAGAGAAAGCAGAGATGCAAGCACCTACCATATCTAGTTGAATTACATTGTTCAATAGTTTTTCAATGTCATCAAGATCCTTTAGCATCTGCACAAATTAAAATAAAATGAAAGCTTGATAACTGAAAGGAAGATATGAATACATGCAAATTCCACCAGACAGACAGCAACCTTTTCTGTTAACATCATAAGCACATCTGCCTCTGCCTTTGTCACCAATGCTCTTGCTCTTTGCAACTCATCATTCAAGGGAACTGCTGAGAGTGGCTCTAAAATGCTTCCTGTGCCTGAATCACTACAGTAGCATATTATCCTTCAGGAATGGAATACTTGCACTTTCATGGGGTAAGCTCCCATAAACAAAAATCTAATTAGCTGAAAAGATTAATGTGGAAAAAAGAACAAACAAAAATTTTCTTCAAATTTATTTTACCATATCTTCAGAATTTATCGAACATGATTTAAAGTACCTGAGCTGCTAAACTTGAATTCACAAAAGCTTAATGTTTATATCATGTCAATGCTTGATGATAGTTTCTTGAGAAGTTGTATTTCTATGTGCAGTTTAATGTACCAAAATTACAATTAATTTCTTCCCAGGTTCATTTTTTAACATTTGCAACTTGCTAGAAAAATATCCAAAATCCATATGCATAGGTTTATAATTTGACAAGTATTCAAATACAGAAAAAATGAGAGTTGCAAGAACTTATCAACAGAGTTTCCATATGATCATTAATTTAAATCACAGTAAACCATTCATCCCTTCATTTGGGTCAATATTAGAACATGGTATAGCACCCCTGTGACACTAGGCAATGATATTGTAACTTGTATCATGATACCATCATAGAAGCCCAACCATCATCTGATTATTAGATAACTGCAATAGGAATATGTTTGTTTTCTTCCGATGAGAGACAGAGCAGTTGTCTTTCTAGATCCACTTACATCAATAAAGAAACCAGTCTCGCTCTCTCTACAACTCTCAAAGTGTGAAGCAATATGACCATTTGCAAAGACTGTGGACTGGTATGAAACTAATTTTACACACCTGGACAACAACAGACCCTTAAAAGTCATCAGCTGGTTGGTCCCTGATTTTATACACCATCTCCCATCAATGTTGCTCACTTCCTGAACCAATACTGTTACAGTAGCAGGGACCAAAAATGTATATATACAGAAAAACATATCAATACCCATCTTACCAGAAAGGATGCTTCTTTATGATTCCTAATAATGCTGTCCATTAACTGATGTAACTGAGCAAAAACAATAACACAGTCAGAAATAAGGAAGTGTCAACGAAAAGGTAGAGTTACTTCAATATTAGCTAAAATTATTGAGACTGGATATATCTGCTTTTCTTTTGCTCAAGATTCACTTAGAAGCTAATATATCTATTCATATGTGTGCATATGGTGATTCAAATCATTATTCAGAAAAATGATGTCAGATCAGATTAACAAATGTTCCAAAGAATGCTGCACTTGATTATCAAGATAAAGTGCAAAATAAGACATGGAAAAAGGAAGTATGTTGAATAGAGGTCACACATATGGGGCAACCAGAAATCAATACGTGAAAGGCCAACAAGCCCTCCATAAGGTTTAAGGCCCAAGAAAAGTTTAATGTGCAATTGAGAATAGACCATCTATCTCAATTGGATTTTACAAGCAATGCAAAGAACTTGACAACCGAAGAAAATTATTTTCAACCGGAGAAAAATGTTGTCTACATGTATAATACAAAATTTAAGGTTCAGCAAATCCTTGCCCAAACTTCTCAACAGAAAAGCCAAAATAAATATCAAAAGTGAGAAAAATAATGTGAACATCCTGCTGAACAAGCATGACAAAGATAAAGGTAACAGAGTGCTATAAGATTCTTTAAGAAAACATATTACGTCAACATATTGGCTACATGTCCAGCTAAGTCTCTAATTAGTAATTATTAATCATTTTTCTTTTAAAAAAATAGTGTAAAAAACGTGAAGTCCAATGTAAAATGGCTGGAAAGGGAAACAAAGATATAATGTACCTTTTTTTCAAGTATTTGAACTTGATTGCGTGATCGTTTCAGGGCAGAACTCTAAGCCAGGAAACCAAAGCTCCAATAAGACCAATGAACATAACAGCAATTGCGTTGGATCAAGGAAAAATTGTGTAACGAAGTTATTAGTATGTGTAAGAAGTCAGTAAGGAAAAGGAACAAACAGCAGAATCTTTGACCGAGGCATCATCATCTATAACTTGATGTACATTCCTAACTAATGGTCGATTTGTAGCCAGTTCCATTATCTGCAAGCGATACATATTTAAAAACAACATAAGAAACAAGAAGCAAATATATTTATGGAGAAAAAGAGAAAAGAGATTAATAATATCTTGATTTTATCACCATTTGGGAAAGAGGCATAAAACGATTGTACCAATCGGCATCCTCCTTGATTGCAGCTTGAAGATTAAGCTGCAAAACATCAGCATACTCTAGCATTGCAGCAACAGAAATGGCTTCGCTTGCACTGACCGGCAAACCTCTACGAGCATTTTGAATAGCAGATTTCACCTTTTCAAATATCAAAAAAAAAAAAAAAAAAAAAAAAAAAAGAGGATAACTTGGGACTGAATAACGCTATATCTATGACATTTGAAAAAAAACAAAAAAAATCTCTGTTTATTCAGATGAAATAGCAGCGCATTATGGAATATAAAGAAAATAGGAAGCAACAAACCAAAAGAAGGTCGATGCCAGTAAAGTCCAAGTGGCAAGCACCATGTTTGTGCATTTCCACAGCCGCATTAGTTTCTTTCAACAGCGTCAAACTGTCCTCGTAGTTCCTGTCCAGTGACCATAATTGTACCTGCAATCCATCAAAACCTAATGTTTAAATTTCTCGCTGTTCTAAAATTTCTTGACTGAAAGTGAAACTGAAAAACAGCAACCTTGATGGCTTGGCGACCTAAGGAAGTGCCGGCAAAGGAAGCAACCAAATCACAGAGCTTATCCCATTCCAATAGTCTCAGACTTTCATACTGAACGCCGCCGTCTTCCTTCTGCTGCAAATTATAAATTTTATTGGTGAAACCGCCATAACTATTCTTCTTTAATCTGATACTCCTGCGTTTAATCACTGGAAATGGAGTGCATACAGTTATCCAGCTCCCAAATGCCCCCCACAGTACCATTATAATTTGATGGTTAAATCAGGATGAAACTAGCTAAGTTGTGATGGCAAATAAGTTTGCAATTGTATTCAGATAAGTGCCACTATTGCGACTTGCGAGCGAGTGAACTACCATGCTCTATATGACCAAAACTTCATATAAACCGAATTTTGCAATCGGATCAATAACATAATTTCTTTTTTTTTTTTTTTTGAAAATAATAATAAATTATTTTATTTATTAATAGTAAATGTATATAATTTTTTTGAAGGTAGTAATTAGTAAATGTATATAATTAATTATTTTGAATTTAATACTAAATTTAATATAAAAATATTTTAGATAATTAAATATTTTATAAATTAATATTGTAATTGAGTAATTTTGTTCTACTTCAATTAGCAAATCTCTCTCTCTATATATATATATAATATTGAACCTTAAAATTATTAAATTAAAAATTTGACAAATGCCCATTCACTTGAAAAGTTAATGTCAAACTATTAAAAATTCTAATTTTTTTATTAAAAATAAAAATATTTTTAATAATTATTTAGTATTATTTTTTAACTAAAACATTATTATATATATTTCAATACTATTCAAATTCTAAAATTATTTATATATTACGTATTTTTTTAACTTAAATCACTTAAAATATTTTTTCTAATCCATTAACAAATTATAGTAATTACTTAATATTAATTTTTAAATAAAACACTATTATATGAACGTCAATACTAATTTAATAATTATAGAAACAAATCTTATTATAACTAAAAAATTATAGCAATAAAAATTAGAAAAAAATTAATGTGATTTATTTTTATTTTTCTAAAATCATCAAACCAAAAATTTGACATGTGTTTACTTTTATATTTGAATATTCATTTCAAAAACTAATGTGTCAAACTATTTAAAATCCTAATTTTTCATTAAAAATAAAATATTTTTAATAGTTATTTAGTATTATTTTTTAATTAAAACATTATTATACGTATTTTAATACAACTCAAACTCTAAAATTATTTATATATTACATATTTTTCCACCTTAAATCACTCAAAATATTCTTTCTAAACCATTACAAATTAAAAAAAATTATAATAATTACTTAATATTATTTTTTAACTAAAACACTATTATACATATTTCAACACTAATTTAATAATTCTAAAAAAAATTTATTATAACTAAAAAATTATAGCAATAAAAATTAAAGAAAATGAAATTAATATGATTTATTTTATTTTTAATTTATTTAGTTATCATTTTATTCAAATTATTTATATCATCATTTTATTTCACAATCCACGCATTGCACGAATCACAACTAGCTATATTTTAAATATTTTAAAAGATATTATACTAAATTTTAATATTTTTAAAATATTTATGTTATTGTTTTAATTTTTTGGAGATGTTTTAAAAATTTTCACTATTTGTATATACACAGATGGTCACTTTACCTATTATAATAGTTTATTGACTCTCTGTATGAGATAACATTAACCGATTACTTTGGAAAATTAGAAAAACACACTATTGTTCAATTCGCTCCTTTTTCATTTCATTCTCGCGTACTAATATTTTTTGAAAAGCCTAATTCCACAAAGCTCTAGCTCAAAAGATTATTAAAGAAGACACTTTTTTTTTCTTGGTAGATGCTCTTTTTTTTTTTTTGCTTAGCTACATTTTAAACAGTCATTTTGTTCTTCTATTCTTTCACTTTCCTTCATTATATAATTTTATAATTTCATTGTTTTCTACTGATGGTTTCATAGTTTCTTTTAGATTTCTTTGTTGTTAATTGTGTTTTCTTTAGCTTTTTATTAAGGAAAAAAATTATAACATGGGATTTTTTTCACATGGATTTTCTGGCAATATCTTGTGACTTCTTGAATGGTTTGAATTCAAGACTTAAGATTATTGTTTTTTGTTTGAAGAAATTGACTTTAAGGATTTATAATTTTTAGACTTTAATCTTGACATTGTGGATTTATTATTGTCTTTTAAGAGAAGAACATAGCAACAAATAAAACCTCATCATGTCTATCCATAATAGAGAGATGATTGTGCAAGCTTTTTTTCTTTTAGCTCATTTATTGGAATCAAAATTTCATGTCACTCTTTCTTTCTTTAAATTGCGTAGTAAATATATGAAATGTTCATTTTATGAGGAATCATTATATTGTTTTGTTTTCTTATATGATGTTGTTTTTATTTTTTTCCTCTCTTCATGCACACATGCTCTTCAACGCATACACAGCTTACGATCACTGAATTTCGTGCATTTTTTAGGATTTTTCAGGCCCGATTTTTGAGCTTTTTCAATGTTTTTAAACTCTCTGGGTCCTGCAGAGACATTTTGAATGTCTGTTTTGACTTAATCAACTTTTGTTTTCATCAAGTTAAGTCTCAATCTTCCAAGACAATCGCGAGTCTAATAAGTTACTTGTTTTAAGCAATTTATTGCTCAAAGCGTGCAATTTATCATTTCGCAAGTTCGCTTCATAAAATCAAGACGTAACTCGATGATTCAATGATTGACTCATCATCCCATATGTCTAAGTTGATGGGAATTGTAGGTTTCATCAATTAACTCCCCAATAGCAAGAATACTATGATAACTTGAATTAGAAGAAAACTAGAAATTACCAATTTAATCCACAAATTCGGATCGTTCAAAGATTGAAGTAAGAAGATAGATGCTACTTAACCCCTTTACCAATAAGGATAAAGATACTAAGATAGACTTTGAATTTCCTCTTATGCCACAAACAAGAAAGTTTGATAAATAACAAGAAAACAAAGATTTATATTTTGACACCACAAACTAGAATAAAGCTTGATAAGTCACAAAGTTTATGCAAGAAATTAAAGATAAAATTCCTCACAATAAAACTCAAACAAAGTTATAATTCATATATCAAATTCATTCATGCTAGAAAAGAAAGAAAAGGACTTGTTTATATAGAGTACAAGTCCATGCACACACTACTAAAATAGACTCACACACATAGGATTACTTTTACTCTTAAATGGCCTTAATAACCACCACCCACATTAATAGCCATTACTTGGAATTAATTACCCCATTAACTCTTAATAACCACTACCCACATTAATAGCCATTACTTGGTATTAATTTCCCCATTAACTTGTATATGGTGGCTACATGTAACCCTAATTGTTATTAACACAAAAACAAGTTAAATATTATTCCTTGGGCCTCCATGGATACTTTATTGAGTTGAATTTCTTGAGCTTTCCAAATGTCCCTAATTAAACCCAATATGGTTTCTTGAAGCTTCTTGGATTTGGACCTTGTGATTGGGCTTTCTTGTACTATTAATGGATCTTGGATCTCTTTAGGCTTTGAACTTGGATTCACATCATAAGTTCTAGTGTTTTTAGGTTTTTTTAGACTCTTGCACACTTTAGAGGCAGTATGAATGAACAGACTCTTGTCATCTTCAAAAGGTTGCTTTCATCATCTGACCTATCAAGGACAATCAAAACTTGATGTATGACAATGACGTCTTAATCCGACAAGAAGACACAAACATTTTGAGGTATTGTGTCACCGACATGAACCCCCTCTCATCCTTTCAATTATCTTGCTTTGTATTCGTCTAGGTGAGTTTTTTGAATCCCTCTTAATTAATTTAACTGAATTACATGGATCTTATGAAGATTTTGTGATTAAAATTTTTATTTTCCGTTGCATGTATGCATCATAAATCCCAACAATATCAAACCTTATTCAATAAGGATAAGATTAGAGCATAAAAAATGGGCCTAAATTCAAGGAATCCACTTGGGAATAAGACTAAAAATAGTTAAAATTTCAAATATGAAATTTAGACTCCTTTAAATGAAGAAAAATTGGGTTTGCAAAATTTACTCAAAAACTCTAAGAAAATTGGCTCAATTCAATTTTTACATCAAACAATATTTTTTTTAGTATTTTTTGCAATTTTTTAATAACCTTTATTTTAATATAGATTAACAAAATAAAATTGAAACAAACAATAGCATGATGAATTCAAAAATCATAAGTAATCAAATGAGAAAAATAGAAAGGAATAATAAGAAGACAAGGAAATTGAATAGGAAGAACAAGAAACAAACTAAACAAAAGCAACATGAAACGAACAAAGATTGAATTAAAGATAAAAATAAAAACAAGAATAGATACATAACCTATTTTGTAGAGCCTAAATTTTGATACCATATAATGAAAGAACCCACAGGAATTATGCTTCTGAACCCTTTGGTTATATGGACCCGAGATTAATGAACTTGTGAACCCTTTAATCAATTTAAGAATCAACCAAGGATCTCCAAGAAATAAGTCAATGATCAAAGTTAGAACCTTAAGGAAACTAAGTCCTTAAAACTCGAACCCTTAAAGATGCCATAAGGTTTGATAAATTCCTTGATAAGTCTAAATTGCATTCACTCAAGAACACAAAAGAGGAAAGCCATGAAATAAACCTCTCAATATTATTAATCTTAATGATAATGTGTTTCACAACCTTAAACATGTTATTTATACTCTAAACATAACAAAGGTAAAATAAGAAATAAATAAATGCTCAAAATAGCTGAATAAAAAGCGTTCAAAGCTAAAAAAAATAAGATAGTTTCGTTGTATACAGTTATGTTCAAAAGGATGCACAATTGTGTGCAATATGTTAGTTGATTTCAATCAAACTAAGGCCTAACAGTATAGAATAAAGTTATATATTCATGTCATAATAGGTCAATCTCAAGCGTGGCATAATAGACACACGACCATGTTAGAATAGGTCAATTTCAATCAAACTCAGTCATTCTCAAACACAGTCATGTCACATGCACACACAGTTGTGTAAAGCTCTTGTAATTGAATTACGTTGATAAAAAAAAATAAGTCTTTCTAGCCTTGAACCTTCCCTAAAGCATTACAGCTTCTTGGTTCACTTGAATTAGTCCAAAATGTCTTCATAAACCCTTGTAAATATTCTTTAAACGTTTTAACTCTTGCTTTTGTGATTGGACCTTGAGGAAGCTCTATTACTTCACCATATTCATCATATCCTCCATGCTGGTTTGTATAATTGGCCTTATCTTTTGAAGCATTTGAGGTATAGATTCAACCTTAAAACTTCCCTTATCCAAGTTCAAAACATCCCCATCAAACCCTTATTGAGTATTAACAAATTTCTCTTCTTTAACATCATAAGTAGCAGAATATGAGGATTTCTTCTGCTTATCTTGGTATACAGCTAACACTCATTTAACAGTTAAGACCTATAAACCAAGCAACCAAACTTGTAGTTTGCATTTTAGGCTTTTGCTTTGGGACATTATTAAAGTTTGCATTTTCTTTACATTTGGAAAACTTCTATAAGTTTCATTAGTTTTCTACACCAATTAAGTAGAAAACAAATAACAAAAAATTCATTCAATAAAAAATTTCATTATTAGATTCAAGATGCATAATAAATCAAGAAAAGAATGATTCACTATCAAATGAGATTTAATTTATGCATGGACATGCATTTTACACGTACACACACACTTTGTCTCTCACACATGCATAAAAATTAACACATCAAGACGTGCACACATTCATATCACGTGAATACACATAAAAACACTGCATAGGCACATTTCCACGTGTGCATGCACTCACTTTGACTGTCTATAAATACTAGTATCCTCCTCTCATTTAGGGGGGCTACACACATACCATTACTTTGCCATATTGAAGATTTAATACTCCTATTTTTGACATTTTAAACCACTCTCCCTTCATTTTCTTAGGAATTTTAGACCGCTAAAACCAAACCTAGCCTTATCTCTGTCAAAGAACGCTTTAAAGGCATATGAATTTGAATTCTACACATTATATTCTCCCTCTCAATGAGGACAACTTAATTCTTATTTGAAGCAAAAGTTTCTAAAAACATAAAAAAAAAAACCTTAGTCAAGTCTGAGGACCAAAATAATCATTTTGCACATTTATTTTTGTATTGTTGCATTTCTTTTCTTCTACTCCAAATTCTTATTTCTTTTTATTTACTACTAGTGAATTGTGAACTTGTTATGATATGTGTGGTGAGACTAGTGTTTTGCATGTTATTTGAAAAATCCCTTCTTTGTTTTGATCATATTAAATTGTTATTTTTGCATTTTCAGCTTCAAGATTATGAAAATCACTCAAATATCATTTTTGTGTCAAAACTACATTTTTTTTCTAATTTTCTGTTATGTCATGATTTTTTTTGTAATTTCTTGTTATATTTTGCATTTTCATCACTTTTTAATCATAATTTATTATAAAAATTACGCTTTAGATTTTTGCATTCTTATACGAATTTTGTATTTTATATAAAAAGTATTATTTTTGCATCAAAATCCTAATTTTTACTTTCAAAAATATTGAATCTATCATTTTTAGATAATTTATATGTTTTTCTATATTTTCTGCATATTTTATTCAAAAAAATTACATTTTGACATTAAAGTCTACTCTTTTACACCAATTCTACATTTTATGTGAAAAAACACCATTTTTTCACATAAAGTTTTCATTTTGCTTTCAAAAAAAAAAATAATTTGTCATTTGTCAGTATTTTTATTATAAAAGTCACATTTTGACACCAAAAATATCATTTTTGCATCATTTTCACATTTTATGTGAAAAAGTGTCCTTTTCACATAAAAATTTCCATTTTATTATCAAAATATGAAAATTTGTCATTTTTCACATTTTCTTTGCATTTCTGTTATTGAAATTGCATTTTGATGTAAATTTTGCATTTCAACAAGAACTTTATCCTTTTTTGCATAAATCTTGCATTTTTTATATTTTCATATAAATTCCATATTTTTTAC
The DNA here is from genome assembly GCA_947683625.1 of Mallotus nudiflorus. Lineage (NCBI taxonomy): Eukaryota > Viridiplantae > Streptophyta > Magnoliopsida > Malpighiales > Euphorbiaceae > Mallotus > Mallotus nudiflorus. The sequence continues at coordinate 942,187 of CANTUR010000291.1, read as the reverse complement.
ACTAAATCTACATTTTGGCATCAAGGTATCATTTTCATTGTAAAATTGATATTATATTTTGACATCAACTAGCATTTTTATATGAAAATTTTAAGGTTTACATTTTGACTAGAAATAACTATTTTGCATCAAAATTGTTACTTTCACATACCAATTGCACTTTTAATATTTTATCACAAAATCATCACTTTCACACTCAAAATTACATCTTCGATGCCACAATCACATTTACTACACCTTTGCACAAAAATCATACCTTCTCACATTCCAACATGAAAATCAATATTTTCTTTCATTTTGCAGGCGAATGCATTTAACAAGGTTAAAATTCACATTTTCAGGCTATAGCTTTCACCCTTATGGGTCTAATGAGGCAACCATGTTCATAATATATTAATTCAACATTTTTCATCTTTTTGTATGTCATTTAGAATTATTTTTTCATCATTAGCAATAATTTTCATGCAATTTCATCATAATCGTTACAAGTGCATGTGATTGAATGCTTCTAGTTGCTCTTTCCATTAAGTGAACATTTCCTACTTATTTGCTATCTGTGTGGATGAGTGGATGGAGTTGCACATATATGTGCTAACCTCTATTTTTGCAAGTGTTTATTAAATCTATGATTAGATTTACATTTCTCCACTTTTTTCTTTTCAAATGTATTTAACAGGAAATCAATGTAAGTAATTGTAATTAATTTTCTTTAATTTTTGTCATTATTTATTGCGAGTGCATATATACATAAACTATCATTCTGAAACTAGGGTAATGCAGTAGCCATGTATTGAGTATTATATAATGAGAAATAACAAAAAAGTAAATGTGATCTTCCAAACCTAGAATCTTTGTTGGGGATGATATTCATTAAGTGACTTAATGTCCTCTTTTACATTTTCCCAAAAAACTAAGTGGCGACTCAATAAATACAAAATGCCTCATGACTTCTCCAAATTAACATTGTCCCTACCTTATAAATGGAACAGATGTCCATTTTGATAAAGTTGCCATGATCCCCATTCACTAAAAGCAACAAATAAAAAAAAATCATTTAGTCACTCACAGCCACTAAGATAGTTAAGTTCTCTACTAGTATCTACATGAACATGATGTCCAAAAGTAGTGTAAGTATGCTAGTACCATTTTAAAGACCACTTTTTTTCTCTTTGGTTTTATCTCCTTTTTCTTTTCTCAAAAGAACTAAAGAAGGTGCAGAAGGAGCGATATAAAACCCTAGAGAATAAGATGCATATATACACATACCTTCTAGTGTTTTTCAAGTCTTTCACTTACCAAAACACTTTTAGTATATTTAACCTTCTATTTTTGTTTTGATTATAATTCTAAGAATATAATCTATTTTTGTTCCAATTTATTCTAAGTGTGTGACTTTATAGGTTCACAAAAGGTTAACAGTAAAGCTAAAATCCCAGTTCTAGCCCATACATTATAAGCGACTTCTAGCAAGACATTATGACTATCTAAGTTGTGTAAAAGCCAATCATCTGACATAACCTAATCCACAGTATGTATTATAGTCCTTTTATCACATGACATTTTAATTGAACATAAGGAATGGTTTATGTCATCCTTATATTATTTAATCATATTGTTTCTCAATTATAAGCAAACTGATATTGATAACTCTTGATCAATTCATTCTAGCATGACCATGCATTTTTCTTTAGTCTAACTCATCAAGGGGCCCATAGAAATCTTCTTATAATAAATGAGGGACAAATTTCATTGTAATCACTTAAATTCCTCATATAACCCATTTTATATCCAATAATAACCTATTCTATCATCTGGTTAAAAATGATGCCAGAATGCATCAAAATACATAACTTATTATGTAGGATACCATGGTAATTTCATGTTAGAGGACTAAAATAATACTACTATGATGAGAATCACTTATGATAATTACCCATATAGTGTTCTCATAGTGCATCGATCTAGTACATTATTTCTCAAATATGTACTTATGAGCTAACTTAGTATCTTATATACTTTATTAGTAAAACATAATCATCAATCAACACCATATTAGTGTTTATTCATTATTGTTTTAATGATAATGATCGACTAAGGATAATTTAAAATAGAATTCAAACTTCACTTAAGAGTTTTACTATCAAGTCACATACTTGATGACCTTAGGTAGAATTAACTATTCAAGGAACTTATTAGAATTAATAAATGATAATGAAAATGTCTCTTTATTAATGAAATGAAATATGACAAAGTCAAAGTACAACCACTATACAATTGGTTTAGGGCATATCATTAACAATTTTCCACTTGCACTAGGCCCAATCAACTTTGTATTCAATACCCATCGACTTAGTATGACTATCATTTTTAGGCTTTGGAAGAGGCTTAGTTAGTGGATCAACAACATTATCATTAGTTGGTACTCTACATGTCTTCACATTTACTCTCTAAATAATTTCTTGAATGAGATAATAACACTTAAGTATGTGTTTGGATCATTAATATGATTTGGTTTCCTTATCCTATGCTATGGCCCCATTATTTTCATAATATAAGTCCATTGGATCAAATATGGTAGGTACAACACCTAATCCCATTAAGAACTTCTTTAACCAAATATGTTCTTTAGCTACATTTAAGGTAGCTATATACTCAGCTTCTATTGTAAAATTAGTAATTATGTCTTACTTTAAACTTCTCCAACTCATTGCAGCTCCATTTAAATAAAACAAATAACTTGACAACGATAAAAAATCATCCTTACAATATTAGAAGTTAGCATCTATGTAACTATTTACAACTAGCTCATCTCCCTTCATACCACACAGTAAAAATGCATCCTTGGTTCTTCTCAAGTGTTTAAGGATATTCTTAATTATTGTTTAGTGACTTTCACTTGGGTATGACTAGTATTTGCTTGTTATACTTAAGGCATATGAGAAATATGGTCGAGTGCATAACGTAGCATACATGATGGATATAATAGCATAAGCATATGAATTTTGCTCATACGGTCTCACTCATCCTTTGTCATTGGATAATGAGTCTTGCTAAGACTAATGCTATGGGGTATTGGCAAGAATCCTCTCTCAAAGTATTGCATACTGAACCAGTTTAGTACCTAGTTAATTTAAGTGCTCTAACTTTGGCCAATAAGCCTCTTAGATCTATCCTTATAGATCTGAATGCCTAAAATATAGGCAGCTTCATCCAAGTCTTTCATTGAGAAATAATTCCCTAACTATGGTTTAACATTTTGTAAAGTAGGGATACCATTTCCAATGAGCAAAATGTCATCAACATATAACACTAGAAAAACTATTGTGCTCAACTTCATTTTTAATGAAACCAAACTCTTTGACTGCTTCATTAAAATGAATATTCTAACTTTAAGAAGCTTGCTTTAATCCATAAATGGATTTTGAAGCTTGCAAACCTTTCTAGAATTCTTCGAATTGACAAAACCCTCTAATTGCATCATGTATACATCTTTAATTAGTTTTCCTTTAAGAAACATTGTTTTGACATCCATTTGCGATATCTTATAATCATGGTATATGACTATGATATGGTATATCTTATAATCAAATGGACTTAAGCATAGCAACTAGTGAAAAATTTTCATTATAGTTTATACCATATGTTTGCTTGAACCTTTTATAACTAGTCTTACGTTAAAGGTATGCACATTACCATCCATGTCAGTTTTCCTTTTGAAAACCCATTTGTATCCAATAGTTTTCAAACCATTTAGTGAATTAATTAAAGTTTATAGTTAATTATAATATATGGATTGCATTTTTTATTTTATGGCTTCTAACCATTTCTTAAAGTTAAGACTATTTATGGCATGTTGGTAGGACGTGGGCTCACTTTGGTCCATAATCATCACATTATTAATATTAACTAAGAGAAATCCATATCTCACAGGGTTCTAACATATCCTACCAAACCTCTTTAGGCCTTTTAATACTTATGTTGATTCAACAATTGCTTGTTGATCCAGTTAAGGTTCTATATATGATACAATGTTATTTTGTGGTTCTTGAATTTCTTCAAGTTGTACTTTACTTCCACAGGTTCCTTTGGAAATGAATTCTTTTTCTCAAACCATTCTTATCAACAAACACTTTATTTTTAGAAGCATTATAGAAGTAATATCCTTTGGTTTCTTTTCGATATTCCATAATAAGGCATTTGTCTAATATGGGTACTAATTTATATGAAATTTGATGCTTCACATAAGCCTTACATCCCTAAATCTCAAGAAAATATAAACTAGGAGATTTTCCAATCCATATCTCATATAGTGTCTTTACAATTGCCTTTGATGGAACTCTATTAAGTATGAACACAATAATTTTTAAAGTATACCCCTACAAAGGAGATTAAAAATATAACTCAATCATCATTGATCAAACCATATCTAAGAAATGTTGATTCCTCTGTTCAGACACACCATTCCATTATGGTTTTCCTAGTAGAGTCAATTATGAAATGATCCTATAAACTTTTATATGATCTATAAATTCTTGGCTTAAATATTCAACACCATGATTAGATCTTAATGCTTTAATATTTTTACTAAGCTAATTTTGTACTTCAATTATAAAAATTTTGAACTTTTCAAAAGACTTAGATTTATGTTTCATTAAATAGACATAGCTATACCCATTGAAATCATTTATGAAAGTAATAAAGTACTAGAAACCTCCTTTAGTAGTGAAACTTAATGGACCATATACATTAAAATGTATAAGGTCCAATAAGTCATTCGCCCTCTCATTATGTCCAGTATATAATGCCTAAGTCATTTTTCCTAATAAACAAGATTCACATATTTCAAATGATTCAAAATCAAATATATTTAAAAGTCCATGATTGTGGATTTTTGAAATGCATTTCTCATTTATATAGCCTAAACGGTAATGCCAAAGATAGGTTGTGTTTAAATAATTAAATTTAAACTTCTTTGTATCAATGTTAAAAATGGACTTCATTAGTGTCTTCGATGTTTATAACATAAAAATATTAGTTTGAGGAGCATATCCATAGAAAATGTTATCATGATAATTAAAGCATTTATTATCCCTAATAATAAACTCATGTTAGCATAGGTGGTATGCCCTAAATGCTAATCATATATTTGACATTGTAAATTATCCTAAATAGTAATAAAATAATATTCTATTATTTAAAGTATTTATTTAATTGAATATTTATCTATTGGCATAATGCTAAATAAATTTATTATCAAGAGTTGATAATATGAGCTGCAAATTTATTTAGTACATATGCCATAAAATTATTTATAATCGATTGATTAATATTTGGGTAATATTAATTAGACTACCACCTTTGTCTATTTTCCTTAATTAATATATGATACGAACAGTGGGAGCTAGTAAGTCTCATACTACTTAATATGAGATATCAAAATAGACATGTGGATACTCATGTGATGGGTGGATCGAACGTGACATTAGATTTGTGATTGCGTGGATATTCACATATAGTCAACCATCACAATCTAGGTCATAATGGTGCATATAATCCTTTAACCTGAGGTGACATGGTCATCCATATTTAAATGGTTAGGGTTTATTATCATTTACATGTTTTTGTTAATCATACATGGGTATATGGCATATAGTGGCTCTAGTCGGTTAAGTGTAAGGATGAGTGTTCAACTAATATGAGATTCATTGCCTGGAGTGAACTAGGATAAAATCCTATACTATCTAAGTTCTTTCTTGATCAATAAGTTCTTGGCCAGGACAAATATGACACGAACTGAAAGAGTTTCAATGTTAGTTATATTTTATCAAGAATAGAACTTGAGATGAGGTCATATGATATAACTATTAAAGTTTGACTAAACCATGACTCTAAAATATGTCGGGATCTTCTAATTAAGGGATTTTAGTGCACATTAATTATGACCAAAAGGGTTCGTGTGAATCAATACATGCATTCATTTTTAATTGGGTAGTTATGATATCGATGCTAGGGGTCACTCACAACTTATAAGAATTAAATGTGCATAATTAGGATTTTCACATTTAGACTTAAAAAGAGTTTTAAATAATGTCAAGTGTTGATATCATCTTCTCATTGCCAATTAGACATGAACCTAGTAAGTCACACCTAAAAGAGTTTCATTAAATCATCATTAGTATTAATCTAATTATTGATTAAAGTTTTTAATTAAATAATTAAGATTAATGGAATCAGATTTATGCTTTAAGTAATAATTCTAGCATATCATGAAATCTAATTCAAGTAAAGGGTTTAGTTATTAATTTATACTTAATATGAGATATTAATTAAGGTATTAAATTAATAATATATATTGTTTCTAATTGGACTTGGATTAATAGCCCAAGTTGTTTGGGCTTAGGCCCAAAAGGGTTTTAGACCTAATATTAATCCAAGTTATTAAGAAAGCCTATGGACTTAATCCAAGCCCGTTTATTACATGGATTGGGCTTGGGCCAAAAGTTGGCCCAATTATTAAGCCTAAGACAATGTATGTGTGAATGGACAAATTTGTCATATTAGGCATGCATTATCTCTTATATGTATAATGTTGACTATTATAAATGATAAATATTAAGCTTGGCTTGTTAGGCACATTATCTTTTAAGTGTATAATGTTGACAATGGCTTAATCAAGATTAAGTTTCATGATTATATGTAGAGAATGAATATAGACAAATACATAAGATGTATTTAATCTCTACATACCTTTTTGATATACATATCTCTAATACAAGTTGTATATTTATCATGATGAGTTGTATACATATGATGTAAGAGATGATGTCATTAAGGTTTGCTTTCTCTCTATATATATATATATATCTTAAGGAAGTGTTTCTTAAAAGAGGTTAAAGACTTTGTATAGAGACACAAAAAAAAAGATAAAAGAAACATATACATACTAAAACCCTAAGTGTTATTGCAAGGAGATTAAATTGGTGCAATTTTATTAGGGTCACTAAAAAGGCCTCTTGCCACTAGTCCAATCTAAGCTAGAAGGTGAATTGATAGAGCTTTAGTATTATTTCAAGCTAGAGGTCTAACACTTGGAAGGCTAAGCATTTGATTCAAGAGTTGAACCAAAGAATCCAAAGCTTGTTAAAAACTTATGGTCTACATCAAACTTAGGAAGTTGTAAGTATTCCTAAACTTCCTAGGTTGTTTTTTTACATATATTGATGTGTAGTTTAGCTATATGTAAAATGAAAAATAGATCTATGGGAATGGAAATCTTCATGTAATGAAGGGTTATGTAAGTGAAATTTTTAAAATTTCACCCTATTTAAGGCATGTGCTCACCACACTTAATTGTTGCATAACTGTTTCCTTCAACTCAAAGACATTATTATCTAAATAAGAAACATAAATGATATTCCTACTCATAGTAGGTACATAATAGCAGTTTGTCAACTCAAAACAAGTCCACTAGGCAAAGTAAACTTATAAGTTCCTACAGTTACATCAGTAACTCTTATTCTAATTCTAACTTGTAGGTCCATTTCACCTCTAATCAAAATTCTACTCCTTTTTTAGGCCTTGAACATTAGTATAAATGTTAGATCCAAATTTGGTATATAATACCTAAGAATTAGAATTAGATAAATTGACTTCTATATCATGAATACGTGAAGAAGTAGTCATACTACCCTTATTCTTCTTCAGATAATCTAGACACAACTTACAATTCACTTTCCAATGGCCTGACTCATTATAAAAAAAGCATTTTCCCTCTTTAGGTGGTTTTACTTGGGTGTATGTTTAGGCTTAGGTCAGAAGGCTTAATCTTGCTTTTATCCTTTCCTATCGTTTTCATATCTTTCCCTTTTATTGACCATTACAATGTCCTTAGTAGTTTTGATGTTCTTGTCAACATTCTTAAGCATCCCATGTAATTCAGAAACAGTTTTCTCCATGTTATGCATGTTATAGTTCATAACAAACCCATGATAAGTTTCTAGCAAAGACTGGAGAATAATATCAATGGCTAATTCTTGCTCAATCTTAATACCAATTCTATCTAGATGTTCAAGATGACCCTTCATCTTAATAATATGAAGACTCACTAAGCTGCTAACAGTCATCTTGTAAGAAAATAATGCCTTTATAGTAGTAAACCTTTCAATTCTAGCTTTCTCTTAAAACATTTCTTGGAGATGGCCTATCATGGTATAAGCCTCCACCTCCACTAATTGCTTTTGAAGCTTTAATTCCATGTTTTCAAGCATAAGGTCAAAATTATTAAATTGCTTACTGTGAGCATCCTTTTGAGCTCTATGAGCATTAGTAGTTGGTTCATCTGGGATAGGTTGATCAAGGATATATTCCTTTTTCTTTTAATTAAGAATAATTCTTAAGTTTTTATACCAATCAAAGAAGTTAGTCCCATTGAGCTTGTCCTTCTCAAGGATTAATTACAATAACAAGTTAGATGCATTGTTTGATGCCATTATATACAATAAAATTATATATAGTATACTTAACATTTTATTAAATAATTACAGTGAGTCATAATTATAAATCCCACCAAATTTTACTTAAATTAATAAACCTTAAAGTTAATTTGAATGTACTTTAGTAGGCCAAGATCCATATTTCATCCTACTCTAAGTAAGCTTTGGCTTATCAATTATAATATGGTTATTTATATAGGTAATACTTTACCAGTTACATCTCATGTAACTCTTGGAAAAAATATAGGATTTGACATCACATGTCCTAACTATTTAAAATTCCATTTAATGCCTTAGGTCTAAAACCATTTTGATAACCTAGTTAAGTCAAACTATTTCAAACATTTAGATATCACCATTATCCAACTTATCTTACTCAATTGGCTTAATACACCCTGCTTTGGTAGAACCTATATACAACAATCCAAGTCTTGACAAGTATTGAATTGTGGGAGATATTTTAGTGACTTAATATTAAATGACGGGTCCACTTGATTTTATCTTATTTGGTTATTATGTTGCATTATATATGTAGCATCACATGCATAATATCACATACATAACATAATAAAATAACTGTAACATGGCATGACCCAAATCTAAATTGATCTTCATAAGCCAATATAAAGATCAAAGATAAATCCTAGGTAATATGACATCTTTTACCTTAGATCTCCATCCTTGGCCTCTATTTTGGCCCTTCATATTGGATCTTAATTTACATTACACTACATGTTATAATTTATACTACTCTATCACTAGTAATAAAATAAAAATTACAACAATAAAAATGACACATAGGCCGCATTTAATAAATTTACAACCTATAAAAATGAATAATATAAAAATCCAATCACATTGGCCTAAGGGCCACGACATGCACCATGCATTTTACACTAAATACATATGGCATAATAATTTAATTTATGTTAAATTTTATTAATAATAATAATAATAATAATAATAATAATAATAATATTATTATTATTATTATTATTATTATTATTATTATTATTATTATGACAAAAATGAATTATGTGGCGAATCTATTTGGGGTTAATTAGCTGCACCTATAGTGGCGATCCATTGTAATCATATTATTTCCAAAACCTTAAACCATTGTAATTATATTACATTTTGTTAATATGTTAAAAAACATGTTATTTTTGTTCAACACTTGAAACAAATATCCATTGATCTTGCAAGACATGGTTGTGTGTCAAAATGGACATAGCCGTGTGCCTCTGTATTATGTAGAGATGCTCTTAAGCATGGTTGTGTGCCAAAGTGTACATAGCCATCTGCCACACTTATCCTACTGGCACAACTGTGTTATTTTAGCCACACAACCATGTGTCCTTAATTCCTGATTTCTACATTTACAAAAATGATGTGCCTTTTTCAATAAAATCTTTGTTAATCATATTAAAACACCATAGAAATTAATCAAATTAATATATATAACTATTTTGATATTAATTTAATCATCACATATAACAAAATCCTTTAATTGAAATTATGAAAAACACTTTTCAGAATCATATATATATATATATATGATGTATACGTAGCGAAAAATATAAATTTTTAATCACGAAATGTTCACAAGATCTATGTAATTCGGTTAAATCACTTAAGAGTGATTCCAAAAACTCAGTAAGATGAACACAAGGCAAGATAATTGGAAGGATAAGAGGAGGTTCATGCTAATCACACCCTACCTCAAGCTTTTTATGTTTTCTTGTTGATTAAGATGTCGCTAATATAGCCACATCCTATACTAGTATCTACATGAACAGGATGTCCAAAAGCAATGTAGATGTGCTAGCACCTTTTCAAAAACCTCTCTTTTTCTCTATGTTTTTGTCTCTTTTTTTTTTCTAAAAATAATTAATGAAGGTAGAGAAGGAATGATGTAAAAAGTGATGTAAAACCCTAAAGAATAAGATGCATATATGTACATACCATCTAAGGTTTTTCAAATCTTTCACTTACCAAGACTGTTTTGGTATGTTTAACCTTTTATTGTTGTTTTGATTATAATTCCAAGAATAAAATCATTTCTAATTTATCTAAGATAACACTTACCTTAAATAAATATATAAATATGAATATAAACATATTTACATATTTATTTATTTAGTCATTCAAAGAGAGTTTCATTGGGTGTATTAACCTAAGTTTTCTTTAGGCTTGTTCTAAGTGTGTGACCCTTTAGGTTCAAATCATGACTTGGATAACAAACATTCAAATTGAAATCGAGTAAGGAAAGTAAAAGGAGCTCTAGGATTAAAGTCTAAACTTTAAATGCCTTCCTTATCTTTTTTGTTAATAAATTCATGCTCTTTAACACCTAAGCCACATAAACACACTTGACTTATCTCTACCTCAAGGCTATTCCTCCTATTCTAATTGCCAAGTCCCCATCATGAAATGCCCTAACTTCACTTTAATAAATTGCCTCTCTCTTACCACTAATGAATAACCTTAGAATGTTCCCTCTGCATCAAATATTTACATACACAAGCATTTGCATAAAAATGAGCATTGCCTCCATAGACATAGGAAATATGCATCATAAGAAAAAAATAATAAACAAGAAAGGCACTAAAAGGCCATAAGCCCAAACATTTAAGGAGAATTATATAGGATATTTAAAGTAGTCAAAAGTGCACCAAGGATGTCAAAGAACATCTTAAGACACATGCATCAAGACATAGATATAGAAAGATGACATTAACTCATATGAGCAAACCTGGGGGCAACATTCAAATGAGCAACAAATAAACTCCATCAAGTAAGGACAAATTCGCATTCAATATGACATAAGTGCTAGATTTAAAAAGCCTAGTCTTATCAAATCTAAACTGCACAAATCACCTAAACCCTGCTAGTCCTTCAACTGATACTTGAATAGCCAATATCGACTTTTATGGATTTAATGGGGCATCAAAAGATACCTTTACATTGGCAAGCTAATGATAGAAACTAGATATCCTCACATTAGACACAATCATTGTGATAATGAGTCATCAACCTTCTCACACTTGCGCTGCTATGTTCCTTATCATCCCAAATTCCTCTAATTCAAAAGTAATAAAGCATTTAGAAAAAAGCAATCAGGCATATGAAATGAATAAGACTTCTTTGTATGGGAAGGAAAACACTCAACGCCTCTAGAATCATTGGAAGCCTAGCTTGAAGTCAATATAATCACCTAAACAAATAAGGCACAAAGGTGCATGAGCAACGAATGCTAAAGCCAACAAGCGACAATATTAAGAAGAGAAACAAACAGAAAATGAAACCATACACAATGAACCTACAAGTGTTGTCCCTATTACCACTTTCATAATGGGTAGTGTCCTCTTCCTTTTCTTCAGTATTTGCATATGCATTTTCATTAATGCATTAAAAAGAAAATAAAAATAAGGCATAATACATACATGTCCCCATATACTTGTCACTTTTTATTAGTTTGACACCTTAACTTATAATTTTGTCATTTTAACACTTGAACTTGGTTAAAATGCGTTGGTTTGCACTAATATGATGACAAATGCATCTACCACACCTGTACTTGTCACTTTTTGTCAATTTGACACCTTTACTGTAGTTTTTTATCAGTTAAACCCTTATGATGTGGCTCATGCTAACTTGCTATTTCGTGCCACATTTGCTGACAAGGGTTTCAAAATTACATTTTAGCCAAGTTAAGGTGTCAAAATGGCAAAACTATAAGTTGAGGAGTTAAACTGACAAAAAATGACAAGTACAACGGGCATCTATATATTATGCCCAAAAATAATGGTAAAAATAACAATTATATGTCTATTATAAATAACAATAGTTATTTTCTTATACTCTTGTAAACTTTTATATGTGCCATGAATTGTATTTATTAGAGTCGAGTGAGCTGATTTTAATTGTTATAATCTTCCTTTAATGTTCCTTCCACAGTTTCCTAAACATAATTAACAACTCTAAGTTAATACTTGTTGAACTTTAATTAATTTAATGCTTACCAACCATCTGGATGAAAGAAGAAATTGCAAAATTGAATTTATAAAGGATAATGATGAATAAAATAAATTACAATTATCATGACATCTTTCAAATAAGCCTATGATCTTTAGGTCATACATACCTAATCCAATGCTCGAAAATGAGTAAGAGTATCTAAAGAGACCCTTTATGGTATTCACACTGAGTAATGCAATAAAGGCATATAATACTAAAGGGGAACCACTTGTTAAAAAAATAAATGTAAGAAGAACAAAGAAAATTAAAAAAAAAATTTAAGCATTCCAATGCTCTAAAAAGTGGAGTATGAGTGTCCTAAAGGACCTTTTGGTGGTATCCATATTAAGTAATATGAGCAAGGGATACGAAAGAAAGGAAAATCCTGAATAAAGAAAAAAATAATAAAATAAATAATGTGTGGTCAGCTATCACTTTCCTACTTAAAAGACTTCTTTAATAATTGGAATTAATTCTATTCATCAACATACTTTATAAGTCTTGTTTTGTAAATTCTTAATAAATTCACTTAGGAATCTTACTCTCTACTTAGTAATATAAAATAGTCTAGACCATGAGGTATAGATCATGTTTTTTAATTGTTGACATTTGCATTAAATCAAGATTATCATAGTTAAGATAGCCCAAACCCACTAATACATACAACTCTTGATGTTAATGAATTAATTGTAAGAATTTAATAATAGAAGCACTTAGCTCACCACAATTATTTCAATGTATAAATTTAGAAATTCTTTAAATATAATTCAAAAATAAGTTCGAGTGCATATTATTCAAATGTTGATGTATGTTTTTTTAGAACTTTGAGTTGTAACCAGTCAATCAAAATTCAAAAGAGTTATCATCAATCAAGATTGAGAAGCACCTACAAGAAAATCAATAAAAAAAAGGTAAATAAGACATATTACATTTTGCATCATATGTGCTTGACTGTATATCATGTGTTTGGTTGTATATCACTACCATGTGCTTGCATCATTTTTTAGTTATTTTAGTCATCATATGAACCCTAAATTGCATCACTATCACTCTTACTAGAGTCTCGAATTTGCATTCATGTGTGTGATCCCCAAAACTACACCACACATCAATCACAATCACAAATCATAATAGCAACTTCAACATCAATCACAATTATAAATGACAATAGTAATCACAACCTCAATTTTAATCAAATCATAACCATAATTGAAATCACATTTTCTTTTTGCATGACACATTATTAGGCACTTTGCTTAACACCTAAGTAGGTAATAATAGCATTGTTTTTTATGAACACCAAATTAAGTTATAGTGGCATCACATTAAAGTGGATGTTAATAACCCTTTAACATTGAAGTGAGTGTTAAGTATGACGCCAAAGTGGATGGTCATTGCATTTGCCTTTCATATGCTTATTTGTATATCATATATTTGATTGCATATCTGTTATACCTCAAAATTTGACTGTCCCTAAAAAGGTCCAATGATGAAATTAATGATAAGAGTTTGTTTGATTCGTATCACCTTTAGAGCATGAAGAATCCTAAAAATTGTAAAAACTCCTAAACTGGACTTTTAGGATGACAAGTTAGATTCTTAATCATTGAGTCAAGTCTCAATTTTATGAAATATGAACTCCTGAAAAGGTGGGCTGTGTGTTTCGAATAAACATGCATCTTGTCAGCCCAATGCTTGTCTCGTAAGATTAAGGCTTGATTCTATGAAAATGGAAACTAATTTTGGCAAAATGGACATCACAAATGCATCCAGAAGGTTTGAGAGCCTTAAAAATGACCCAGCCTTGTTGAAGTTGCCCTTAGGAATGAAATGCATCGATACGCCTCAAAGAGTGTGCTACATGCTCTGAGCACGTGGCATGTGCCCATGGGGTATGAGCATTGCACTGAGTGCATGAAATGCACCCTTAGGGCATGCCACAAGCCCTTAATGTGCATCGTGCACCCCTAGCATGTAGCTTGTGCCCTTAGCCAGTGTCATAAGCCTCAGACACGCACCAAGTGCATGAAATGACCTAATTTTTCTTATAAATAGCACCCTACTACTTCATTTTACCCCCAAGGGGGAGGGGGGGGAAGGGGAATGAAAATACACTGAAACTCTATTAAATTGAAGACTCTGGAAACCTGCTTTACACATCTTTAGCCTATTTTACTCATCCTCTTAGGATTTTTAGACCGATCTTAACCAAACTGAGCCACATCTCTATCAAAGCACACTTCAAAGGTATACAGATTTACATTCTCATGTCATTTTAAACCTCTCAATGAGGACAACTTGATCTTAATGCAAAGCTAAAGCTTTTAAAGACATAACACATGCTCAATCAAATTTATGGACTAAATAATAATCTTTGCACGTTTACTTTTTTGTATTGCATTTTTACTTTATAGTCACCAACAATTGAGAAATTGTTGTGATTGTGTGGTGAGATTGGCAATTTGCATGCTGATTGAATAATCCTTGCCTTATTTTGCTCATAATAAACTATCATTTTGCATCCTCTAGTTTTGAAATGTGAAAATCATAAAAATACTACATAAGATTTGCATTATTTTCATCATAAAAATCACATTTTTATAATAAAGTTTGCACCTTTATAACAATCTTGCATTTTATTAATAAAAAATATGTTTTGCATTAAATTTACATCATCTTCAAAATTACAAAATTTATCATCTTTGCACAATCTCTACATTTTCTGCATCATTTTATACAGCTTATGTGAAAAATCATCATTTTTCATATAAATTCTGCATTTTACATCTAGTAAATACTAAAAATATCATTTTCACTAAAAATCTTCAATCATGCATTATAATTGTGTTTTCCATCATTTTGAATAAATTGGTCACTCCACATACTCAAAATCATCTTTACCACATCAAAACTGCATCCTTGCATCAGAATTGCATCTCTTTACACTTTAACATGAAAATAAGTATTCTTTCCTCCTTCGCATCAAAATGCATTCAATAATGTGAACATTCAGATTTCCAAGCTAGAGCTTCCATTTCTTGGTCAAATGATTCAACAACGCACCTCCATTTATTTTTCTCATCATTTATGAATGTTTTATCATTTTAGCAATCATTACATTTTCATTTCAATAATCCTGCAAGTGCATACAACTATATGCATCTATTTGCTTATTTGTAATTCATTGATTGAGCCCTGTCTATTTGCTTTCTTAGTGGATGAATGGATGGGATCGTGCATAGTTGTGCTAACTTGTGTTTTACAGGTGTATTCTAGATCTAGGACTAGAATTACTTTTGTACATTTTTTCTCTTTCAATTGTATTTTACTAGGAAAGCCATGTAATAATTGTATATAATTTATTTACTTTTTGTTATCATGTGTTGTGTGAATGTGCATATAAATTATCATTCTGAAACTAGGGTGTTGTGGTAGCCACATCTTGAGTATTGTACAATTATAAATAGCCAAAAAAGTATATGCGATCTCCTAAAACCAAGAATCTCTGCTAGGGTCTACAAAGTGTCTTGCACCCCCTTAAGACCAACCATTTGTCCCTATCCCAATAAATGGAATAGATGTCTATAACAAGAGTTTTGCTCTTGACTTTTTCTCGGTCACTCACAATGGCAACTCCATTAGGGATGCTAATTCAAGAGATTAATTCAAAAATGACTATTTCTCATTAGATAATACTCAATCATACGGAGCCCTCTACCATTGCATTTTTCACTACACTTCACATGTGCACCACTGGTCCTTATCAACCAACAGTGATAGAAAGTGATCCACTATGACTCCATATTAGTCATAGGGTGACTTATTTAGATTTGTCACCTTGAGCCTTTACTTGTGGTTTTGATGGACTCATATAACTAAAGTCTGTGACCTAAGTCCTTAAAGGGGTGACTCAAGTTGTTAAAAGAATGCTAGACTCATTAACTGAAGTCTATAACCCTAGTTTTGTGGGGTCATTCTTGTTAAAGGAGCTCTTAGCCTTATACCCTCAACTCAACTTTTATAAATAAACCAGTAGAAACCTCTACTAGGATTCTACTTTTGCATGCTAACCTTGATATTGTCCATTTGACCTAACATTCCCAAATGCTATGAAATTTTTAGTATTTATCACTAAGTGAGGTCATTATATTAGTTCTCGTAAACTATTTACACTTAGATTCATATGATCCTTGTTTATCTCATGCAAGCCCAATGCACAAGGAATGATAAGAATCATATACTTTAGTTTGATTAGCCTATAAGAACTAGCAAATTTAGACATCTTTTAAAGACAAAACCTACGAGATGTCATCCATTTTTTCTTATTGGACCAAATGAACGAATTAGGAATCTGACTAGATTATAGACATTTATGTCAAAAGAATCAAGGTGTAAACTATCAAATAATACTTTTATGCCCCTTGGTAAAACTTACTAAATATCGATGCAGGGACATAAAATTGGGCCCTTTTATTGGCTATAGCCCCTGTGCACGTCGGCATGCATGGACTATAGACACCATTTGAGACCAACGATTAGTTGACATTATATAATTACCTCGAGTGCATTTGAGTATCAACCCTTAGCTTACCTTTTGATTCTGATCAATGCAAATCAAAACAACTTGGTTTGAGAGTGAAACCATAGTCCTTTATTGGCTATTGAGTCAAAACCCACCTTGGAAAGAGACTAAACAACCATGCGGAGAGATAAGGTTAGAAGCAAAAGCTTGCATGTGTATGTTGTGTTCCTTATGTAGGAAATACTAACCAATTTTCCTAAATTCTTTTTTTTATCACACTAACCACTTTCTTCTGTAGCCATCTCGTTATTTTGCATAAACACGCTATACATATATTCTCATCCCATCATTTTGCATAGACACATCATGCACACATAATAACTCTTTTGCAGCTTATAACATGGCAAGCATTCATGATCTTTTCTTTTAGCTCATCTTTTTTACTAACCATTTCTCATGTTTTCTTTTCATGTACATAGAGTGAGCGTATCATATGCACCTATAATAAAAGTTCCATGCACCAATAAGTCTCTTGCATCATTTGACATAACACGCATTCATGACATCTTTATATTTAATACTTTCACATTCATGCATACATCTCACAGCAAGTTGCACTCATACATACATAACATACATTTAGATAGCATATTCTAACCCACAATTTTCTACAACCATTCTGCATCATCACAATAGGACTACACATAGGCACACTGTGCATACATGCTCACCCTATTCTTTTTTAGTTCACACCATGCCTACATATTCATTTTGTTTCTTTATACTAATATCGAAGATTCAAATACCTACACAAGCCTTTTATTGAAAGCAACATCACTTAATATAGCTTCACCCAACACATCAATTACAACCCCAACATGGGAGATCAAGATGACACCTTTTGTCAACAACGCTAGGAAAAGTTAAGAGAGGGATTAGAAATTGCCTACTGATGGCACTATGGCGGAGAACCTCCAAGCCCAAATTAAAGCCACCAATGCTTAAACACCTGAGAGGGGAACCACATTGCTAGCATGCCAAATGAAGCTTCAAGCTCTACCAATCTAAAGATGGATAAGAAGAAGGGTATTCTTTATACTCATGTTCAAGTTGATAATGATGATGTTTAAAGGCGCACTCTCCCACTTCAGAAAAAATGTTTACTTACTACCTTAACTACCAAATTCTCCCTCAAACATCCTTGAAACAACCTCTTAAGCTAACACCCAAAGCCAAAACCCCAGTTCATCCAAACCCTCCAATAAACCTAGGAGCAAAGAGAAGCTAGAGCAAAAAATGGACTCCTTATGATTTTAGAAGCTAAATTTTTGAGCTTGATCTATGGCAGTTATAACTCTAGTGAGGATGAACTAAATCCTCCCACCATCAAGTTCACTACTCTCCTCTATGCAAGATCGATTTTGATAAGAGTCTCAAGCTTGACTAAGACTAACACGAATTATAGGATCTATCAAGTCAACCATTTGGAAAATTACAATGTACCTCCATCTACCTATAAGGAAAACATTATACCTTCAAATTGGGGAGAAGTATAACACGCGGGATGGATGCCCAAACACAACACCTAGAGTCTGTGATCTTTAAAAAATGATACAACAACATAAGCCTCTATGACCAAAAGCCTACACCTAGCTCCTAAAATGAACTTATTAGCCATAGTTGCTATCTAAGGGCAACACGCCTCGTAAGTTCTTACTTCAGCTCCCTGATACAAGCACCCATAATAGCATCTCTTGACTGGCCATAACATGATATTCCTGTATAAAATAAATAAATAAATAAATAAATAATAATAATAATAATAATAATAATAATAATAAATGCATCATAATAAGCACACATACCCATATGCATATCATATTGCTATAGGAAAATAACTTGCAAAAAGTAAAATGATACTAGTTATGAACCACAGTGCGATATAAATAGATGCTGAGCACTAGCAAGGTGAGCATACAACATCTCCCCCTTAGCATGAGACATCTGAAGGAAGAAAAAAAGTTATCCCTAAGATAATAATAAATGACAAAAGACTCAAACAGAAACAAAAGCATGCATAAGTGGCCCCTTAGGGAGCAAATGACATTGGCAAAAGGTTAAGAATAGGCAATGGATAAGTTATAATACCACCAACATGGTAATAATAGGATCAATGATACTCCTAACACTCTTTGGAACAACACCACTGGCATAAGAAGTGCCATCAACTCCCTCTACATCAGGGTCCTCATTAACCACTTGAGATATGAAACTAGTCCTCTTACGATGAGGAAAATGCTTCTATAATACGTAAAAGCAGGTAAGAATCTCAAAATTTCTTTCATTTTGCTTTTTTTAACTAATAGAGTTGTCCTATAAGTGCTATAAAGAATAAAAACAACATGCACTAAAGAATGAGAAGCCATTTGGGAAAGAGGCTGCCTGGAGGAAGCACTCATAGTAGAAGGATAAGTAGTAACACTCATGTAATGGGAAACAAATCGATCCACACTAACCCTTGTAAAGATCAACTAATCACTAGTCAGCTCACTTCCCTAATATATGGAGCCATGAGGGAACACGAGAACTCTCCTTTCCTTTAGACCTCTCCACCACTCAAAACTTACTCTCCCAAATACTAATAGCGATCCATTGGACCAATCAACAATACTCTCAAATGAGTCAGCATGACAGCTCTTCACATCTCGTGAGACAATGAATCCTTATGTATAACCCATCACTGAAGATGAATCTATAAAATAAAAATAAGTGTTTAGACCCACAAAGCAAAGCAACATCTAAAAAATTGTAATAGTAATATATCTTATCAAAAGATAGGTTCTCCAAAAGTTGCTTTGCCATAATGGGGGAAGCAATCAAGCTCTAGGTCTGGTCCAACCAAGCTCTATATCGAGGGAAGCTAACCTCAGTCTAGTTGCTCACATAAGGACAAGGGAAGATACCAAGCTCATAAGCCAAAATTTGCAAAAAAATGTGTCAATGGAAAAACACTAACAAGAAAAAAATGAAATAAATAATGAAAGGGCATAATTCAACTCACATTAATAACCATCTGATAGCTGTATAATCTCAAAGCTCCTCGATTGCCAGCATCCAATCCTTAATATATATGTGAGAGAGCAACAACACCCTAATCATTCTTAGGAAGTTAGTCCAAATCTTTAAGAAAATGTACTAACCAAAGAGAACTAGTGTGTGAAAGGTTCAAAAATATAATCATACCAAGCAAGTAAAAGAGAAAGCAGCGAGCAACCTGATCCATTGTCACTTTCTTCCCAATATGATAAGCATACACATCCTTAATAAAACCATAAAAATGAGCAAGAGAAGCACACTTCTCTTTCAAGATCATCTTGCGCCCAAAAAGCTCTATAGCCCATGCCTTAGTAGCCATAAGAGTAGTGTAAGTTGTAGCTCTAAAAGGAATTGGTGAACTAGTAAAACTTAAGTCGGTGATAGCTATAAAGTCAAGAAAAGTATCATCAACTCCCCAAAATGAAAATGAAAGGTATGAGTAGAGTCCATCCACCTCTCCACGAGAGCATTCTAAATAGCATGACTACATTTACATGGGCCCATCTCAAAGTAGCAACAATACCATTGAAACCAAGTCTAGCACCCTCTACTTCACCTCAAGAGGAAGCATATGATAATATTGTGCCATATTATTGATGTTGCCATGTGATAGAATGACTTTCTCAAGTTGCAAAAATTGAAACATAATACGACAACAACATCGCTAATAATTAAAAAAAATGAAAGATGGACAACCATATACACTAAGAAAGCATAACACTGCAGTAAAAGCTACAAGCACTATAGCAAAGAGCTACAGTCACTATAGTAAAAGCTATAAATATTATAATTAGAACTACAGTCATTATAACAAAAGATAAAGATAACACAGTAAGAGCTACAATCACCATATCAAGAGCTATAGACATCACAGTTAGAGCTACAAAAACCATAATAAGAGCTATAAATAGTACAACAAGAGCTATAGACACCATAACAAGAGTTACATATAGTACAATCATAACTATAAACACCACAATAAAGGCTACAGTCGATACAACAAGAGCTACAAACACCACAATAAGAACTACAAACACCATAACAAGAACTACAAACACCACAACAAGAGCAATATATAATATACAAGAGCTACATACACCACAACAAGAGCTATATATAGTATAACAAGAGCTATATACACCACAATAAGAGTTATAGATATTACAGCCGGAGCTACAATCACTACAACAAGAGCTATAATCACTACAAAAAAGGCTACAGTCACTATAACAAGAGCTATATACACTATAGTAAGAGCTTAAGTCACTACAGCTGAAGCTACAATCATCACCTAGAGCTATGAACACGACAATAAGAGCTATAAATACCACAGTAAGAGCTACAGATAGTATAGAAAGAGCTATAAACACTATAGTAAGAGTTACAAATAGTATAATCAAAACTACAAACACTACAATAAGGGCTACAATCGATACAGCAAGAGCTACATACACCACAACAAGAGCTATAGACACAATAACAAGAGCTACAAATAGTATAATAAAAGTTATAAACAATACAACAAGTGTTATAGACACTGCAGCAAAAGCTACATACATAACAGCTAGAGCTACAATTAGTTCAATGAAAGCTAGAGGCACTATAGTAAGGGCTACAGACACCACAGCTAGAGCTACAGACAGTATAGATAAAACTATAGACATTGTAATAAGTGATACACTCTAGCAAGACCACCAAAAGGGAAGTTAGAACAAACTTCGACTAAGAATCATCTTGTAGTTCGATAAATACTAACTAAAATTCTTTTTATTTTGTAGAGTGAAACACAAACAAGCAAAAAATCAAAGAAGCATCAAAGCAGCAGAAGCAATGCAATAAAAGGGAAGTCAAAATATACCCTAGCTAAGAATCACTATTTGGAAATATAACTGGTACTAACTATAATTCTTTTATTTATTTTATAGGCTAATACCACTATAGGAATTAACAAAGGAAATCAAAGCATGAAAAAGTGAAAGCCATCCATAAAGTTACACAACAAGAGCAACACTTATAGTAAGAGCTACATAATACAACTATAGTTACATAATAACAGCATTAATAGTCAACAAAAATGATAATAATAAAGAAAATAGAAGAAATCAAACCTACAAATTAATAAGCACCACCTCTGTAACCACCTTTGGACTGGGGAGTGTCCTCTTCCTTCTCTAGTACCTACATCTACATTTGCATTTGCATTCAAAAATAATGACATAATTGTTACACTCAATAATAAGCTCTTTTTTTGAACTCTTGCAAACTTTATCCATGCCATGAATTGCATGTATTAGAGCTGAGTGAGCTAATTTCAATTGTCATAATCTTTCTTTAATGTTTGTTTCATAATCTCCTAAGCATGATTGATAACTCTAAGTAAGGACTTTCTAAATTTTAATTAATGTAATGCTTGCTTACCATCTGGATTGACAAAGAACTCACAAGGACATTGATGAATAAAATAAATTATAATTATCAAGACATCTTTTAAAAAGACTTATGATTTTAGACATACTTACCTACTCTAATGCTAAAAAATGGGTAAGAGTATCTAGAAGGGACCCTATTACGGTATTCATGCTAAGTAATACAATAAAGGCAGGGAATACTAAAAGGGGAAACATTTGCTAAAAAATGCAAGAAAAAAAATAATAATTAAAATCTTTACTCACTCCAAAGCTCCAAAAGTGGAGTATAAGTATCCTAAAGGACCTTTTGGCAATATCCATGCTAATTAATATGAAAAAAGGTAGGTAATACTAAAGAAAGGAGATCCCTGCACAAAAAAAGGCAATGTATAGCCAGTATCATTTCCTTGCTTAAAAGCTTCTTGATAATTTCTATTTATCTACATTCTTCATAAGTTTCATCTCATTACATTCTTCAAAAATTCATTTAGGAAGCTTGCTCTTCACTTGGTAACATAAACAATCTTGGCCATGAGTTATAGATTATGTTTTCAAAGTAATGAAATTTGTATTAAATCAAGATTGTCATAATTATGATAGCCCAAACCCTATAATACATATAACTATTGACATCAATGAATTAATTACGAGAATTTAAGAATAGAAGTGCTATGCTCACTAAAATTAACTTAATGCATAAATATAGAAATTCTTTAAACATACTTTAAAAATAAACTTAAATGCATACTCTTCACATGTCCATATGTATTTTTTAAGACTTTAAGCTACAACCAGCTAATAAGAATTCAAAAGCCATCATCACTAATCAAAATCAAGAAGCACCTCTGAGAAAATAAAAAATAAAAGGACTTTGAGCTACAACCAGCTAATAAGAATTCAAAAGTCATCATTAATTAAGATCAAGAAACACCTTTAACAAAAGCAAAAGGTAAAAAGACACATTGCATTTTGCATCACATATGCTTGATTGCATATCATATGCCTAACTGCATATCACTACCATGCGCCTTCCTCATTGTTTAGACATCTTAGCAGCATTATCATATGAACCTTGAACTGAATCTCTATCACTCTTACTTGAACCTTAAATTTGCATTCATAATGCATATCACTGAAATTGCATAATGCACCAATCACAATCATAAATCACAATAGCATTATGCATCAGTCACAATCATACACAAATTACCATCTCAATCATAGATCATAAGAGCAACATGCATTAATCATAATCACACATAAATCATAGTCTCAAATCATGATAGTACTATGCACCAATCATAGTCAAACTCATAAATCATGATAACAATCATAACTTTGATATCAATTATAAACATAGTCTCAATAATAACTGATAACTTTTTCCTAATGTCTAAAAAGGTTTTAATGGCATTATCCATTTTCCAAACACTTAAAGAGGTTTTAGTGGCATTATCTGCTCGCCTGATGCCTAAAGAGGTTTTAGTGGCATTATTTATTGCATGACTCCTCAAGAGGTTTTAGTAGCATTATCTATTCACCTGACGCATCAAAAGGTTTTAGTGGCATTTTCTCCTAACATTTAAGTGAATATTAGAGCCCTTAACACAACTAGAGAGTGTTAAGTATGACGCCTAAAGGGGTAGTCATTGCATATGCATACATTTGCTTGCATATCATGTGCTTAATTTCATATCATTATCATGTGCTTGTCTCGCTTGAATCATCTTATATGAAGAAATGCATCTTTGTATATATCCTAAATTACATCATTTTACGTGTATCCTGAATTGCATCATTCTATATGAACCTAAAAAATGCATCACTACCACATTTATGTGAAAATTGCATTCATTTTTGTATGAATCTCAAAATCACATCATGCATCTTACATCTCGCATATGTTTAAAATTGCATCACACATTTTGCATTTCGCATGTGTCTGAATCCTAAAATTGCATTCTTGTATGAATCTTAAAATTGCATTCTTGTGTGAATCCTAAAATTGCATTCTTATATGAATCGTAAAACTGCATTCTTGCATGAACCCCAAAATTGCATTCTTGCAAGTACCACTATCATCTTTACATGATTCCTAAAATTGCATTCTTATATGAATTATAATCATCCTTGCGCGAGTCCTAGATTGCATCCTTATATGACTCCTAAATTGCATTATTACATGCCTCCCAAAATGCATCTTGTGTGACAGTTGAATAATAAAATAACAACAACAGTCAAATCATAAATAATAACAACAACAACAAGACACACATCTAAAGGCAATACTACACTCCACCATATAAGTACCTCTGTCCTTAAAAACTATTTTTTCATATTTGTATTACTTTGCGTGTATTGAAATCAAAGCTAAGAGGTTATGTAACACACATGAAGTAGGAGGCAACTGTTATACCTCAAAATTTGATTGTCCCTAAAAATTTCTAATGATAAAAATAATAATAAGAGTCTGTTTGATTCATATTACCTCTAAAGAGTGCAGGAGCATGAAAATAGTTATAAATCCTAAGCCAGACTTCCAAGATGACAAGTAGGACTCTGAATCATTAAGTCAAGTCTCAATTTTATAAAAAATGAACTCTTAAAAAGGTGAGCTATTGGTTTTGAACAAACATGCAGCTTGTTAGTCTAATGCTTGTCTCATAAGATCGAGGCTTGATTTCATAAAAACAAAAGCCAATTTTGATAAAAACAAACATCATAAATGCATATGGAAGGTCTAAGAACCTTAAACATGACCCCAACCTTGTCAAATTTTCCCATTAGAACCCTAAAAATGTGTTAGAATGCATTAGTGCATCTTAGAGAATGCATGACATGTGGCACGCACCCTGAGCACATGGCATATGCCCATGGGGCATGAGCATGAGCATTAAGAGCATAACATGCACCTTTAGGGTGTTCCACTTGCCCTCAGTGCGTGTCACATGCCCCATATATGCACCAGGTGCATGAAATGACCTAATTTTGCCTATTAATAACACCATACTCCTTTATTTTTAAAGGGGATGAAAATACATTAAATCTCTATTAAATTAAAGACTCAAGAAACCATTTTTACATATCTCTATCCTATCTTACTCATTCCCCTAGGATTTTTAAAACAATCCTAACCAAACCGAGTGACATCTCTATCAAAGCACGCTTCAAAGGTATACAAATCTACATTCTCATGTCATTTTAAACCTCTCAATAAGGCCAACTTGATCTTTATGTGAAGCTAATTCTTATAAAAACATAAACACATGCTTAGTTAAATTTGAGGACCAAACAATTATCTTCACACCTTTACTTTTATGTAATGCATTTTTACTTTATTATCACTAGTAATTGAGAAATTATTGTGGTTGTGTGGTAAGACTAGCAATTTTCATGTTGATTGAATAATCCTTACTTTATTTTGCTCATAATAAACTGTCATTTTCATCCTCTAACTTCGAAATGTGAAAATCCCTAAAAAGGGTAGTCGTTGCATTTGCATACATATGCTTGTATATCATGTGCCTGATTTCATATCACTATCATGCGCTTATCTCATTAGCTTGAATCATCTTGTGTAAAGGAATGCATCTTTGTATATATCCTGAATTGCATCATTCTGTGTGAACCCAAAAAATGCATCACTACCTCATTTGTTTGAGAATTGCATTCATTTTTTTTAGTGAATCCCGAAATCACATCATGTTTCTTGCATCTTGCATATATCTAAAATCGCATTGCACATTTACATTTCACATGTGTCTGAATCCTAAAATTGCATTTTTATGTGAATCCTAAAATTGCATTCTTACATGAATCCTAAAACTGCATTCTTGCATGAACCTCAAAATTGCATTTTTGCATGCATCATTATCATCTAAATTTACATGACAGCCAAATAATAAAATAATAACAATAGTCGAGTCACAAACAACAACAACAATAGGACATACTTCTAAAGGTAATACAACACTCCTTCATGTAAGTACCTCTCTTCTCAAAAAGTATTTTTGCATCTTTGCATTGCTTCATGTGTATTGACATCAATGCTAGGAGGCTATGTAACATGTGTGAAGCAAGGGGCAACTATTATACCTCAAAATTTAATTGTTCTAGAAAAGGTCCAATGATGAAAATAATGACAATAGCCCATTTAATTTGTATCGGTTCTAGAGCTTATAGTAGCCTGATAATAGTAACAAATCCTAAGCTCTTTAAGATGATAACTTGGACTCTGAATCATTAAGTCAACTCTCAATTTTATGAAATGAAAACTCCTGAAAAGGTGAGTTGCGTGTTTTGAACAAACACGCAGCTTGTCAGTTTGATGCTTATCTCGTAAGATGAAGGCTTATTTTCATGAAAATAGAAGTTGATTTTGACAAAACAGACATCACGAACATGTCTAGAAGGTCCAAGAACTCCAAAAATGCATCATTGCACTCTGGCGAATGCATGACACACCTTGAGCATGTGGCACATGCCCATAGGGCATAAGCTATGCACTAAGCATGTGACAAGTGCCCCAAGCACTTGCTAGGTGCATAAAATGACCTATTTTTCCTATAAATAGCACCCTACTCCTTCATTTTAGGGATGTTGAAAATACACTGAAAATTTACTAAATTGAAGACTTTGGAAACCCGTTTGACACATCTCTAGTTTGTCTTACTCATTCCCCTAAGATTTTTAGACCAATCCTAACCAAACTAAGCCATATATATGTCAAAGCACACTTTAAAGGTATACAGATCTACATTCTCATGTCATTTTAAACCTCTTGATAAGGAAAACTTGATCTCTACGCAAAGCTAAAGCTTTCAAAAACACAAATACAAGCTCAGTTGAATCTAAAACCAAACAATCATCTTTCCATGTTTATTTGTTGTATTGCATTTTTACTTTATTATCAACAGGAGTTAAGAAATTGTTGTTATTGTTTGGTAAGACTAGCAATTTGCATATTGATTAAATAATCCCTACTTTATTTTTCTCATAATAAACTATCATTTTGCATCCTCTAGCTTTGAAATGTGAAAATCATAAAATATTACTTTTACATCATATCTGCATCATTTTCATCATAAAAATCACATTTTTATAATAAAGTTTGCACCTTTAAGATAATCTTGCATTTTATTGATAAAAAGTATCATCTTTTGCAACGAATTTACATCATCATCTTTAAAAATACAAAATTTATCATCTTTGCATAATCTTCGCATTTTCCATATCATTTTATACGGCTTATATGAAAAATCATCATTTTTCATAAAAATTCTGTATTTTACATCCATTAAATACTACAATATCATTTTCACTAAAAATCTTTAATCTTTCATTATAATTGCATTTTCCATCATTTTGAATAAATCTATCACTTGACATACTCAAAATCATCTTTATTGCATCCTTGCATCAGAATTGCATCTCTTTGCACTTCAACATAAAAATAAGTATTTTTCCCTCCCTTCACATGAAAATGCATTCAATAATGTGAAAGTTCACATTTCCAAGTTGGAGATTCCATTTCTTAGTCCAATGATGCAACCACACATCTCCACTTATTTTTATTATCATTTAAGAATGTTTTATCATTTTAGCAATCATTACATTTTCATTTCAATAATCCTGTAAGTGCACACAACTATATGCATATATCTGCTTATTCATAATTCATTGATTGAGCATTCCTTGTCTATTTGCTATCCTAGTCGATGAATGGATGGAATTGCATATAGTTTTGCTAACCTTTATTTTGCAGGTGTATTCTAGATCTAGGACAAGATTTACTTTTATGCATTTTTTCTCTTTTAAATGTATTTTACTAGGAAATCCATGTAATAATTATAAATAATTTATTTACTTTTCATTATCATGTGTTGTGTTAATCTGCATATAAACTGTCATTTTGAAACTAGGGTACTGTAGTAGCCATATATCAAGTATTGTATAATGAGAAATAGCTAAAAAAGTATATATAATCTCCCAAACCCAAGAATCTCTACTAAGGACGATACTCGTTAAGTGACCTAATGCTTTCCCTTACATTTTTTCCTAATTTTTTAAAAATCAGGTGGCAATTCCATAAAGCATCTCGCATCCCCCTATGACCAAGCATTTGTCCCTATCTCATAAATGGAATGGATGTCCTTTTAGTAAAGTTATCATGTCCCAAACTAATAAAACAAATAGGAAAACAGGAGTGTGAACAAGAGTTTCACTCAAATTTTTTTGGTCGCTCACATTATCACTATCACTTGCTTGTTGCATTTTACTTGAATAATAAATTGCATCTTAAGTGAATCCCAAAATTGCACCTTACATGAATCACTATCATTCTTGCATGAAATCCTAATATTTCACCCTTGCATGAATCACTATCATTATTTCATAGATCCCAAAACTACATCTTGCATGTGTCGCTATCATTCTTATTTGAATGCCGAAATTGCATTCCTACATGAATCACTTTAATTATTATTTGAACCCTAAAATTGCATCCCTACATGAATCACTATTATTCTTGTTTGAACCATGAAATTGCATTCCTATATGAATCACTATTATTCTTGTATGAATCCTAAAATTGCATTCGTGTGTGCATCCCAAAATTACATTCGGGCATGCATCCTAAGTTGCATCACTAACATTCTTATGAGTCATGTATTACATTCCTGCATGAGTCTTAAACTACATTATACATCATTCATAAATGCCAAATCACAAACAATGACAAGCTTGATGTTCGAAGAGTACATAGCACATCATCAAAATCTATTTTTGCATCTTTGCATTTACACCATACGAATTGGCATATGCATCTGAACACTATGCAGCATCCCTACATGAATCACTATTATTCTTGTTTGAACCCTGAAATTGCATTCCTATATGAATCACTATTATTCTTGTATGAATTCAAAAATTGCATTCGTGTGTGCATCCCAAAATTACATTCGTGCATGCGTCCTAAGTTGCATCACTAACATTCTTATGAGTCATGTATTACATTCTTGCATAAGTCCTAAACTACATTATACATCGTTCATAAATGCCAAATCACAAACAACGATAAGCTTGATGTTCGAAGAGTACATAGCACATCATCAAAATCTATTTTTGCATCTTTGCATTTACACCATACGAATTGGCATATGCATCTGAACACTATACAACATTCATGAAGTAGGGGCAACTATCATACATCAGTTTTGTTTGTCCTTGAAAAGGTCCAATTATAAAGCTAATCTTTCAGAGATGATAATAGTTTATCTATTCATATTACTTATTAAGTGTGCAAAAGTCTAAAAAAATCTAAATTCCTAAAATAGACTTATGAAGTGATAAGTCAATTACTAAATTATTGAGTCATGTTTTAATTTGATGAAACAAATTCTTGAAATGATAAATTGCATATTTTGAACAATTATCACTTAAAATAGATAGCTTATTAGAATAATGTTCATCTCAAAAGATTGGAATTCAATTTAATGAAAACAAAAGTCAATTTTGTCAAAATGAAAGTTTGAAACACCTTTGTGAGACTAGAAAACCTTAAAAAAAAAGTGACTCATGCAAAAAATACCCAAAAACCTAAAAAAATAAAAGAGAATCCTAAAAATCAATATGCAGTGAATATATGAACAAACAAACATGTGGCACACGTAAACATGCATGCTTCCATCCAAGCAAGTGCCTATCCATGCACTTCATATGCATGAATTTGCATAAAAATCCACACATCTAATCGTGTAGCATTTGTAGTACATAGATATGCATATTTCGTGGGTGCACATGGTCGTTTTCACTGTCTATAGATATCGAACTCCTACCCTCATTTTAGAGGGCATGCACACATACTACATAGTTACTCTAATAGATTAAAGACTCAAGATTCCTATTTTTAACATTCTAAATTATTTTCCCCTCTTTTTCTTAGTAATTTTAGACTACATAAACCAAACCCAGCCTCAAAGGTATATGAATCTGCATTCTACACGTCATTTTCAAACTCTCAACGAGGATAGCTTAAAAATCACATAAAGCAAAAAATTCCAAAAAAAAAAAAGCCTTAATCAAATCTAAGGTTTAAAATAATTATTTTTGCATGTTTATTTTCTGTATTGCTGCATTTCTTCTCTTCTACTCCAATTATCTCTTTTTAATTTTGTGCTACTAGTAAGTTGTGAAAATTATGTGTTTGTGTGATAAGACTAGCCATATTGTGTGCTATATGGATAATTACTACTCCATTTTTATTCTATTAAAATGTTATTTTGCATTTCTCTACCTTAAAGAATGTGAAAATCACAAAAAAAACATTTTTTTTTATGTCAAAACTATATTTTTCAGAATATTCTATTATATTCTACATTTTCAATATTTTTCTAAATCACATTTTATTACAAAAATCATATTTCTATAATAACATTTTCATTTTTATGCAAATTTTGTATTTTTATGTAAAAAGCATCATTTTAGCATCAAGTCTTTATTTTTGTTATTGAAAAATATTGAAATTATCATTTTTTTAATATAGAGTTTATGCATTTTCTGCATGTTTTATTGATAAAAAGAGCATTTTGACATAAACTACATATTTTATATGTAAATTCTACATTTCTCATTTAAAATTTGCATTTTTCTATTGTTTTTATATGTGTCTTTTTGCACTTTCATGATTTAGGAATCATCTTCACTATAAAAATTGCATTTTTTTAACATTAAAATCACATTTTTGTGTCTTTATATGAAAAATAATCATTTTCTTCATGAGTTTGTTATTATAAAAAATGACATCTTGATACAACTTTTGTATTGTTTATATGGAAAGTCAGACTTTTCATATAAACTTTTGCAATAAAAAGTCATCAATTTCACATAATAACTACATTTTTGGCATTTCTATCATAAAATTATCATCTTCACATTTAAATATGCATTTCAATGTCAAGGTTTCATATTTTTTTTTATATAAAAATGGTGTTTTGACATAAAGTCTACATTTTTATATGAAAAATTAAAATTTTCATATAAAATTTGCCTTTTTGACTCAAAGTAATTATTTTTTCATCAAAATCATCATTCTCGCCTTGAAATTATTATTTTCATGTTCAAAACTATACCTTGAATGTTAAAACCATATTTTTCAGTTAAAGACACGTCCATAGGTCCAGTGATGCAATCTTGCTTATAATATATCAATTTAGCATATTTCATCATCTTTCATGTCATTTCAAATTATTCTGCCATCATTAGTAATTATTTCATACAATTTAGTCATAATGCCTACAAGTGCACATGATTAAATGTGACTATTTGCTCTTCCAACTCATTGATCATTTCCTACTTATTTGTTATTTAAGTGGATAAGTAGATATAGTGCACATATATGTGCTAACCTCTATTTTGCAGGTATATTCTAGATATAGAGCTAGATTTATATTTTCATATTTTTCTCTTCTAAATGTATTTACTAAGAAAGCAATGTAAATAATTATGATTAATTTTCTTTACTTTTCGTTATTATTCATTGTGCATGTATGTGTATATAAATTGTCATTTTGAAACTACGACGATGGGATAGCCATGTATTGAGTATTGTATAATAAGAAATAGCTAAAAAGTAAATGTGATCTTTTGAACTTAAAATCTCTATTGGAAACAACACTCGTTGAGTGAACTGATGTTATTCCTTATATTTTCTTAAGAAATTGCGTGGTGACTCTGTGGGTGACTTAATTTTTTTTTTTGCATTTTGCATCTCTTGGTTTCAAGATGAATTGGTTTCGTAAGGGTCTTTTTGTTTTTGAGGGATATGGCAACTTCATCGAATAGGGACAAATGATTTATCTCGGGAGGATGAGATACTTTTTAATTTTATGGAGTCACCACCCAATTTTTAGAAAATTAGGAAAAGAAAAGGGACAACATCGGGTCACTCAGGGAGTATTGCCTCTAAAAGAGATTTCTGAGTTCAGGGGATTGCATATACTTTTTGATTATTTCTCATTAGATGATGTTCGATGTATAGCTACTACAACACCCTAGTTTCATTAATGATAGTTTGTATAGCATTCACACAATTCATCAAATAGTGGAAGATAATAAAGTTGAAGATATTATTACATTGCTTTCCTAATAAAATACGTATAAAAGGAAAAAAATATTGCAGAAAAATAAATCTAATGAATCTGCAAGATAAATATGACCATTACAACTTGCTCGATCACATGAACAATAGGATAAGCAATGTACACTCAATCATTTGAAAGAGTAAGCGAAATGTAGATGATCATGCATGCTTGTAGTGATTATTTATGCTATAATGATAATATATGGGATGCATGATGTCATCACTGGATAAAAAATACGATGACTCTATTCCAGGATATGAACTTTTCACATTATTGATATTTACAATGTGATTTCATGTTTCAGAACTAGAGGATGTAGAATGATGATATGAAATGAGCATAATAAAGCATAAATTATTCATATAGCATGCAAAATTGCCAGTCTCATCACACAAGCACAATAATATTCCCAAATGCTTGTGATAAGAAAATAAAATGCAATGTGATAAAATAAACATGCTAGAATGATTGTCTGGTCCTCAAACTCGACTAAACTTATGTGGGTTTTGAAGCTTTAGCTTCAAGGGATTATCAAGCTTTCCTCGTTGAGAGGTTCAAAATGACAAT
Organism: Mallotus nudiflorus; assembly: GCA_947683625.1. Lineage (NCBI taxonomy): Eukaryota > Viridiplantae > Streptophyta > Magnoliopsida > Malpighiales > Euphorbiaceae > Mallotus > Mallotus nudiflorus. The sequence goes on along the minus strand of CANTUR010000291.1, from coordinate 908,943 downwards.
AAAATGATGTTAGTTTATATAGCTTTGAAGCATGCTTTGACAAAGATAAGGCTTACTTTGGTAGAAAAGAGGTTTAATCTCCTAAGAAAAAGATAGTGGGAGAGCAAAAGTTATATGTAAAAGGGTTTCTAGCACCTTCGATCGAATAGATTTTTGATTCTGTGTGTGCTTCCAATTTCTCCCCCCCCCCCTCAAAATGGGGTGCAGAGGCACTTATTTATAGTGAAAAATGTAGGGAAGAGGGGGTTTATACATGGTCACATGCGCATCCCTAAGAATGAGCATGTGGCCACGTAAAGTGTGTGTGACTGCGAGCTTGGCGCATGGTCATGCGCTGGTGCGTGGCCATGCACTCGCAAATGATTACATGCACTTTAACGATTTATATACTCCATTTAGGGCTTATGTGCACTATTCTAAGGTTGGTTCCTAAGGTTTTTTTGTCTTCCTGATGTGTTTTTGAAGTCTATTTTGTCAAATTTGGCCTTGATTTTAGTATGTGACATGTAGAGGTGTTTACATGCACTTCTGAGTGATATGCACTAATCCTTGGGTTGTTTTGGACTATTCTAGGACCACTCTGAAGGTTTTGGAGCCTTTCAAATGCATTTTTAAAGTCCATTTTAACAAATTTGGCCTTGATTTTAGCACATGACACCTAGAGGTGTTTATGCTCACTTCTTAGCAATGTGCTAATCCTCAAGTTGTTTTAGAATATTCTAAGACCACTTCCTGAGGTTTTGGAGCCTTTCATACGTGTTTTTAAAGTCTAGTTTGGCTTTAATTTTAGTGCCTAACACCTAGGGATATTTATGGCTTTATGCACACTTCTAAGCGACATGTGTTGATCCTCAGGTTGTGTTGGACCATTTCAGGGCCACTTCTGGAGGTTTTGGAGCCTTTCGGACATGTTTTCGAAGTCTGTTTTCTCAAAATTAATTTTTACTTTTTCATGAAGTTGGATCCCGGTTTGATGAAATGAACACCGACCTAACAAGCTAAGTGTTTTAAGAAAGGAATTCTCGAAATAAGATTCTCATTGTTCTGATAATTCATATTTCATAAGGTCAGAGCACAACTTAATGGCTTGGTAATCATTTTTGCACACTAGTGGGGTCAGTTAGGTTTTGAAGGTTGCACACTTTAGAGGAGTTATAAATTATCAGACTCTAGTCATCTCAGAGGTTCATTTCATCATTAGACCTTTTTTGGGACATTTAAATTTTAGGCATAACAGTGGCCCCCTACTTTGCTTGTGTTTCATAGCCACCTAGCACTGGTGTCAATACACACGAAGCAAAATACAAAGATGCAAAAATCATTTTCTGAGGAGAGAGGCACTTACTTGAGTGTTGTGTTATTATGATTTAATTGTTGTTATTATTTTGTGATTTGGTCATCACACAAGATGCTATTTGGGACACATGCAATTTTTAGATCCATGCAAGATGCGATTTTATGATTCACTCAAGGATGTAATTTTGGGATTCATGCAAAATGTAATTTTAGGATTCATGTAAGATGCAATTTTGGGATTTATACAATATGCAATTTTTGGGATTCACGAACAGATGCAATTTGAGATTCATGTAGAATGATGCAATTTAAGGTTTATGCAATGATATAATTAAGTGAGACAAGTATGTGATAGTGATATGCAATCACATATATGATATGCAAGCATGTGCATGAAATGCAATGAATACCCTTTCCAAGCATCGTACTTAACATTCTCTAGCCATGTCAAGGGTTCTAACATCCTTTTGAATGTTAGGAAGTAATGCCACTATCACCTCTTTCGATGTCAGGTAAAAAGATAATGCCACTATAACCTCCTCCAGTGTCAAGCAATGCCACTATAACATCCTCTGGTGTCAGACAATACCACTATAACCTCTTTCAATGTCAGGCAAAAAGATATTGCCACTATAACATCCTCCAGTGTCATGTAATAGACCGTTGCGATTATTGTGGTTGATCTAATATGTCCTTTTCTTTTAGTCTTAGTCATTGATGATATGGTGATGATGCAATGATGAAGATGTCATTACTTGTTGTGTTTTAGATGTTATTTTGATGATTTTGAGTAGGGTATCCTTTTGGTAACTCTTCCTTATTTTTCTTCTTTCGAGAGGAGCTAAGCTTTTGAAAGTGGTAAGATCATGCACGATGTTTTTTTTTAGATGTTGTCCTTATTAGTGTACTTTGTGTGTGAGTTTGGTGCATGTCTTATGCTCAAATGGAGGTTTAGGACTAGAGAAATGAGTGTGTAAAGTCTCAAAATGTGCGTAAAACCACATAGGAGAGCGTGGAGGGGAGTATTGCACATGGCCACGCATGGGGAGCAGCACATGACCATCGCATGGCACATGGCCATGCACATTCCCCTCTCCACACTTATTTAAACGTATGTTTTGGAGGGCTGGGGAGGCTTCTTTTAGACTTTTTAAGTGTTTTCCAATTTTTTTTACTCTTTTCATGTTTTTGGTGCTTTCTGCTCTATTTTTGCTTTTGTATTTTCATTTTTCTCTATGTAAGATGGAGTTTCCTGACATTCCAGAGGGTCTATAAGATATATTCTTGAATAAGGAGGGAACTTCATAGAGGCTACTGGAGTGGGGACTTCTCCTATGGGGACTAGTACAGATGGTTCATCTGGCACTTAGGGTCCTCAGTTGTTTAGGCTTTCTTAAGGAGACCTAATTCCTATAGTTTACCATCTAGAGACTCATGCTTGGGCTCATCATTGTCTCCAGGTAGGTCCTCCTTTGCCTTCTTTCCTTTATTTGGCTATCTGGGCTACTTTGTTGTTCATTAGCTTTTATTGTATTTGTTATTCTTTCAAATAAGGTTGTCGTAGCTGTAGTTTTATAGCTCTTGCTATAACTGCCTATATAGCTTTATTATGAATATTGATAACTAATAGGTCTTACTTTATTTTGTTATTATAATTGTCTACTAATGCTTGTCGTGATGCTTTTCTTTTCAACTTTCGTTATTATTCCTATTAAATAATAGAAAGAAGAAGATGTGTTAGTATTTATTAATTCTTTGAATGTTTTATAGTGTACTTATTATTTATATCCTCATAGGTCTATTAATTTACTATTTGGTAGTTTCAACAAGGTCAACATGTACTATCAGGGTCCTCCACTGTATGTGAAGCAGATGGTTACAGGGAAGGGTTTTGATGGGATTATTGCTACACTTTCTTATGACTCATATGTGTCAAGTCAAATTGCTATGTATGCATTAATTGAGCAGTGGATGGACACGATGCACACTTTTCACTTGCCCATTAGGGAGATGACCATCAATCCTCTAGACTTTATTACTATTATAGGCTTGAGCTTTTTTGGAGAGCCTGTTCCTTTTAGTGAGGAGGAGTGCTCTTCTACGATGGTGAAGGGGTGCCTTACTATAAAGTTGCTTAGGATGCCTACCCTTATGAAGTCTGGTTGTCCGTACCTCACTTGTTACACTGAGTTCGTCTCCACTGTTCAGATGATATATGATGCTGATCTTATTTTGGCAGAGCAGCTAGCTCATTGCTTTTTGTTCTATTTGTTAAGTGTTGTTAGTCTACAACTGCTGCCTATTTTGAGGGATTTGGATGGCTTATCGAGATATTTCTAGGGTATTACCACTTTTACCCATATGTACTTAGGCCTTGATGCAGCATGTTGAGGTGGCTCAAGGATCTATGGATGCTTGTTCATGCTGGATGTGAGTACGAGTTCTCGTGTATGTTCTTTTTGCTTTTTATCTTTGGTTTGTTATTTTTTACTTTTTGGTTCTAATAGATATAAGCTTATGAGTTCATGGTTCTCCCTTATCTGACCATCAAGCATTTCTTGGAGGATGGCTTTCCTCATTATTCTTGTTGGATCAGAAGGACTACTAATTTGATTAAGGATTGTGCAGTGGCTCGGGACTACATGTGCAGGCTATCCCCTGATCAAGTACGTCTGGCTCCTCTTATGTTGGTTGTTTCTTTTTTAGAGATTCTTTATTCATTCTTGCCTTTTGAGCATATCTTCCTTCACTGGTGGGTGGCAAGGTCACATTGGATGGTAGAGATAGTGATTGCATGGCAGTTGATGGAGAGACAAGTATTGCACTCCAACCTTACTAATAAAGTGTGGTATTTGGGCGAGCAAGTCCATCATTGGTAGGATGGTCTGTTTACAAGGAGAGTCCTTGTTCCTCCCCTTGGTGACATGTTCTAGGGCCATAAGGTTAGTAGTGATGAGCTTATTGCTGCCATGATAGGATACTCCTCTGAGAGTCTCTTAGAGAGTGCTTGTTAGGTTTCATGATTCCATAAGTGGCGAAAAAAATTAAATTTTAATCATAAATCCAACCCAGATCCAAGTAATTTTATTAATATGATTAAATCTAGGGTTTTCAAAATCTTACCATAAACGCAGAAAGGGTAAGATTTCTAAAAGGGAGAGAGGAGGTTCACTCTGGTGATACCCTACCTCGAGTTTTTTTATTTTTGTAGTTTGAATTAAGACGTCTCTAAAAGAATTCATCCTCCACAAGTGTCCACACAAATAGCCCTTAATTGATGAATTTTGTGTGCTATCACATTCTCTTGGTTTCTCAAAAATCAAGAATGAAAATAACTTTGTGTTTTGTTTTCTAAAAGAGAGAAAATGAATTTGTGGTAGAATAATAAGTGAATGAAACCCTAGAGAATATAACATATTTATAGACCTCTAAATTAGGATTTCACTTACCAAATGACCTTTTGGTAATTTCTCACTTATTCTTATTCTGATTTTATTTAAAATAAAACATATATAATTTTATATTTATTTAAGATAACCTTTACCTTAAATAAATAAATATTTTATTTATTTATTTCCACAGAGCTCATTTGGGCTTGTTAAACGCATATTCATTTTGGCCTTATTCAAAGTGTGTGACCCTGTAAGTTCACATGATGTTGGCAATAGGGCTTAAATCTCTATTTAGGCCTACAAGTTATAAGTGGCCTCTAGCTAGACATTATGACTACCTAAGTCATGTGAAGTCAATAATCCGACATAGCCTAATATATAGTGAATATTCTAGTCCCTTTGTCATATAATATCTTGATTGAATATAAGGCATATTATGTCATCCTTATAGAATTCAATCATATTATTTCTTAATTCCAAGTAGACTGAGAATGATAACTCTTTATCAATTTATTTTAGTATGGCCATGCATTTCACTCAGTCTATCTTATCAAGGTGCCCATAAATATCTTACTCAGATTAAATTCCTTCCCAATCACTCACATTCCTCACATAACTCATTTCATACCCAACAACAACCTATTTTATCATCCGGTTAAAGATAATGTAAGGTTGTGTCAAAATATAAAATTGTTATATATAAATCCATGGTGATTTCAAAGTTAGAGGACTAAGCCAATATTATTGTGATGAGAATTACTTATAACAATTATCTATATAGTATTCTCATGATGGGTCAATCAACACTTTATTTCTCAAATAAGTACCTATAAGTTAACGTATATCTCATATTCATGATTAGTAAAACATAATCATCAATCAACATTATACTAGCCTTAATACATTGTTATGACTAGGGATAATTTAAATAGAACTCATATTTAATCCAAGGGTTTTACTATCAAGTAATAAACATGATGACCTTAGTAAGAATTGACTATTCAAGTAAATATCATAACACAAAATGATAATGAAAAATGTCTCTTTATTAATAAAATGATAACGTCAAAACATGGTCATACATGATTGACCTAGTGCATATCACTAATAGTGTAGGCTTGCCTTATGCTGATGTATTGATCCCTTAACTGATTGACATTATGGCTAGTGGCACTTTTCCTCCACCTCTACCTCCTCAAGCAGATGTGTCTTATGGGCCATCACATGGATCGTTAAGAGTTGCTTCCTCGAATCAGGTAGGCTTTTATTCTTATTTTGTACAAGTATGTAACAAACTTTATTAGTAATAAACTATAATTGACAAGAGTTTTGAGAGCTTATCTGTAGTGGCAAGGATCTCGTTGGAAGAGATCTAGGTCCTATTTTGAGGAGAATGAGGGCACATTCTGTATTGAGGTGACTACTCATGCTAGCGGTGTGGCTTTTGGTAGTACTATTCTTAAGGACTTGACGGTTCAACCATCCTTAGCTTTGCTTAGGATGGACATCTTTGGTAGAGTAGTGCATTTTGATTTTCTTTGCACTAGCTTTCCTCAGTCAGGTGTTGCTCCTCTTGACGTTACTCATGTTTGTGTTTTATTTCACTTATTTTACCTTTGCTTCATTTATTCGATGAGTGGGGATCGATTTATTTGCTTACTCTTTATAGATTCCTATCTCCTCTGGTCAGTACTGGTATACCAATGTAAGGAGTGTGCAATAGTGCTTTTTGGAGTTTATGACCACTCAGAGGGTATGCTTTTTTTATTGTACCTTTATGCACATATTTTATGTATGCTTGTATGACATGTAGTATGTCATGTAGGTTGAACACTATTACGCTAGCTATGAATGGGAATGGGAGCGTGCAGCTTATCGTGATCAGATGAGGGAGATGCTTGAGCAGGACTGGTGCTTGCTTTTGATGGCAGTCATGGCTAATGTAGTTTTTTTAGGGGCTAGGTGTAGGACTTTTGGTCTGTGGTTTGCCTTGTTGTATCATTTCCCCAAGGTTATGGACCTTGGGTGTTGTATATGGGCATTTGTCCTGCATTTGTTGTATGATACTTGTATGATGATGATTGTATAGGCTTCTTGCTATGTATCATTAATGATGTTTGCGATTGCTCTTGCCTACCTCTTTTTATTTTTCCCTTTTTTGCTTAAGGCGTCTCCTTTTGAAGCTTTTCACACTTAGCTGGGTTTTTTTTCTTTCCTTTTTTGCCTTGGGTGTCTCCTCTCAAAGCTTTTCACACCTATATGGGCTCTTTTTTTAAGGCTCTAACGATAATGACCGATCTCAAAGAAAGAGTTAGGAACTGTGGTCATGTAATGAAATAAAATGCAAAGCATGCTTGATGCAATTCATGATAATGAAATGTGTTGCATTTTTCAAAGACATTTTGCATAAATTGGTAATCATTCTCATTTCACTGAAATCATTTAAGAAAAGCACGAGTGCATTCATACAAATTTTGAACTCAATGTTACCCCTATCATTAACTAGCCTTCCTAGGTTTCCTAGTTAAGTATTTTCTCTTTTTCCCTAACTTCTACCTAGGTTGCCCATGTAGGGTTTTCAACCTAGTGGGAGGTCCTTAACTTTTGCCTGAGCTATCATTTTTAGGCTTTCAACTCAGCGAGGTTTTTTTTTTTGTGCCCTAGGTATAGTACTTAGGTTTAGAGAATTTTTTGCCTTCAGAATCCATTAGCTTGACTACTCCTTTCGATAAGACATCTTTGACTAAGTATGGGCCTTCCTAGTTTGATATGAATTTCCCTCTCGGGATTAGGATGTTCTGCCTCATTTGCTTTAACACCCAGTCTCCTACTTTCACACTCTTATGTTTCACTTTCTTATTGAAGGTTTTAACTAGCTGACCTTGATATAACTGTGTATGGTATAGAGCCTTAAGCCTTCGACTGTCCAAGAGGGTGAGATTATCATGCCTCTATTGAGCCCATTGTACTTTTGGTAGCTTTGATTCAATCGCTACCTGAAGAGACTTAATTTCTATTTCAACTGGAAGCACTACCTCTAATCCATATACTAGCAAGAAAGGAGTTGCTTCAATTGAAGTCCTAACTATTATTCGGTAACCCCATAAGGCATGTGGCAATCTGTCTGTGCAATCTTGATAGGTCTGAGTCATTTTTGACAATATCTTCTTGATATTCTTATTTGCAGCTTCAACAGCCTCGTTTGCTTATGGTTAATAAGGAGAAGATTTATGATGTTCCACCTTATAACTCTTTAACAGCTCTCTAACTTCCCCTTAAATTAGACACCATTATCAAAAATAATATGATGGTGGATCCATATTGATAGAACATATTTATTTTAATGAATTTGGCTACTTGCTTGGCTCATATCCTTGCGAATGATTCTACTTTGACCCACTTTGTGAAGTAATCCACTGCCACTAAAATGAACCTATGTATGTTCAAGGCTATCGAGTGGATTTCCCCAATTATGTCTAGTCCCCATGCTAAGAAGGGCCATATAGAAGAGATGTAGTGTAATTATATAGGGAGAAGGTGGCTGACATTCCAGTGGATCTTACACTTATGGCATTCCTTTATAAATTTGATATAGTCTTCCATCATCGTTATCCAAAATAACCCTTGTCTGATTAATTTATTAACTAGGATTGCTACATTCATGTGCATACCATAAATACCCTTGTGTACTTCTTTTATTGCTCTTACAGCCTCAGTTTCATCTAGACATTAGAGTTGTAAATCATCTGAGGTTCTTCTATATAGCACACCCTAGTGCGATGTATATCTTGATGCTAATCATCAAATGAATGCTTTATTTATTTCATCTGCTTGATCAGGATAGGCTCATTCCTTCATATATCTTTGGATGTTGTAGAAATAGGGTTTTTCAATTATTTTTGTCTTTGTTATTCTATAGTTCTTATGATAAGGTTGTCCCGATCTGAGTAGGATTAAAGGCTTTATGGGCATTTTAGATGGTCCTTCCCACACTAATGCTAGGGAGGCAAGTGCATCTGCCCTCTCATTATGATTCCTGGGGAGATGAATGAATCTATAATTTTTAAAGGACATGGTAAGTAGCCTTAGGTGGTCCAAGTAAGGAGGTGAATATCAAGTCAGACAGATAACGTTAAGGATAGCAAGCACAACTTGGTGGAATCCTAGTGGATGTTACTGCTGGTTTATCTACATGAGCTGAGCTAGGGTGAAAGGCTAAGGGTTCCTTTAGCAAGAATGCCCCATATGACTAAGTTTGCAGACTTCGGTCAGTAAGTCTAGCATTTTTTTGATAACTTTGTCACCCCCCTTTAGGACTTGGGTTATAAACTCTGATCAGATTAATCTGGCAAATGCATGAGTGAAGACTAAAGGTGATAATACCGTATCTTTGTCACCCTGTGACTCAAGTGGAATCATGGTGGCGATGTCATTTAGTATTATCGAGTCTTTTAGGGACCAATGGTGCATGTGTGATATGTAGTGCAAATGCAATGGTAAGGGGCTCTATACAATCAAGCATTGCATAATAAGAAATAGTCATTTTTTAGTTGATCTCTCTTGTGTAGAAGTCCCCAATGGAGTCGCCACTATGAGTGACATGACTTTTTTGTTACATTTTACATCTCTTAGTTTTGAGATGAATTAGTTCTGTAAGGGTCCATTTGTTTCTAAGGCACATGGCAACTTTACTAAATAGGGACAAATGATTGGTCTCATGAGGGACGAGATGCTTTTTGATTTTTTGGAGTTGCCACTTGATTTATAGAAAATCAAGAAAAGAAAAGGGCTAACATGGGTTCACTTAGAGATTTTCGAGTTCAAGGGATCACATCTACTTTTTGACTATTTCTCATTATACGATATTCGATGTATAGCTACCACTACACCCTAGTTTCGGTAATGATAGTTTATATAACATTTGCATAATTCATCAAATAGTGGAAGATAATAAAGCTAAAGATATTATTACATCTCTTTCTTAATAAAATACATATAAAAGGAAAAAAGATTGCGAAAAAGTAAATCTAGTGAATTTGTAAGATAAATATGACCATTCACAACTTGCTCGATCACATGAGTAATGGGATAAGCAATGGACACTCGATCATTTGAAAGAGTAAGCAAAATGTAGATGATCATGCATGCTTACAGTGATTATTTATGCTATGATGATAATATAGGGGATGCATTATGTCATCATTGGACCAAAAACATGATGACTATTTCGAGATATTAACTTTTCACGTTATTTATATTTACGATGTGATTTTATGTTTTGGAACTAAAGGATTCAGAATGATGATATGAAATAAGCATAATAAGGCATAAATTATTCATATAGCATGCAAAATTACTAGTCTCATCACATAAGCACAATAATATTCCTAAATGCTAGCAATAATAAAATAAAATGCAATGCAATAAAATAAATGTGCTAAAATGATTGTTGGGTCCTCAGACTCGACTAAGCATATATGGGTTTTAACGCTTTAACATTGAGGAATTATCAAGCTTTCCTCGTCGAGAGGCTCAAAATGACAATAGAATGATGCTAGTTTATATATTTTTGAAGCATGCTTTGACAAAGATGAGGCTTGGTTTGGTGGAAAATAGGTCTAATCTCCTAAGAAAAAGACAGTGGGAGAGCAAAAACTATCTAGAAAAGGGTTTCTAGCACCTTCAATCGGATAGATTTTTTAGTGTGTGTGTGCTTCCACTTGCTCCCCCTACCTCAAAATGGGGTGTAGAGGCACCTATTTATAGTGAAAAATATAAGGAAGAGGGGGTATAGGTATGGTCATATGCGCATCCCTAGGATAGAGCACATGGCCATACAAAGTGTGTGTGACTGCATGCTTGGCGCGTGGTCGTGCACTAGTGCATAGCCATGCCCACTCATTGGCGATTATGCACACTTTCACACTTTAGGGCGTGACCATGCATGCTCACACACACTTTCAATCTTCATGCGCTCCATTCGAGGCTTATGCGCTTTATTATGAGGTTGGTTCCTAGGGTTTTTAGGCCTTTTAGATGTGTTTCCGAAGTTCACTTTATCAAATTCAACCTCAATTTTAACGCATGACATATAGAGGTGCTTACATGCACTTTTGAGTGATACGCACTAATCCTCGAGTTATTTTGGACTATTTCGGGACCATTCCTGGAGGTTTTGGAGCCTTCTGAACGTGTTTCCAAAGTCCATTTTTTTTATTTAGCTTTGATTTTAGCACATGGCACCTAAGGGTGTTTATGGCTTTATGCACACTTCTAAGCAACATGCGCTGATCATCGGGTTATATTGGACCATTTCAGGACCAATTTTGGAGCCTTCCGGACGTATTTTCAAAGTCTATTTTATCAAAATCAATTTCTATTTTTTCACAAAGTCAGGTCCCAGTCTGACAAAATAAACACCGGCCTTACAAACTGAGTGTTTTGAGAAAGGAATTCTCAAAATAGGCTTCTCATTATTCCAATAATTTGTATTTCGTAAGGTTAGAGCAAAACTTAATGGCTCGGTGATCGATTTTGTACATAGGTGGGGTTAGTTAGGTTTTTAAGGTTTCACACTTCAAAGGTGTTATGAACGAACAGACTCTAGTCATCTAAAAGGTTCATTTCATCATTGGACCTTTTTGGGGACAGTCAAATTTTAGGTATGACAGACTCCACAAACATAAACACAAACATCTCATATCCTTTTGATACTGAACACTTGTCCTTATCTCACAAACAGAATGGATCGGTCCCTTTTTTTAAAAGATACCATCCCTAAAAAAACCCTAAGTGACCTATTTTATTTAAGTGCCAATCATAAATATTTTGTCATTAAAGTCAGCTTTTCTAACTAGTAGTGATTGTTACATAACTTATTTATGTAGTAAACAATTATTCTCACAAATTAAGGCATGTAGATAATAAAATTAACATGTAGGTGTCATACCTCAAAACTCGACAATCCTTTATCACAGTTTGATAATAAAATTATTTTATAAAAAATTAGGAGAAGTGAACTTTTTTTATCTCTTTTTAAAGTGTGCAAATTTAAAACTTAAGTTATATCCTTTAGAACCTTAAACCAATTGATCTAGATGTATGTGTTAGTGTAGATGTGCCTAGTGTCATTCTTGTGATAAATAATGACATTGTAAATTATCCCTATGACAATAAAATATTCATTTAAATAAAGAATTTGTTTATTTGAGTATTTATCCTTTAGCAATATGTTAAATAAATTTATTATCAAGAGTTGATAATATGACTTACAAATTTTTTTAGTACATATGCTATAAATTGTTAATAGTCGAATAATTAATATTTGGGTAAATATTAATTAGACTATCACCTTTGTCTATTTTCCTTTATTAGTATGTGATGCTAATAGTGAAAGGTAGTAAGTCTAATGCTACTTGGACATATGGATACTCATATGATGGGTGCATCGAATGGTGATGTTAGATTTATGATTGCTAGTACACTCACTTATAATCAAAAATCACAATCTAGATTATAATAGTGCATATAGTCCTGTGACTTGAGGTAACATGGTCATCCACATTTGAGTGGTTAGAGTTTTTTATTGCTTACATACTTATGTTATTCACACATGGGCATATGGTGTGTGGTAGCTCTAGTTAGTCAAATGCAAGGATGAGTGTTCAACCAAGAAGGGATTCATTACCTATAGTGAACCGAGAAAGATCCTATGCTATCTAAGTTTATTTTTTATGAATAAGTTCTTGGCTAGGACAAACATAACACAATTTAAAAGATTTTCAGTGTTAGAAAGTGTTTCTAGTATTAGTTATGTTTTATCAAGAATCAATACTTAAGATGAGGTAATATGATAAAGCTATTAGAGTTTGATTAAACATTAACTCTAGACTATATTGGGATCTTCTAATGAAGGGATTGTAGTGCATGGTAATTATGACCATAAAGTTTGTGTGAATCAATATATGCATTTATATATGATTGGGTAGTTGTGATATCGATGATAAAGGTCACTTATAACATGTGAGAACCCAATATGCACAATTGGGATTTTCACATTTAGACTTGAAAGAGTTTCAAATAATATCAAGTGTTAATATTATATTTTCATTGCCAATTAGACATGAACTAGTAAGTCACACCAAAAAAGAGTTTTGCCAAATCACCATTTCTATTAATCTAATTATTGACTAAAGAGTTTAATCAATCAATTAATATTAATGGAATTGGATTTATGTTTTAAGTAATTATTCTAGTACATCATAAAATCTAATTCCATTAAGAGTTTTATTATTAATTTATATTTAATTAATATGAGATATTAATTAAACTAGTAAATTAATAACAATATATGTTATTAATTAAATTATTAGATTTAATATGAGATATTAAATTATTAATAATTTAATTAATAATTGTGTAAATTGTTGACTTTGAATAAGTATAAGAACAGATGTAAATATAATACATGAGATTTATTTTCTACACATGTCTTTATACATTACTATGTCAATGTGACAAGCTAATGATGTTTTAATTTCAAGGTGGTAAGCTAATGATGTAGTAACTTACTTGCACAATTTGTTTACTAACCATGTCAAAGGTGTATACAAGGTGGCATGCAAAGTGTTATCCTAATGATATGGTATAAGTGATGTTTAATTTGTGCATGTCTATGTCAACTCACTTTCTTTATATACATATCCTTAGAAGAGTTCTAAGATAGAGAGATACACATGAATGAGCAATTACATTAAGAAATCAATGTATGTTATTGCTTTGAGAAAGTGTGTAAAGATTTTGGTAAGAAAATATACCAAAAGGAAAAGCAACATATACATAAAATGAACTCTAAGTTCTTGTAAGTGAACTAAGTTAGTGCAAGTTTATAAAGGTCACTTGGAGTGGGTACTTGCTACTAAGCTTAATTAAGGTAAGAAGGTGGTTGGCAAAGCTTTAGTGTTTCAAGCTAGAGGCTTAACACTTGGGACGCTAAGCATTTGATTCAAGAGTTGAACCAAAAACATCTAAAGCTAAGGAATTTGTAAGTATTCTCAAACTTAGAATTCCTACGTTGTTGTTTTAATATTTAGCCATGTGTTTAAATGCAAATTGGATCCTTGGGATTAGAATTCTTCATATGATGAAGAGTTATATTAAGTAAAATTTTTAAAATTTGCTCTACTTAGGTTTATGCTAAACACATATATTCCTAATATCTAAATACCATAGCTGATTCCTTCAGTATGGGATGGTGAACCAACCCATTTTAGTGAACCAAGCTCCTTAATTAGTGAACCATATACCTTGGTTTGCTTCCACACATGTTAATAGTATATCAAGTGTATTATTTATTAAATTGGTGCATGTTTTATTGAACCAAAGCTTGGTTCATTAAATTGGTGACAAATTTAATGAATTGGATGCCCAATTTACCTTTATGGAATCCAACAATTCATTAAAAATGAGTCCCAAAATAACTTGAACACCTCTTGGAGACCTTACATGTGTGCGCATGTGGTCGTGTGTTGGGAATACTTTGACTATGTCATATTTCTATTTTATTAATAAAGAGGCATTATTATTATTATTGGCTAATTCTAATAAGTTCCTTGAATAGTTGATTCTAACTAAGAACATTAAGTATGTGACTTGACAGTAAACTCTTATATGATACTTGAATTTTATTCTAAATTATCCCTAATCAATCATTGTTGTGGGAATAACCAAGAATAAAGGCTAGTATGAGGTTGATTGATGATTATGTTTTACTGATAATGTATATGAGATATTGAGTTAAACGCATAGTTACATATTTAGAGAAATGACGTACGGGATCGACCAATATATGAATACTACATTAATAATATTCATAAGTAATTCTCATCACAGTAGTATTATTTGTGTACTCTGACATGAAATCACCACTATTTCCTACATTATGAGTTCTATATTTTGACACATCCCTATATCATCTTTAATCAGATGGTAAAATAATTTATGATTAGATATAGAATGAGTTATGTAAGGAATATGAATGATTAAGATGGAATTTACCCCTCAATTATTTTGAGAAGATATCTATAGGCCCCTCAATAAGTTAAAATGAAGTGAAATGCATGGCCATGCTAGAATGAATTAATAAAGAATTATCAATATTAGATAAAGAGTTATTAATATCAGTCTACATAGGATTGAGAAATAATACGATTGAACTATATAAGGATGACATAAGCCATGTCTTATGTTCAACCAAAGTATTGTATGATAAAAGGACCGTAATACATGTTGTGGATTAGGTTATGTCGAATTATCAGCCTTTACATAATTTGGATAGTTATAATGTCTTGCTAAAGGCTACTTATGATTTGTGGGCTAAAATGGGAATTTTAGGCCCACTACCAACGTTATGTAAACCTACAAGGTCGCAGATTTAGAATAGGCTCAAATCAAACTTGAGTTAATTAACCCAACGATAATCTCTCTAAAAGAATAAATAAATGAATGAATATAAATACATAAAAATAATTAAACGAATATAACTCTTACTTTAAATAAATTGGGATATAAATAAATACAAAAATATATATATATATATAATATTTATTTGTATTTATTTATATCCTAATTTACTTAAAGTAAGAGTTATTTAAATAAATAGGAAATAATTGTAATTTGAAATTAGAATTAAAATAGAAAAGGAAGTCTAATCTTACTAAAATTGTGTTTAGTAAGCAAGTGGTTTGGGAAACCCTCAATGGGATGTCTACAAAAACGTCTCTTTCTTTAGGGTTTTCTATGTTATTATTCTCCTCCTTTTACTTCTTTTGAGAAAAGAAAAACACATAGAGAGAAAAAGAAATAAAGAGTTGTCTTTGAAAAAGGTGCCAGCACACCAACATTGCTTTGGCCACTTTGTTCGTATGGATACAGGTATAGGGTGTGGCTTTATTGGCGGTGTCTTGATTCAACAAAATCTATACAAAAAGCTCGAGGTAAGGTGTCATAGGTGTGAATCCCCTCTCTTCCTTCCAACCTTCTCGCCTTGAAATCATCTTGGTGAGTTTTGGAATCTCTTTCTTAATCGATTTATTCAAATTACATGGATTCTATGAGGGTTTCATGATTAAAATTTTTATTTTCCACTACGTGTATGAATTGTGGAAGCCCAATAATGCTCACGTGTAGTTACGGGTTATCCATGCATGGATGTGTGTTGGAGCCGCACATAATGCACTCTTGCAAGTACTTTTTTTTCCATGCACTCCTAACACATGCCACATGCTTAGAGAGTGAGGAAGTGCACAAGTATTGTTTCAAAGTGTCTATAAATACCTAATATTTTACCATTTTTTGGGGAACCTCTAAACACCTTACTAAAACTATGCTATATTAAAGACTCGAGACACCCTTTTTAAACACATTTCTATTTTATTTTTTTTTGTATTTTAAAACAATTTTACAATTAAACTCAACTATTATCTTTGTTAAAGCACGCTTTAAAGATATAATAGTCACATTTTTCATAATCGAACAAGGATAGCTTATAAAAACTACTTTGAAGCATTACTTACTTTCATTTTCTAATTAAGTTTAGTTTACAATCTAAGGACCCTAAAAATTGCATATTGCACATTTAATTTAATATTTAATTTTCTTTTCTTTTCTTTTCTTCTTTCCTTTTTCTTTTTATTTATTGTTGGCTGAAAATTTGAAAAAATTGATGTGCTTTTTATGTGGTGAAGTCTTGCTCTTTTTGCTTGCTATTTGCTTGTTTGTTATTTTTAATTCATTTTGTAATTCTGTTATTCTTGCATATCTAGCATTGAATGTGAATTTCTACAAATATTATTTTTCATAATGTTTCACGTGCATTTTACATCGTCTTTCATAAATTTTATATTTTTAATATAAAAATCACATTTTCATCAAAAGAATGATTTTTAGAATATTTTTAAGTAAATCTTGCATTTTTAGGATTCACCATAAAATTTGCATTTTAAATCTAAAAATTGCTTTTTCATCATTTTTCATAAAATGTTGATTTTTTATATATTTTGCACCCATTTTCATCATAAAAATCTTATTTTTAGGAAAACCTTGCATTTTTGTCATCACATTCACACTTTTATTATCAAGTTCAGATTTTTAATTGGTCGACAAAAAAACTTCATTTTTAATTTGTCGATAAAAAAACCCATTTTTATAAAAATTATATTTGATACTCTAACCATAATGTCAAGATCTTTATATTATCATTTCAACAAGTGTCATAAATTGAATTAAGAGTCAAGATGGTTACTTTTAATCATTTCTAATCATTTTATTAACCCAAATAGCTTTTTCAAAGAAAAAACCTAAGGCCCCACTGCGCTGACCCAACATGAGTTTCGACTTACAGATCACAAAAGTCAAACTGTCCAATGAATAAGTAGATAAAACAACACCCGTTTGCTCAAACACTCTAAACAAACCATGAAAACAGTAAACTACTTATCATCAAATCAAGATGCTGCCCATGTGTATATACATCACAAAAAAAAAAACATCAAGTGATTATGGTACCACTAACGTTTGGCATTCAGATTGATGAGGTGCAACTTGTACTGCAGTTTATTATTCTCCTCTAAAGTTAACAGAGAGCTCTCTATGAGAATGGACCTAAAAGAACACAGAACCAAAAGAAAAGAACTCAACAAAACACACCCATATGCAAAATTACTCTCAATTTCACACACAACCCACAAATATTAATACATAAAGAGAAGAGAAAAACAAGCAATCTCTAAGAATATTAAGAGCACCGACAATAAAATAAAAATGCAGAGGGCTTCTTCACCTGAAGGTATGGATCGTTAAAAAATAACAAAAAATATAATAATTTAGAAAGCAAACAGCTGAAAAGAAAAAAAAAGGCCCCTTATCTTCTTCTTGTTCTTGTTCTACACAAAGCAAAACTTGAGATTAATAGAAGAAGAAGGACATAGAATGGTAAATACAAGTCACAACGAAGAAGATGAAACGTGGGAGAAGAAGTTAGAGAAGAGAGGGCGATGATGATGATGTTGCTGCCAGCGGCGAGGAAGGTTCGACGGCGGTGAGAAAAGGCGGCAAAGGGTGGGGTTGGTGTGTCAGCGACTTCTGAAATGTGAAGAGAAGAAATTAGATTTACTTGAAATGAGAATGAATGGGTGAGGTGAAGTGAAGAGAATGATTAGACTGAATTACGTACCATCAAAACTATATAGTTTTGATCAAAATTACATAGTTTTATAGTTATAAATTTTAATATTAATATTAATTTATATAAAAATTATATAGTTTCATTGTTGATGTATATTTTTTTATTATTAATTAAAATTTTATTTGTTAAGTATTAAATTAATCTTATATAATTTTTGGTAATATTATATTATTTCATATTTAAAATTATATTTATTTAATATTAATGTTTAATATTGACATTAATTAATATCATAAAATTATATAATTTTATCATATATAATTTTTAATTATAATTAATATTTTAAATAATATTTACTTAATATTTGTGCTAATTCATATCACAAACTTGCTTTTTTTTTAAAAAAATATTTTTTATGAAATAATATTTTTTTAGGAATAAAATAAACATTAATTAGTATTTTTAATATCTATATATCATGATTAAATTAAATGAAGAAAATTTTGAAACTCAGCATTTAGCGATGGAAAAAAAATTTCGTCGCTTGCAATTCCTTCACGAAATTAAATCTATTTATTTTTTAAAATATATTTGGTTGGTAAAGTTATAATTTCATTGCTAATCTGTCACTATTTTGTAACAGTTATATTTCCTCATTAAATTAGCAGTTTCTTATAGTGTTGTATTTGCTTCAAAATATTTACATTTTCGTCTCTTTCCTATTGTAATGCTTCCATTTTAACTCATCTTTGCATGTAAAATATTGTTCTTGTATAAAAATACATTTTTTATTTTCATGAAAATATGGCATTTTTGTTTGAAAATTCATATTTCGTCTAAAATTACATTATCTTTGCATGAATTCATATTTCATTAATCCCACATTGAGGTTGTAATAGTTGCAAAATATTCATGATTTCATCATTTATGCAAGCATTGCAATTTTCAAAGTAGGATTAATGAAGATTCAAATTTTTCTATCCATCAAAAAGTTTTCATTATTGTATTTAGGTCATTATATTTTCATAACATTTCATATTCTAATCCAAATTGCATAAAAATTGCGTTTTTGGCTAGAAATATCATTTGTGGGTCCCATGTGAAAAATTTATGATTTTGATTATTTTGTGTAAATTTGGAATTTCTCTTATATTTATGTTCCACATTGCTTTTCATAATGTTTAGAAATATTATTTATCCATTCAGTATGACTTTGTCGCATTTTTTTTGGTTATGCACGATCAATGCCATTCTATGACATTTTTGCCATATCTTGAAATAAAAATGTGATTCCGAGTACCTAAAAATAAGAAAATTCAATCTAACTTAATAATGGACCAAGGAAATCTTAAATAAACCATGTATACATCATCAAAACAATGTGAAAATGACAAGGTCTTGCTGCAATGATCATAGCACCTAAGGAGATCAAACCAGGCTTTAAAACAAGCACTTTGGAGGAGCTAAACCTTCTATGATGACTATCACATCCATGACGATCATCATAAACCCATTTCCTACATAATAAGTGTTGAAGTGTTGACTAAGACTATTCCATTTGATCTAAATGCTTGTGGATACGACTTAACATCACTTGGAATGTATTTTTGGACCATTTTATAACCTAGAAACATAGTAAAAGGTATCTTATATCATTGCCCATTCAGAGTTGTGTGTGTGTGTGTATAAAAATGTATGTTAGTAGGAAATTAATACATTTAGTCCATTATTTATAGTAATAGTTGTAACTAAAAGTTGTAATCAAATATAATAGTGTTTAGGATAGTTATGTGTGCTTGGCCTTGATATTTATATAAACAAGGCTACAACTTATTTATAGGTGGCTTAGAGAGCTTGTTGCTATAAATGATTAACTCAAAATAGAGTTTTTTTTTTGTTACTTTATAACATGTACTCTTATCAAACCTTGGTGTTTACGGTGAATATCTATTGAATTATCAATCCATGTTTCAGGCAATAGATTATGACGTCTTCTTCTTAACCATTGTTTCTTGTTTATTATTAATTCAAAGGGTTAAAGTTTTATTTAGCATTGGTTATTTGAATTAATAATACATGAAGTGAGGGTTTTTAATGTTTAAATTTGAACTTTCCTTGAGAGCATGGGATGAATGAGTGTTGACTTGCATCTTATATGCATTACAGCTCTTTAGCTATCAAAGCTTGTGGTTGCTCAAATTCTCCATTTTTGTATCATTTAGTATCAAAGCTTGGCTTAAATCAAGTTTTGTTCATTTTAATTCTATGTATCTTTGTTTCTTTTTGCATATAACTTTTATTTTCATTTCTTGTTATTCAGTATTCTTCTCTTCATTTTAAAAAATAATTTTTCCATCTTGTTTTTTTATCTTTTATGTTCTTGTCATTATGTCACTAATCTTATGATTCTTAATCACTAAATTGCTTGTTGATCATTCATTTAAAAATAATTATGCATCTCAAAACATTAAAAAAATAAATTGTTATCCTTATGTTTTTGTAAAATTTTGCATTCTTAAAAAATTTCTTGAACACTTTCTTTGAGTCTAGTTTATTTTATTATGTTATGCTAAATTTTAAGTTTCTCATCATATGGAGGACCAAGATTCAAGGAAGAATCTTCTTAAAGAAATGAGGTATAATGTGATTCCAAGTATCTAAGAATAAGAAAATTCAACCCAATTCAACAATGGACCAAGGCTTGAATAACCATGTATACATCATCAAAATAAGGTGAAAATGGTCAATGACTTACTAAAATAATCGTAGCACCTAAGAAAATAAAATCGGGCTTCAACACTTTGGAGGAGCTTAACCTTTCATGATGACTATTACACTTTTGATGATTGTCATGGCCTTATTTTTTACGCAACAATTTGTGAAGTATTGATTAGGATGGTTACATTTGTGTAAATGCTTAGGAGCACTTCATTACACCACTTGGGGCATGTATTTAGACTAATTTATAGCCTAAAAATATAGAAATAGGCATCTTTTTATATCAATATCCATTGAAATTACATATATATCTAAAATGTGTGTTAGTGGGCAATTAATATATTTAGTGCATTCTTTGTAGTAAGATAACTAAAAGATGTAATCACATGTAAGAGTGCCTAAGATAATTATGTGTACTTAGTTTTATACTCGATATAAATAAGACCATTTCATCTTTGTGGAGGTTAGCTTAGAGGTGGAGACCCATTGATGATTAAATTAAAATAGATTGTTTTTCTCTTTGGTTACTTTGTAATAATGTGTTCTTATCAAACATTTGTGTTTGTAGTGAACATCCTTTAACTTATCAATCTATATTTCAAGTAATAGATTGTGGAATCATCTTCTTAGCTATTGTTTCATGTTTATTATTGATTCAAAGTGTCAAATTTTAATTTAGCTTTAGTTGTTTAAATTAACAATGAGGGTTGTCAATGTTTGAATGTGAATTTGATTTAAACTATCCTTGATAGCATGGGATGAGGTTCATAAGAACAAGTGTTAATTTGCATCTCGTATACATCATAGCTCTTTAACTATTGGGGCATATAGTTTTCCTAAATTCTCCTTTTTGTATTAGTTATACAGTTCTATAATCACATTTCCATTGAAAAAAAGTTCTCTTAGATCAAATATAAAAAGTGTTGCTTTACTTCAGTGATCTTTTATAACACCAAAAAGCAATCTTCTTTTTCCTTATTCCATTTTCTCCTAAATTTTCTATAAATGATTTTTCCTTTCTCATCTATGTACCAACCTTTACATGTTTAGCACTATACTTGTATAATTTTTCCTTGTAATATTAAGCATTGAGTATAAAATAAGCAATGTATTTGTTATGATATGAATATAAGGTTATTATCCAAACTATTATTTGCAACTATTATATTCACATATAGTTATGATTTAAAGTCTAGACTATTCGTTTTATTACTTCCTAGAGTACTATTTTGAGTTCTTCTTTTGAATCAATTAAGTGTATGTACCTTTGTTGGCTATTCAACTATAAAGCATTTCCGAGGATAGAATTAAGGAGAGGAAATAAAATTTGCTAAAAAATTTTATCCATGTACTTTGCTTAAGAAATATTCAAACATGTCAGTCATATATGGGGGATACACAAATTTGCATTTATAAATTGGCTAAGAAATTTGGTTACAATTTGCTTGATAGGGAATCTTTCTTTCTACAGTGTATGTTCTTTGGCCCATAATCTAAGTTATATAATTTTTTACCTATCATCAAATTTTGGAGCATCAGAAAAATATCATTTTCACTTATGAATAACTTCTAAAGATATCTCAATTAGCTAGTTCTAGGACCACAATTTTTAGATTATCTAATGAAGAAAGGTAACCTTTTTTAGGCTATAAGTTTAATTATTGATTAATTTTTCTTTTTCTTACTATTTAATTATTGAAATTCTGATGACATTTTGAATGTAAAGGTTTTGGAAAGGTTTAATTTGATAACAGATTGGAAAGTAGTTCTTAAATGTGAATATGCATTAAAATGTATAAAGCTATAACCATCATTATGCTTTAAAAATAAATTTGTATTTTAGATTCCTTGTTTTAACTATTGAGAAGGCGAAAATATTTTGATTTTTATTTGGACAAGATGGAAATTTGAGGCCTAATACCTTATTAGAAATATATCATTACTATTTATAACATCAATATGAGAAATAAAGCCAAATATTGATCCATCCATTCTAGAAAGTAAATGATAAATTTTCTTTCTCTTTGTACATAGGAATTAGGTTACTATATTTCTTAACATCATAAGTTTTTTAATATGCCATGATTTATTTTGGACGATGATATTTTAGATCCCTCAACATTTTAACCCAATTTACTAGTATCTATAACACAATGTCGAAATAGGTAAATAAGATTTAGTTCATTTAGTACTCATGAGTGTTGACATTGGCTTAGCTAATGCATGATTATAATGTATACCCAAGAACTTAGATATTCCATTAAACAGCTTGATAAAGAGCTAAGCTGCATTAAAATATTTGCCTAATAGTTAGTGTCTGCCTCCAAGCATAAGAAATTAGGTCTAGTTCGTTCAAACTTCAAGTTCTTTATTTGAACATTATTCAACTTGAATTGAACTAATTCTTATTGCATTTGATTAAGTACATAATGAAAAATAAGTAAATACAAGGTATAATAAAATGTGTCCTATATTCTTACTTTTACTATTCTAGATTTTTACTTTTATTCATTTTCTTATGTGAGCTGGGTTCAAAGTGGACATATGCTTTAGCGAAAAAACTATGATGGTAGTTGTTGGTATTCACTACAATCCAATTCATCCAAAGCTTCTTTTGAGTACTAGAAATAACCATTTCTTAAGTTGTTTATTCCATTACTTATAGGACTCTTTGTGTTTAATTTTTGTTGTATTATGTTATTTTAGGTTCATGAATTTTAGTGGATTGTCTATTTCAATTATGTTATTTTAGGTTCATGAATTTTTGTTGCTTCCTATTGTATTATGTTGCTACTATTTTTATTATATATATTGCAACTGTCATTAACAAAATAATTTCCAAATGTGTGTGACTAAAGTGAGTGGTGCAAGTGAAGACTTCCTTCAAAAAAATAATAAAAAGGATTAAGAGTATGTTTGGTTCAAATGAATTCCACAAAATTTTGTGAAATTTATTTACAAATCCATGTGAGTGTATTTTGTTTAAATAAAAATTTTATAAACTTTGTTTCCAATTATAACTTCATAATTTTATTGAATTGTTTAACACTAAATCTATTCTTATTTATGAAATGTGTTTGGTTCAAATGAATTTGGAATTCATTTGTAAATAAATTCTATTTAAAATTCATTTAGAAATGAAATAAATATCTTAATGCAACTAAATTAAATAAGAGGTATGAATGCATACCATTAATTCTCTTAGATGAAATTTTAGTTTATAGCTAATGATATGATGTACAAGTGTGTGTGTATAATGTAGCATTAGTTTAGAAATATTTGTATATCTTACATGAAACTTTATAAGGCTGTGAATTACATAAATAGTCAAATTAGTTAGTCAATATGCCTTTTTAGTTTGTTTTATTTTTTATTTCTTTGGTAGTGTGTAGGTCTCAAAAGGTGGCATATAACTTTTAATCATCTATCATTACATTTTAGAGATGTTAGATATTTATTTTTCCCACAATGTTTACAATTTTTTATTGATCATGTTGTTTCTTTCTCAATGTTAATATTTTTAATGTAGGTTGGACATATTGATGTAATTCAATTATTTTTAACATAAATAAAATTTTTTGTGCAATGCATATTTTTCATGTGTGTTTCTTATTAATGGATGATTTTATTTGAGGCTCAATTAATTAAAAGTCATAAATAAAAAATTTAAAAAGATAACTTTAAAATTTTGAGGGATTATGATATTTACAACAAAAAATTTCCCACTAATAGGTAAACCCATGCTACTAACCATGGTTATATTTATTGATAAGTGAGCAGTTAAAGACCTAACACATATAGTTGCTGCTTCTATCTGTTCTCTTTAGATTTCTTCATCAAATACTTTTGTTTTTTGCCACAGCCGATCATCTTTTAGATCGGTGGTAGTCTCTTATTGTTTTTTTCTATTCTATTTTGTTTTTTCATCCAATAAATACAAATATTTAATTTGTTTGTTTTATTTTTGGTTTTTTTTGCTCTTTATTCATGAAGTTATTAATCCTTTTATGGAGTTTTGGTGGTTCTCCTCTATGGAGTTTATAGTTCTTTCTATTATGAAACTTTTATCAGTATTTTTGCAATTAGACTTAATTAAAGACCATAAAGTCAATTTATGGCTAATGAATGCTATAGAGTGGAACATAAAAATTGTTGAACAAATCGTCCAGTTGCAAATCAAAATAACTTTGTCAACGTGATTGAAGAATAACGATGAATTGTTTCATATTTTCAGTGAGAGTTTTTTTTAATACTTCTTGGTTGTACTTTATTCATATTATATATTCATCAAGATTTATTATTGATTTTTAATGAACAAAAGATTTATTTTTTTCTAAAAAATTAAAAATACGGTTATATTTAATTTGGTGATGGTATATATTTAATTTTGTGACAGTATTTTTTGTCGTAAAAAAACACTTATAGCAACTATATTAGACCCTTTTGTTAAACTTTTTTGCGAGCTTTTATTTTTTTGTCACTAAAACTTTTTAGTGTAGAGTCAATTGCAACCACATGCGATTGACATTTTTCATTGCAAATTATCTTTAGCTACATTACTAATTGTAATTTCCCTTTACTAATAAACATTTTTCTTGTAGTGATTGTAGTAGTCTTAAATGTTTAATCAATATTCAATCTTAATTAAAAATTGACTATGAACAAATTTTGGAATACTTTTTTAATGTGATAAGATTCTTGTAATTATAATCTCATTATAAATTCTTTCACAAAGATTTTATTCCGTAAATTTAATCTTTTATATTAATCATACTGTAAATGCCCAATTTCGAGATGATGAAGTGTGGATACGATAGAAGACTTCGATGATGAAAATGTTATAAATAGGTCTTCAATACTTGAAGTTTGAAACCTCAAAAGTCTGAATGCATTTACAAAATGGGTTTTAATTGGTTTTTTAAGGACTTAATTATAATTTTTTCAAGACTTAATTGAAAAGTCTAAATTCTTTCAGGGATCTTTTTGCAATTAAAAGTTAAAAAAAAGAGACCAGAATTTTGTAATTCCGATTGGTAAGAATTATGCATGTTCCGTTTGATTAATTTATTTTATTTCAGTAAATAAAATTTGGTTTCTTAAATTTTAATTGGTCAAATAGTATTTATCTAAATTTTCAAAAAATTAAAGTCCTTTTAAAATCAAAACTTTAAGAAAGGCAAGTCACAGTTGGATACATTGTTAGCTAGGATTTATTCCTATAAAAGCCCAGCTTGAGCTCTCATAGGGAGAGGACGGAGACTTTCCTGAGGAGACCTTTCTCCTTGGCTGAAAAAAAAAACCTCTTTTGAATGACTTTCTCTTTTGGTTTAGAACCTTTCTTTTTTTATGCTGGAGGTTTCTTCTTTTGTCCTTAGGCAGTACAAAAATATCATCTGTGATTTATTCCTATTTTTAAAGTAAGAAGCAATAGATCTTTGAGAAGAAGATAACAAGTTTTTTTTTGAAGATCTCTGTAATAAGCAACAGTGATTGTTACTAGTCTGAAGGGCAACTTATACTATATCTATAATCATCATATTCTTTCCTTCTTTCTTTTATTTTTATTTTATTTTATTATTTTAATTTTATTAAATTTCAATTTCATCAAATTTTTATTTTTATTTTATTCACTAATCATTATTTATCCTTTTGTGTTAGTGATTATAGAAGGGATTACATGATGATCTTATTAGGTAAACAAAATCCATGAAAGTCCATGGAATGTCATGGATTAAACTTTGTAGCTAAATATAGTTTTTAGATTTTTTTATTTAGTTGTTTATTATTATTTTGATTTTTTTTTGTTCTTATTATTTTTGGGATTGTATTAATTTTTTTCTTTTCTTATTATTTTCAATAGCTCATTGTATAGCCCCAATAGTTGGAATATGAAATTATGTGTGTGTGAATGTGTGTTTTATTTTAATAAATTGGTTAGTAAAATTAAGGTTTTAATTAGGTAATTCATTAAAATTAATGGCTATAGAGATAATTAGGGTTCTTAATTAAAATTGAATTAGATTTAAGTGGATAGAATTAGGATTGCTTGTTAATTATTTTATTTATTAATTTGATTAAAGTTAATTTAATTAAATTAGGGTTTTTAGAATAAGTTTGATTGATTGTTTGATATTTTATTTATTTGTTTTGGTATTTTTTTTTAACGTTTTTTTGGGCTTGTTTATTTTTATATGTTTTGGGCCCTAAGTGCATGTTAGACTTTAACCCATTTAAATAAATTTAGGTTTTTTTTGTAGGTTTAATTTATAAAAATGTATCTTTAGGTCCATAATTAATTATACTTAGGGTAGAGATAACTTAGACCTATTTAGTTAATTTAGACATAGAGCCACCTAATTTAATTAATTTAGACTTAGCCCATTTAATTTATATCTTTTCCATAATTTGTAGATTTAATATCACTTTAGAAATAAAATATGTAAAACTAAGCTCACTAATTTACATACTTCATAATTTGTAGATTTAACCCCATTTTTAGAATTAAAATAAATAGACTTAGGTTCATTTAATTAAAATTAAATAGGAATTAGGCCCATTAGTTTTTAGGCTCACTTGTAAATTAAAACCTATAGTTGAACACATTTAATTAAAATTAATATACATTAAACTAACTTAGGGATTATGAATTTAAATAAATGCATCGTTTACATGTACTTTTCATAACTAGTTTGCCTGTAGTTGATTGTTTTAATAAGAGTTTATATGAAATTGCATGTAAATAGAGGATAAGATAGTAATTCATAAAGTAATTTTAAATGAACACATGATTGAAAGAAGTTGGAATTCTGTATCCATAATCTCCTAGTTGTGATGTTGGTTTTCTTTTAGAGAATCGAGTACCATCATTTTCAATTTGTCCCAGTTATTACCTTGGATGACGACTTTTTATTTCCACACCATATCTTTATAATAGTGGTTAGTGTGTTCTCTAGAATTCTGAGCTAAAATAGTGTCACAATTGCTAAAATTTTGAGCACGCATTAAACCCCACTGTCTACATATACTATTATAAGAAGAAAAAAAAAGTGATTAAGAATGCCATTTAATAAAGTATTTCAACATAAATTGTATAATCTAACATAAACTGGTCATCCATATATTGATTTGTTTATTCATTTTTTAATAAATACATTGCTATTTAAAAATTAAAAAAAATAGTGAACATGTCCCAGTTAATTTCCCATATTTTATTTTTAGTTTGAAGAGAGACAAATAAATAATATTTTTTTATTGGTGGTTTTAATGTAAGTTATATATATATATATATATATATATATATATATATATATATATACATTTCTTGCATAGTATTTTTTATTTTTGTTTTTGTTCAATTAATATTTTTTATGTTCCTCTTCAAAAATTAAATTATTTTGTCTTGTCATAGTACTCATTTGCTACACCTTTCTACTTTTGAAATGATTCATATTAAATCATAGTTGGATTTTATGGATCAAGTATTTAATCAAGTAAATTTAAAATAATTCAAAAAGTTCTCTCCTTTTTTCTTTAAAAAAAATGTGAAAATTCTTTCTTATAGCTTTTAGTTGAGCAATCCAACCCTAGTTAATTATATGATTTTACGTACATAGTAGAGAGTAGGATGAGCATTCAGTCAATTTGGTTGGTTTTTTTATGTGGATGAAATAGTATTGAAATCTATGGATGAATTTGATAAAGTAGGCGTGTGTACTTGGGTTCCAAATGGACGGTGCTGATGACATTGATTAATCCACGGGGCTTATAATATATTAAATTGAAGCTAAATCAAAGGACTATAATGAGTACTATACATTTTTTCTATAACAATCCATTTTCGGGCCCAATTTTTTTTGTTTAAGCCCTTAAATTTGATATTAAAGTTTATGTTCCTTTTTTTTGGGGTTTTAGTATTTTCCTTTTTTGGTTTTAGGGGTTTTTCCTTAAACACAATTTATTTGTCCCTTTGAGTTGTTTGGAGACAGTTTTTTATTAATTAAAAATAAATTACAGACATAATTCTTCCAATTCCTCTGGTATTCTTTGAATCAACAAGGGTTTGGTTTATTATTTTCGAGTATTCTTAAAATCAACGAATTTAATTTTTTTTAAGGCTTCCGCTACATCAATTTTGACATTGTTATTAACCGAACTAAATTGACAAAATTTTGAGTATAAATCCAAACCTAATCAAACCAAATTCTTGTATATTTTAGTTCAATTTAAAAATTAAAATATAAAGTAAATAAACCAAACAAAATGGGGTTGGTTTGGTTCATTCAAAAGTCTTGCTCACTCCACCAAAACGGTATAGTTTTATCATTTGATTAATTGGTTATTCGGTTAACCAAATTTTTTAAGCATAAAACCAAACTGAATTGAATCAAATTTAAGTTCAGTTTGGTTTAATTCATAAAAATTTAAAAAATAAAATAAAATAAGCAAATTGAACTGAACCAAAAATGGGTCAGTTCAATTTTGGTTCAGTTCTTTTAGAAGTCTTGCTCACCCCTAGTAGAGAGAACAACAAAACAATGGCACATTGGTATAAAAGAAAATAAATTCAACAAATGATAATTTTTTTTTCTCTTTTTTTTCTTTTGATCCTTCGTGTTTGTAAATTGTACTAAAAAAATATATAAAACTAGAAAATGGAAAAAAATAAAAGTCTCAACACAAAAATGGTGTGCATTACAAACATCATTATAAGGGCAAAGCAATTTGTACGTATCATACAACAAATTAACGCGATGGCATTTCATTTTTCTCTTTGAATTTTGCAACAGAAATTGACCCCATGCCATGTATGTTAATGATCCAACTTGCATGTCAATTGATTGAAAATTTCTACCCATCATGTAATTAAATGACTTATTTCCCCATCATTTTATACCTGTACATCTTTCTCCAATACTTTTGGTGTTTGCTTCTTGTTCAACAATGAGTTGTCACAAGAAGCCAGAGAAACATCTTCTCCAGCAGCCAATGAATCAACTATGGGTTTAATAACCATAATGCCTTCTGCTATGGCAGCAATAACTAATGTGCTTGCAAATATAAGGAATGCAAGGGCAATATAAGGCATCTCATTTGGGCTCCATATGATTGACAAGGCAAGAAATATAATTTCTAATGGTAGCATTATTAAGATAGTAGCAGCTAGCCCATAAATTCGAAATTGTAGCCCTTTGTTTATGACAAGGGTTACCATCTTGAAGCATGATAATGAAAACACAATTAGGTACCATATTCCAAAAGCACCAAAAATGATAGAACTCATTAAAGGATATGCACATAATAGCACTTCACCACCAAGATCATGTTTTAAAACCACTGAACTTCTTAGAAAAATCTCAGGCAATGGTATATGTGATCCTGAGAAAAAGACAAGCAAAACTTGCAAACATAGAACAGGAAAACAAGTTGCCAGGACAAAAATAATAGCCCAAAAGCCATGTGGGGATTTTTTCCTGATTGATACATTAACAAGGAAAAGTTGTGTTATAAGAAAACCTGGTTCAAAGAATCCCAATGAGAAGACCACATGGATTTTGCAAAAACTAGCTTGTTGTGTTAGGGTTAGAGATGATAAGAAGGGAAAGAGATATTTTCGACGAAAGAAAGACAAACGAAGGAGCTCACTAAAGGCCCAAAGGCTGATGAAGGAGACAAGAAGAAAGCGAACGATCCAAAGAGAGTTGAATGTTTGTAATTTATGTGCATTGTGAGATTTGAAACGAAGATGAAAGACAAAGGCAAGAGAAATGAGAGAAAGAAGAAGGAGACCACTAATGCAACAAATAGTGGTCGAGTCGAAGATGGAATCATGGAATGGCGAAAGAGGAATATCAAACATGGCATGTAATAGCTATAAACAATATACGATGTTGATTATGGCAATCATAATAATTGCAATAATAACAATGATAATCATAGAGAGCTTTAAAAATAATTACATGTACTGAGGGCGGTGGTAATGATGGTGGCCTCCCAAAAAAACAAAAAAAAAAAATCAGAAAGCTCATCAAAAGTTATCAAGAAATGACATTGGTGGTCGGAAGGGGACGGGGAGAGAAGAGTTACATTATTTTCTCTCCCCAATTCCCATCCGGCAAAGGGGAAACAGGTTGGGCACAACTATAAAAGGTTTTTGGCTTAGAGGATGTGAGAGAGAGAGAGGGCAATAGAAGGAAGGGGAAAGAGAGAGAAGAAGAGATAAATCAGGTCTGTGTTTTTTTAATGGGATTGCTGCTATGTTTTCGGGATAACAAAGTTAAGCTATGGTATTTTGGAATAGCATATGCCAAACTAGAGTTTATAGTTCTCTGAATGCATGCATGGATTAGGAAAATTGTTATGAAATTTCTATAAATAGAATAGGACCACGTAATGTTTCTTCATTAGAAATTTAATTTTTTTCTAATTTTTCATAAATTAAAAAGAAACATGATATCAACTCCAGGAAATGGGGAGTTCTTACGTGACTTTATTTATTTAATTTTCACTTTACTTTTATCCATCGAATGAGAGTGTATTGAATAATCTAATAGTGATTATTAACAAATTATTTTATAAAAAAGAAAGTAACCATAAACTATATCCCAATAGATACATGAATGCATTCACTAAATTTACTTCAAATATTTTATAATTATACCAAAATTTAGTTATTTTCATCAATCCTACTTTTTAAATTATAGCGAATTGATATAAAAACTTTTTTTATTTGTTACAATCTATCCATGATCAAAATGGTATGTGACCGTGCTAAAATGGCATGCGTATATTTGTTGAAAGTAATGATCTACAAAAAAAAATATATATATGAAAATTAAGGATAAAAATATTTCTTCCCATAATTTTCACATCAGTATATAAATTAGTATATACATATTAGCATGGGCACATACTATTTTAAAGATGGATAAATTTGTAAAAATCTGAAAAGTTCATATATCAATTCATCACGTTTTTAAAAGTATAATAATAGAAAAAATGACTACAGTTTATGGCAGAGTAATGCAATATTATACGCTTGGCCCAAATAAAATAACATCATACAATTATAAATAAAAAAAATTATGAAAACAGCAACAGTAAGAAAAATTAATGTATTAGAAGTTATATTTTAAAGTTTGATTATGATAACTAATTAGATATTGTATATGCATTATGTCTCATAGTTGCTTACTAAAAAAATTGATTTTCTTTTTGACTTAGCTATTAGACCACAAAATCGTATCTATTAACATCCAATTAACAAAAAGGTTAAAGATATATATTAAAGAAAATAGATGAAGAACACCACTTGGCGCATCTAGCCTTTTCTAATTATTCTTTACACAAGGATTGCACAAAGAAAATAGGAAATTACATTGATTTAAAGCAACATCCTTACAAGTTTGGATGTTTATTTGTAGCAACAAGGAGAAGTTTTGTCTATAATACACATATAGATTAGGAGAAAAATAAATTGCATAATCAATGTTCTAATTCTAGCAATCGATAATTAGCAAATCAATTTAATAGGCCTTATTAAAATCAACAAATAAAATATCAAATATCATTAAAAAAAAAAAAAGGAATAACATTAAGCAGTTTTTTAAAAGGAAAGGAAAATAAAATTACTGAAAGATAATACCATCAACTTGTATTCGTGTTCGAAATTCCCTTAAACTGATATTAAAAGGTTTAATGACAAATAAAAATGAAAGAACCTAATTTTTAGTATCTTCTCCACTTTTTCAAAACATGCTATTCTCTCAAAACTCTCTTGAATGTGCACAAAAACTTCCTAATCTGTAGGCATTAAGGACTCTTGTCTTCCAAAGCTAGCGGATTCTAATTGTAATTTGTAGCTCAATTTTAACACTGATAGAAGTAGGATTCAAGTCTAAGTTCTTCACAAAAGTTGTAGCTAGAAATGCAAGCTTTTCATAGCATCTTGAACCATTTTAATTGGACTTGTAATAGTCATTTTATAGCTCAATTACATGTGGTGTAAATGAATCTTCTAACTTCATCTGAAACTTTGTTAAGCTAAATGAACTTACATTTTAACGTGTAAGCATAATCCATAAAGATTAGGAAGGCTACATAAAATATTGAGGGGCCTCTTCCTCGTTCGGTCACTCTAAGGATGTCAAAATTTACATAAAATCTGCCAAAGATTGAAAATTGAACTATGCACTCTACTTTCTATCTAATGCCTCAAACCCACTCCTAATTCATAAAAGAATCTAATAGCATAAAATAAATCATAAAACTAAATGTAAATGAATTAAAAGGATTAAAAATTTGGCACTTATCATTAATGTACCTATGCAAGTATAAATTATGATTATATGGATATTCTAACCAAATATTTTTTTTGAACAACCATTTTGTTAGTATTTTAGTGAGTTAGGTTAGTAGCGGATTTGAACCGTCCACATTTACCAGGGCAATCAAAGCCCTCATCACCAAAGCTAAATATTTGAACCCTCTTGAAGGTATAAAAATTGCCCTTTATGAGGATAACTTATTAAAAACACAAGTTTATTTATTTATTTTTAATTTATGCTCATTCTAAATATTTCAGAAACACCTACAAACGATATTCTGACATTTAGCACTTTGTGGGGATATTACTTTTTCATAATCAATATATATCACATCAATTATCATTGTTATATTATAATATGTATAGAAACATAGTGCTTGCAATCCATATACTCCTTCAATGTCTCAACTCTACAATGTTTCAAACAAAATTTCCCAAAATATAAAAGGGGATCCATAAAGGCTTGGGGGATCTACCTAAGGCCCTCAAATTTGGCTGTCAACAGCCCTACAGTACTGCTTTTGGCTCGGCTAAAGTGGCAATTTAGCCCCTAAACTATCACTCAAAGTGCAATTAACCCTAAAATTAACTTTTTTTTAGCTATTTCATCCTTAAAATTTTCAATTTTAACAATTAAACGCAAATTCTAATTAAAAAGAAGAGTGTATTACTCTCTCATTAAAATAATTATTTCTCATTAAAATAATTATTTACATTAAACAATATTTATTTAAAACATTAAATTACAAATCAGTATTTACAAATCAATTATTATCAATATAAATATCAAAAATTACAAAAAACTACAAATAAATTAATATCACAAATTACAAATTATAAATCAAATCAAAAATTACAAATCAATATCACATAAAAAAAAACTCTGTTAATAACAGAGACCACGCCATTAAGCCAACTGCCTCTCCTAGCAACCATCACCACCGCTATGCAAGTAGAACTCCAACATAAGTTATTTCATTTGGCTTAATATTTTTAAACCATTTCTTCTCTATAAACACTCAAATATCCTTTCATTCCCTAATAAGACACTCAGATCTTCTAAACTTAGCTTTGAAATCAAATAATGCACTTTTCGGCCAACTTCCAACCCAAATCCATGAAAGCTAATAAAAGACTCAACATGGTTACCTCATTTAGCTGCTCTCTCATACTTTTCATCTCCTCAAACATTTATAATGCTTGCTTATTCTCTCAGCAAAGAACCAATCATTTCATTCTAAACGACCAAATCTTTCATAGGCATTTCATCAAACAATTGTCTCACTACACATAATTCCCCTCTTTTAGCATAACCAATTGTTAAAGTATACCAAGCAACAACATCCTTTTTCGCAGGATCATCAACCACTTTCAGTTGCCTCTCTCAACAAACATTATCGACACGTCTCCCAACAACCATCGCATCCTACCTACTATCGACCACCGTCACCTCCCATCACTGCCCCTCTCAATAATTGCCTCACATTTTATTGTTGATTTTATTGATGTTGTTAATTTTAACCTTGTCTATTTTAGGTTTTTTTTTATATTGTTAGAGGTGCTGTTGATTTTGTCAATAAGGCGACATTCATCATGGGTCAATTGTTTTAGTTTTATGGTTTACATCACATTCTTAGTTGACTTGAGATATATTTGAGAAGTTGTTTGAGATATGTTTGAGTAATTGGTCACATCAAATTATTGATTAAATTCTTATTAGTGGAAGTGGTTTAAATTTAAGGGTGGGTGGTGTTTTTTATGACAATTGTAAAGACAATGATGGTGTTGGGTGGTGGTGACAACAATGGTTTTAAGGCTTATAGTATTAAACTTCAAATGCATCCTCTATAACATTTGTAGAAAAGCAAGTGATGTATTCTTTTGTCAAATACTTTGATAGCAAAAGAAAACTTAGTTATCAGTGGTAAGATGATGAGTTCCTTTATCAATACTTGGATGGCTCATTGTATATGATGATGATGGGTAGTGCTGGTGTTAATGGATAGTGGCGATAGTGGTTATTGTGGGTGGTAGTGGTTTCAAGTGGGTGGCAGTAATGTGCATTGTAGTTAGTGATATATATATATTTTTTAATTATGAATATAGGATGACAAAAAAAAAGAAAAAATATATAGTTATATTAATTATTTAATATCTATCACTTGCTATAGTTGGGATGTGTAATTTACTCTTTTGAATTTGGGTTAAATTACTAAAATTGAAAATTTTAGGGATGAAATAGCAAAAAAAAAGTTAATTTTGGAGTTAGTTGCACTTTGAGCAATAGTTCAGGGGGTAAATTTCCACTTTAGACCTTTTGGCTCTTAATATTCGAGCTCTCTCTTAAATTACCTTTATTAACAGTTAGGCACTCTCTTAACTCACATGTACACATCTTGTAAAATCACCATACACGATCATCTTTTTATGTTTTTTATAATTTTGATAGTCCTTGGAGTTATTTTGCTAACATCAACTTCCCATTTCATATCCTAATGATCAAGTAAGATGGAACACTACTTTAACAAGAAGTTAGGATATTAAATTTAGGTTTTGGATTCTTAAACTCTACTCATTCAGTCTTCATTTCATTTTCTAAAAATCTTCCATCATTGGAAGAAGAATGGTTTTATTTTGTTATTATAATTCAAAGGGATATAAGCATATTAAATGTTTAATATCTTACATCAAACTAATTAATTTCATTTTTTGGTATTAAATTTCATTTCATTAGTCTAAAATTATTTACTTTAAATTAAGCAAATCTTGATGTTATTCATAAAAGTAATAATTTTTTGAAATTCATAACCTAGTTCTCTCAGATCTCATTTTAATTTGAAATTTAGTACATGTTCAAATAGAATTAAAATGAGTTATCTTGTCACCCTGCCTTAAGTTTATAGGGCATGGATGCACAGACAACTTGTCTCAAAGATGGCTAAATTGGCATTTAAACAGGGACCTGGTATGGATGTCAACAATCTGGTCTTGTGAACTGAGATAGCACATATATATTTCTTTATTAGTAACTTTGTCGAACAAAAAATAGTAGTCAATCTCTAAATGTTTTGACCTTGAATTGAAAATGGGAGTGGATGTGAGGTAGGTGGCATTTAAGTTATCACACCACATGATTGGTTTGGAGAATGGCAATCGAAGTTCACGCATTAGTGAGCATAGCCAATAAAGTTCATTAGTAGTATGACCCAAAGCTCTATACTAAACCTATGGGGATGATCTTGCAATGGTTCTTTTTTTCTGAGTGCCCCAGGTGATTAAATTATTTCCAACATAAATAGAGAAATAAGTGGTAGACTTTCAGTCATCAAGATCCCCTCCCTAATCAATATTACTATAGGTTGAAACATTAAAGTGTGAAGAAGGGCGAAGATGAAGACCATAATGTTGTTTACCTTTCAAGTAATGCAAAATGCATTTTACAGTAACCCAATGCTCTTTTGTATGAGCATGCATATATTTAGATACTTTGTTCACTGAAAAAGCCAAGTCTGGTCGAGTGACACAAATGTATTGAAGTCCATCTACAATGCTTCGATAAAAGGATGGATCATAGTAAGTTGTACCCTTGGCTACAAATTTATGATTCAATGAAGAAGGAGTGGTAAATAGATAAGCATCTTGTATGTTAGCCTTGTACAATAATTGGATAATGTACTTGGATTGATGAAGTAACAGTCCATTAGTAGATTTGGTTACCTTAAGGTCGAGGAAATATTAAAGAGGTCCAAGATCTTTGATGGTAAAATTGGCCTAGAGAGAGTATGAATAATAGTTTGCAAAATGGCCAAATCATTCCCTATCAATATAATGTCATCTACATAGATGAGACAATAAAGCTTAACATTTGTATGATGATATTAGTATAAGGAGCTACTATTTTAGAGTTTTGAAATCCTAAGGAAAGTAGACTTTGTGGTAGGCACTTTTGGAGAGCTACTTGCTTGAGGCCATAAATGGACTTTTTAAGCCTACAAACATGATTGGGAAAAAAAGGGATGAACATACCCTTATGGTTATTTCATGAAGACTTTTTCATCAAAGGCATCATGAAGAAAGGCATTTGAGACATCAAGTTATCGTATTTGCTATTTAAAGGATAATGCCACAGTTAATATGAGTCGAATGGAAGCATGTTTAACCATAGGACTAAATGTTTTTATGAAATGCACTCCTAGGTGTTGATGGTAGCCTTTGGCGACTAGGCAAGCCATATATCTATGAATTATACCATATGGTTTCCTTTTGATCTGAAACACCCATTTCGAGCCAATCAAGTTTTGCTTTGATGATGGAGGGACCAATTCCCAAGTTTTATTCTTGAGCATAGCATCATATTCCTCTCGCATGGCTTTGTGCTAATGAACACTTCAGACAACTTGAGTGTAACATGAAGGTT
Source organism: Mallotus nudiflorus (assembly GCA_947683625.1). Taxonomy (NCBI): domain Eukaryota; kingdom Viridiplantae; phylum Streptophyta; class Magnoliopsida; order Malpighiales; family Euphorbiaceae; genus Mallotus; species Mallotus nudiflorus. Next base: position 871,615 of record CANTUR010000291.1, on the reverse strand, counting down.
CAACTTCAGTGTGTAAGTAGGAGAGATAGGTTTTTGCTTTGGATGAGCCAGTTTGGGAACGAGTCACCATGTGATGTGATAATTGAGGTTGGGTGGTAGGTTGAGGAGGTTGGGTTGTATATCTAGTTAAATCAACACCCATTGGTAGGCTAGGTGATATTGTTGATGGTAGGGCAATAGGAGTCATATTTGGTTGGTGAGTAGATGATAGAGAAGAATTATTTGGTTACGAGTTGGATAAAGTAAGAGATGAAGATGAGTTAGGAGTTTGGGTGAGATTGGAATTAGTTAGAGGTGGAATGGTTTTGGTAAAATTCTATTATGATGGGTTTCGATGAAAATTAATGTTGGTAAAGGGTGAGATAGAGTTTGAAGTTATTTTGAAGAGTGGTAGGAGGAAGATGAATGATAATGTAGGAGTCTTGTCATCACATGCCACTGCTTGAGTAGTGTGAAATGGAAATTCCTAGTCATAAAAAAGAACATAGCATGAGGTAAAAAATTTAAAGGAATTTAAATCAAAGCAAATGTAACCTTAATGTATCATACTATATCCCATAAACTCACACTTTTTAGACCTAGGTGAGAGTTTAGTTTCACTATATGGTTTAAGCTAGAGATAACATAAACACCTAAAAGTATATATGGACATGTACTCATTGTCCTTATAAAATAACTTAGTATAGGGATTATTATTATGTAAGAGTGGAGTAGGAAGATGGTTAATAAATAGCTATTTTAAATGCTTGAGACTAAAATTTGGCAGGTACATGAGAATGGTTCATCAAAGAGATAATTGTTTCAATGATATGTTTGTATTTCCTTTTTATATACCCATTTTGTTTAGGTGTTTTAGGGTAAGAACTATATTAAGTAATTCCATTTTTGAGTAAATATGGAGTGAGAGCTTGAAACTCACCACCCCAATCAGCTTGAAAGGATTTAATGGAACATTTAAAATATTTTTCAACAAGATGGCGAAACTTAATAAAAATATTGAGAACATCATACTTAAATTTCAAAAAATAAATCCAACTGTATTTGCTGTAATGGTTATAAAAAAGCACATATTATCGATTACCATTAGTAGCTGGAATTGGGGAAGGCCCTTATAAATCAAAACAAATCAATTCTAGTGGTTTTTTAGCCTAAAATTGAGATAAAGCAAAAGGTAGACAATGACTTTTACTTATATTACAAGCATGACAAGAAATATCACTCATATTTGAACAAGCTAACAAATGAAATTGAATAAGGACTTTGTGCACAGTAATAGGATTAGCATGATTAAGTATGTTGTGCAATTGAGAAAAACTAGATGCAAGAAAAGCTATAGATAGTGAATGACTAGCGAATGACTTAAAAAAAGAATGGAATATAATCCATTATTATTCTAGCTTGAATGAAGTGTCTTCTTCGTGAGTATATCCTTGATAAGAAAATGGCTAGGGAAAAATTCAATAGAAATTTAGTTAGTGTTAGTAAAGAATGCACAAATAATAAATTGTAATATGAATGAGGTACACAAAGAATATGATCCAACATAAAAGAATTATTTAAATTAGAATAAAGTGTAGATCCTATGTATGTAATTGGAAGAGATGTACCATTTCCAATTTTAAGTGAATCATGGCCAATATAATTTGAATTTAAGGACAGGTTGTCAAGTTGAGAAATAAGGTGATGAGTGGCACCCGTGTTAAGATTCCGTGGCTAATTTGCTGAGGGTGAAGTAGCAAGGTTTGAGGTAGGGCGATTTGTGAATAGAGGTGAAGATGTTGTCCATTACATGCCTTTGGTTTGTTGGGTTGGGCATTAATGAGCAAAGCGTCTAAAGCCATAACAATTATTGCATTGAAGATAGCTTTTCAGGTGTAGAAAATGGTGAAGAATTGGTCTGTCTCCCATTGTTAGACCATGATCGGCCTTTACCACCATGAGAAAAGCAACTACCATGGTAGCAAGAACCAAAATTGAATTTTCCACCTCAAGTAGTTATAGCTGCAACATGAGTCGATGGTACAATGGTGGATATGGATTCTGCAATTAGATCTTCTTCCTTGTAGAGAAATAACCCATACAACTCATCATATGAGACATCATTAAGTCTGTGTTGTAAGGAGCGAATGAAAGCTCTATATGATGAACAAAGACCATTCAGAATTACCTAAACAAGATCGTTATCTAAAAAAAGGATTATTGAGAGCAGCTAGCTGATAAAAAATGGCCTTAGCACGCTCTGTATATTCAGCTATCATTTCAGTAGGCTATTGTTGTAATTGGAAGAAACAAGATTTAAGAGTTTTGGCCTGAGCTTTCGAACCAATAACATACAAGCTAGCAAGTCTTTCCCACGTAACATAAGTTGTCTAAGCTCCAATGACTTGATGAATAAAAACCTCAGATATTGAGCCAACAATCTTTAAGATAAGTTGGTCTTAGCAAAACCAGGTTAAATATTTTGGATTAGATTAGCCATTGTCAAGTGTCTGTGATGGAGAAATGTAGGTGCCATCAATATGCAAGATTATAAGAATTGAGTAAGGGCAATAATTGAGCTCTCTATAGTAGGTAGTTTGTGGAGTTAAGTTTCACTAGTAGTTGATGGGCAATATTTGGAAGAGATTGAATAGAAGAATTTTGGGATGATGGTGCGACAGTGGTTAGTGTTATGTTTGAGCTTGTGCTATCACCTGTGAAATCATATGGTCGTTAAACCTTTTCCTACTCTGATACCATGACAAGGTAATGTGAAGAGAAGCTCAACATGTATTGTATTACGTAGTGATAATATATACATGTATACATATGAGTGTAAATAGCAATATGAACAACAAAGTGATAGACTTCTAACGCAATATAAATGTTGAATGGTTATCTTATCAACTAATTGACAACCGAGTTGCATTTTAGAAGTAAGGATTCTACATTCTCTATTCTAGTCTTCAACATTATAGGGAAAATAATGATAAAATCTGCCTTATCGTATTTTAGCGCTGCTCAAATGTTAAGATGTACAATAATAAACTAACTCTAAAATGGGAAAATTCCATATCATAATAATTTTTTTTAAAAGAAAAGGTATTATAGCACACCAAATTTCGGGTGTATTTATAATTCATCCAAGATATTAAAGGAAAAACAACAATAATAATTAGGGTTCGCACTAAATGCTCGCCATAAATGAAAATTGAACTCAAACTATAAAGTTTTACTGGGAGTTAGGATTTAGCTACTCAAATTACTAATAAAATAAATAAATAATGAAACACAAAAATATTACGAGTAGATTACTGAATACATGTGGGAGAAGCAAGTTTAGCCACCCAGTTTAAATACAGGCGCAAATGCAAATTCTTATTTTATAATTGGTTTTCAATTTTTCTAAATGTTTTCTTGCTAATAAATTATTATTATTATTATTATTATTATTATTATTATTACTAAAAAATCATCAAAAATAGTTCTCTTTTCTAAAACTCTTTTCTATTAAGTCAAATTAGTTCTTTTCTTTTTTTTTTACCTTGTTAGGTTAATATAGCCTTTGAATTTCACTATAAAATCAAATTGGTACTAATTATTATTATTCTTACCTCCTTATTTTTTAAGGTGAGCAAAGTTTCTCTAAAAATCCATGAAAATCTCCCTAATATTTTAGTCAATGAACAAATACATTCCTATTTTAGCAAAATATATTTAACAAAAATTAAAATAGTTTTATTTTATATTGGGTAATTTGCTAACACTTTCCTCCTCGAGGTTTGTCTTAACTTACTACTTCATTTGTCTATTTTCAAAAGTTAATTAAACATTTCATCAGATTTAATTATGTGAACTATTTTTCCATTTGTAAGAAAAAAAAAAATTAAATAAAAAGTCAAAACTACCCTTAATATGTTATTAAATTTATAAATGATGCCATTGTCAACTTGGATTGTTAAAGCTGTCAATTTATACAAAACTTCATCTATTTTTAGTTTTTTCAATATTTATATTTTTAAATTGTCAATGAAAATTAATTAAATAATATTTTTAATAATTAATAACAATAATTAGTGAATTTAAATCAAATTCTACAAATTGAATGAATATATCCAAAAAAAAAAAAAAATCAAACTCATAAACTCCATTACTTAATTTTGAGCCACATCATCCAATTGCTCAATTGATTTGCACTCTTCCATTGATTTGTTGCTTCATCATTCGAATGACTAACTCTTCCAAGTTTAAAATCAATTGAAAAATCCCCTCTTCTAGTCTTATTATCTGCAAAACTAGTAGTAGACCTGCTATCAAATGAATCTAAATTTGGTATTGCTTCTTGCTTGAATTCTGTCAATTCCCAAGAATTTGCCTTCAAGTTCCGTCCATATGTATAATGTATTAAGTACAATCAACTGCTTGTAAATTTATGTTATTTTTGCCTTCTTATTGTCCCACAAAAATCTTCACACTCCACTTAAGTAAGTTTTTATTTCCACAGTTTACTATTATAGAACCTTTGAGTAGGAAATTATTTAACGATCAAACCAAAGTAAAAGGTAAGAAAACAAAACAATTATGCAAATATTGTTTTACCACCCCATTTCATCATCCTAAAATAACAATATACAAATCCACATGCTTGCATTAGCAGAGACCTGTCAAATTTCAGGTAAAAAAAAAAACAGGGAAATTTGTTGAATGCTTAAAGATTGAGCAAAAAAGAAAAGATTGATAACGTGTGAATCTAATGGCCTTGACAAGTGTAATCGTGGTGACGATGGGTAGGTGACGACATCGACAAGCTGTAGGCGACAGAGCAGGCAACGAGAGCAGGTGGGAAGCTATAGGGAGCGGGTGGGTATGGATGGGGAAGCAGTGATGTTTTTATGGCTTCAGAGCATTTTTGAAATTTTATATAATTATTGATATTTTAATATTAATTATTCCTTAAAAGTACGTTTCAAAAATAAACACTGTATTCCAAATATTTTTTATAAAAGAAGTAAATAGTTGATGGAATCAAATTTAAGGGTATATTTAATTGACTTCTAAAATTGTATGGATGAATTAGTAGGTTAAAACAAATACTAGGAGGTGTTAGTAAATTATTTGAAACTAAAATTTCATTTATACCCTGTAAAATTTGAAATTTTGAAAATTTAAAAATGTATTTTATTATTATTCAACAATGATTTTTTAGTAATTTTGAAATATACATGTTTTAAAATTTGTTTATACATTAATGTTATTTTTTAGAATTATATTTGATATTTTAATTTATACATTTATACTTAAAATACAAATATATAATTTAGTTTGTACATTAATATTAAAGTAATAAAAATATAATAATAAAGTGAAATTACAACTAAATTTTCTAATAATAATAATAAATTTTTATAATTTTGAAATTTGTAATTTTAGATTCCATTAATTTTATAATTCTAATTTTATTATATTAATACTAAAAATTTGAAAGCTAATAATATATAATATTAATGTACATAGTAAGTTATATATTTATATATGTTGTTAAAAAAATAAAGTTATATATTTATATTTTAATATATAAATAAATTTGAGAGTAAAACGTAATATGAAGAACTAAAACTAATGTATCAATAAATTAAATAAATTTTATATTGTAAATTTGTATATAAAATATAATATGGGCTTTTGCTATATAAATTATTAAATTTTTACCTTTATTCATGAAAATGAAGGGGTAAATGTAGTATTTAGGATTAATTTGAGTTTTACTATAAAATTTAAAAGGGATAAATATATAAATGGTGTTTAAACTTTTTAATTTTTACTATATTAGTGTTTGAATTAATTTTTCTATACAAATTTCCTGTTGACAAAAAAATTTCTAAATTGGTGTGATAGAAATCAATAGATTCATAACCTAAGTTCCCCAATAGTTTCAATACTTTGATAAACTTGATGATTAAAATTTATAACCTTCCACAATTATGTTATAGGATCATTCAAGAATGAGATAAGAAAACTATTTTAGATCTTACCAAGTTATAATAAGATTATTAATCTTTCATTCAAGCTCCCAAATAACTAAAGTGTTATGATAAACTTGCAATGGAAAGAACTAACACCCTTAGACAATTGATAAAAACTTCAATAGACTTTGAAATCTTTAACAAAAACAAATAAAAAACAAGTTTGAAAGATGAAGAAGAAGACAAAGATTTTGGATTTTAACACCACAAACCTCACTGGGCTTGATAAATCATAGAGTTCATGTAAGAACTTCAAAGAAAATTTCTAACCAAAAGAAAACTCAATATTTCAAAACGCAAATCAACATGTCCTTACAATGAAATGAGGTCTTATTTATTTAGATACAAGACTAAGTTTAAATTACTATTGTAGACATTAAAACATAAGATAATTTAGCCCTACTAATATGCAATTATAACCCATATTATATTTATTCTTACTAATGACATTAAACACCATTCTAACTCCCATTTAAGCAATGTATTTGGACTTGATGTTATACGATGTTTAAAGATGCTTTATTCTATATAGTATAGCTATTGAAATGGTAAAAAATAGGTGGCAATTCATGCAAGGCTATTACTCCAACATTTAAGGCAAATGTAACTGACCTAGTCAATAATTTACAGTTGACTCTTCAGACTTTGGGGCTGTTGTGATCACAGCCGAGAGTTCCCTCAATTTCTTACTTAAAATTGTGCTCCTTGTAATTTTAGGTGATGGCTATGGTCACAGTAGTTATTTATGAAAGGAAACAGTTATGTAACTTCGATGTGTGGTGAGCATAAGCCATAGATGGGGTGAAATTTCAAAAATTTGACTTGCATAATCCTTCATCATATAAAGATTTCCACTCCCATAGACCCAATTTACACTTTACACATGGCTAAACTATACATCAACATGTAAAACAACATCCTAGGAAATTCTAAGTTTAAGAAAACTTACCAACTCTTAAGTTTGATGTAGACCATAATAATTATCTACTAGCTTTGATGATGTTACTCTTGAATCAAATGCTCTAGGCCCCTAAGTGTAAGGCCTTTAGCTTGAAACACCAAAACTTTACCAATCACCTTTTTGCTTAGATAAAGCTTAATAGCAAGTGTCCTCTCTATTGACCCTTAGAAACTTGCACTAGCTTAATCCTTTAAAAAGAATATTTTAGGTTTATTTTTGGTATATGTTGTTTCTTTCCATTTTGGTATGTGTTTCCACACACACTCTTAATTCTCTATTTTTTCTAACCTTAGAAATATATCTTAGGTTATGTATTTATATGTAGAGAAAGTAAACCCTAATGACATCATTACTTACATCATATGTATACAACTTGTGTAAGAGATAAGTATATAGAGAATTGATTACATCTCATGTATATGTCTATATACATTCTTTACACAAATCAATGAACCATAATCTTTAATGTAGTCAAGGTCAACATTATACACTTAAGAGATAATGTGCCTAACATGACAAATTGTTCATGGTCAACATTTTACACTTAAGTGATAATGTGTGACTAACATGACAAGCCTACTAAGCCAAGCATAATACTCATCATGCCCATAGTCAACAATATACACATAAAGGATAATGCATGCCTAACATGACAAATTTTTCCATTCATACTTACATGGACTTGGGCTTAGTCATTAGGCCAACATATGGCCCAAGCCCAATCTATATAACAAATGAGCTTGGATTAGGCCCATGGGCTTTCTCAACATCTTGGATTAATCTTTGGTCCAAAACTCTTTTGGGCCTGGGCCTATACAACTTAGGTCATTTATCTAAGTCCAATTAGAAACAACATATATTATTAATTTAATACTATAATTAATATATCATATTAATAAAGTATAAATTAATAATTTAACCCTTATTTGAATTAGATTTCGTGATATGTTAGAATCATTGCTTAAAGCATAAATCCAATTCAGTTAATATTAATTAATTGATTAAACTCTTTAATCAATAATTAGACTAATGTTAATGGTGATTTAGTGAAACTCTTTTAGGTGTGACTTACTAAGTTGATGTCTAATTGGCAATGAGAAGATCATATCAACACTTGATATTATTTAAAACTCCTTTCAAGTCTAAATGTAAAAATCCCAATTATACATATTTAGTTCTCATAAGTTGTGAGTGACCCCTAGCATCGATATCATAACTACCTAATTAGAAATGAATGCATGTATTGATTCACACAAACCCTTTGGTTATAATTATCATGCACTAAAATCCCTTCATTAGAAGATCCCGATATAACCTAAAGTCAAGGTTTAGTCAAACTCTAATAACTTTATCATATGACCTTATCTTAAGTTTCAATTTTTAATAAAATATGATGAATACTAGAAACACCTTTCTAGCACTAAAACTCTTTTAGCTTGTGTCATGTTTGTCCTAGCCAGGAACTTATTCATCAAGAATGAACTTAGACACCATAGGATCTTAACCCGGTTCACTCCAAGCAATGAATTCCATCTTGGTTGAACACTTATCCCTACATTGACTAGAGCCACCACACACCATATACCCATGTGTGATTAACACAAGTATATAAGTGGTAACAAACTTTAACCTTTTAAATGTGGATGACCATGTCACCTTAGGTCAAAGGACTATGTGCACCATTATTACCTAGATTGTGATCATTGACTATAAGTGAATATCCTCACGATCACAAATCTAATGTCACATTTGATCCACCCATCACATGAGTATCCACATGTCTTTTTTGATATCTTATATTAAGTAGCATGAGACTCACTACCTCCCACTATTAATATTATATATTAATCAAGGAAAATAGATAGAGGTGATAGTCAAATTAATATTACCCAAATATTAATTTATTGACTACCAACAATTTTATAGTATATGTACTAAATAAATTTCTCACTCATATTATCAACTCTTGATAATAAATTTATTTAACATAATGCTAAAGGGTAAATACTCAAATAAAAAACACTTTATTTAATTGCCATTTGGGATTATTAACTATGTTAGAATATATGATTAATCTCTAAGGCATACCACCTATGCTAATAATCTCCTACTTGCACTAGAGCTAATGGCCTCTAGGGCATACCACCTATGCTAACAATCTCCCACTTGCACTAGAGCCAATCACTATAGTATTTTAGAACCATCTTCTTAAGATGTTGATCTAGCTATAGTTGTGTTAGTGTTTTAGTAAGTGGATCAGCCACATTGTTCGCTGAAGCTACCTTTTCCTTTTCCAATAAGTTTTTTAATAATATGAAAATGCCTTTGTATGTGTTTGGGTTTCTGGTGAGACCTTTGTTTCTTTGCCAAAGTAATGGCTCCATTGTAGTGACAATAAAAAGAATCATGGCTTAATGGAAGTAATAATTCCTAGTTCAGTAATGAACTTCTTAATCCAAATAGCTTTTCTTAGCAACATCTGATGCGATTATATACTTGGTCTCTGTAGTGGAATCAGTAGTGATACTTTTCTTGAAACTCTTCCAGCTCACTACTTCTCCATTATAAATGAAAATAAACCTAGAGATAGACTTTCCATCATCCCCATCTGATTGAAAATCAAAATTTATAAAGCTATCTATTTGTAAATCACCTGCCCCATATGTTAAGACTAAATCTTTAGTTCCTCTAAAGTACTTAAAGATTGCCTTAACAACTATCCAGTGTTCCAAACCTGGATTGGATTAAAACCTGCTAGTCACACTAACAACAAATGCAATATCAGGCTTAGTACACAACATAGCATACATTAAGCTTCATATAGCTGAGGCATAAGGAACTTTAGCCATTTGCTCAATTTCCTCGGGTGTTTCAAGTGACATTCCCTTGGTTAAATAAATATTATGCCTAAATGGTAACAATCATCTCTTAGAATCAAGCATGTTGAAACTCTTTCATCAGTTTTTCCAAATAAAGACTTTAGGATAAAACTATCATTCTCTTTGATCTATCCTTCTAAACTTAAATCTTGAGAATATAGGTTGCCTCTCCTAAGTTTTTTATTGAGAAGGTTTTAGATAGCCATAAAGAGGTCATCATACTAACATCATTTCCAATTTAGTGGAATATCATCTATATACAAGACTACAAAAGTGAGTTAGTTCCCACTAATCTTCTTGTAAATATATGGCTCATCATCACTCTTAATGAAACTATAAGAATGGATAGCCTCATCAAAATGATGATTCTAAATCCTTAAAGCTTGCTTTATACCATAATCAGATCTATAAAGCTTGCACACTTTTGAGTTATCCTTGGATTCTAAACCCTTAGGTTGCTACATGAAAATGTCTTCCTTAATATGACTATTAAGGAAGTTGGTTATGACGTCGATATGTCAAACCTCAAAATCAAAGTGTGAAACTATAGCTAGAAGAATCTAAATGGATTTAAGCATGGCTACTGGCAAGAAGATCTTCTTATAGTTGACTCTTTGCCCTTGGTCAAACTCTTTCGCTATAAGCTTAACTTTAAAGGTCTCTAACTTCCTATGTGAACCAACCTTTCTCTTGAAGATCCATTTGTTCCTACTTGGTACAATACCCTTAGTAGGATCAACAAGTGTCCAGACTTGGTTTGCATACAAGGAATCCATTTTAGTTGTTATAGCCTCAAGCCATCTTAAAGAATCTTTATCGTATAAAGTTTCTTCACATGTAGTAGGATCATCAACATGAATGCTTTCTTCACGAACGTGCAACCCTTGCATATCATGATGAAAATTGTATCTATTCAGTGGATGAGATACCCTACTAAATCTTCTAGGAGTCGATGTGATGACATTCTCAATTGGAATAGGCTATTTGAGTTGATCAATATCCATTTAATTATTTTATTGGACTTTTTTTATATAACTCCTCATCTAACATTATCTTCCTATCTTTGCCACCTTCTTTAAGAAACTCTTTCTTAAGAAAAATAACATCTCTACTGATAATAACAACTTGTTTAGCAGGAAGATAAAAGCATTATCCAAAACTTTCTTTTGGATATCCAACAAACCTTCCTTTAATCGATTTTACATCCAACTTGTCCAATGTTTTCCTTTTGATAAAACTTGGATATCCCTAAAACATAACATGTTTAAGACTTGGTTTTCTACCATGCCATATCTCATATGGTGTAGTAGAAATAGATTTAAATGGAACACGATTAAGGATATAAGAAGCGGTTTGGAGTGCATAACTCCAAAGTGAAATAGGAAGATTAGTGTAGCTCATTATAGAATGTACCATATATAATAAAGTATGATTCTAGTTCTTGGACACATAATTTAATTATGGTATTCCAAGTAGTGTGAGTTATGATGCAATGCCATATTCCTTAAAGAACTTAAAAAACTTAGTACTTAAGTATTCAACTCCTTGATCTTATCTTAAAGTTTCAATACCTTTCCTAATTTAGTGCTTTACTTGGGCTTTGAATTCCTTGAACTTTTTAAAGAATTCACTTTTGTTCTTCATAAGAACCAAGTGCCTATACCTTAATAGATCATCTATAAAGGTTACAAAGGAGTAGAAAACACCTTTAACCATTTCACCAAATGGTCGATACATTACTATGTATGATTTCCAACATATTCTTGGCTCTTGCTATTTGTCCAATAAATGGTGATTTAGTCATCTTGGCTTGAAGACAAGTCTCACAAGTTGGATTGGATATGGATTCAAGATTGCTCAAGATTCCCATCCTTTCTAACTTATTAATCCTATCCTCTGCAATACAATATAATCTCAAGTGCCATAGATGTTTGGAGTTCAGAGGCATTATCAATTATCATTGTATTTACTCATATTAATTTGAGGCTCATTATTATTGGATTATTATCAAAATAATATAAAACATGTATTAAATAACCTATGCCTACCATTTCATTTCCAAAGTAAATATTACAAATGTCTCTTTTAAAATGAATTTCATAACCTTTTTTAGTCAAACTAGAGATAATGTTTTTATAAGCATTAGGTAGATATAATACATCATCCTAAAAAATGTGATCATATATATCAATAGAAGTGGATCCTATAGCTTTGGTCACAACACTTGCTCTATTGCCAAGCCTTTAGGTCACTTTATTGGGCCTCAATTTTCTCTCATTTGCTAGATCCTAAAAGGATGAACTAATATGAGAACTAGCACCGGTATCCAATATATATGTATTAGATGAGCTCTTAGAATATTTAGAAGCAAGTTAAGTTAGAGAAAGTCTCACCTTCTCCTTGCTTGCCCCATCCTTTTGTTTTGAAAGACTCAAGGAACTTAGGACAATTCCTCTTTTAATATTCTTTGTCTTGGCAATGGAAACACTTTCCTTTGCCTTATTCTTCCCTTATAATTGCCTTACCCTTATTGTTGGTTATACCACACCTAGGCTTGACAACATTTGTCTTGCTCTTTTTTTTATATTTTCCTCTTAGGATGCATTTTTAGGAAGAGACCTGGGTGGGCATTAATACATATAGTATTTTCCAAAAGTTAAAACAATCTTTAAGTTCCTTAGCCAATCTTTTATATTAGAGCCTATGAGCTTATGTTGGTCGAGTATGATTGATAGTGGGTTTGATTATTTCATATTATTAAGTTTTGCAAAGGTAACAAGATTAATTAGTAATATGACATTGTTATTATTACCATTAGATTTGGTCTTTAATCATAATGGCCTCCCACTAACTTAGTGAATTCTACACTTCCATTGTAGGAACAAAAATCCCTTGTTGGATGGATTTCTTAATGAGTCACTAATATCCCTTAAGTACACATTGCCATTCTTGGAAAATTAGTTCTCATTAAGTGGCAACTCTTGCCATCACATCTCATATGAGGTTCCATCAATCTGGCTTCTAATGCTTAGAGATCTTAGGTACACATTGTCGTTTTTAACCTCTTTATATTAGTTAGGTCCACACCATTGAATTAGTGTAGTATATGGATTTGAACAATATAAACCTCAGGTACTCCCATTTGCTATTCTTGGTTTATAGTGTATTCATACACCCATAACATCTTATGCTTAACAATAACACTGCATGGATCTCTTGAACTTTATGTACACCCCTGTATATCCATAGTCGATGCACATAATCCTAAAACCATGCATGTTATTGCTTCAATGGAGAGCCTAGACCTAAATTTAGTTTAGAAGATTTTTGGGTCTTTAATTAAGGTCTCATTTTGCACATTAACCAATTATATATATCACATACATATATGGCATGACTTCCAATCATATACATATATAGCATGTCACAACATACATATCACATATATACATAGAACATGAAAATGGATGCATAAATAAATAGTGATCATGGACTTTCTTAAAATTATTTTAACTCTTAGAATAAGCTCCTTGTCACCATTTCCATGGATCTATAACTTGAACACCTCAAGCTCCATTTCATAAGTCTTGTGGTGTACAATCAATCCTGGGCATACCAAGGTAAATATTACATCCTAATACTATGTAATTAACATTTAATTACATACCAAATAATGAAATATAAGTCCATGATCATTCCTTGCATGAATGACAAGCAAAAACCAAATAAAATGCAACTTTTACAAGTTAGGATTCTAGTCCTGGATTATGTCCTGGTCGAGACATCACTCGGGATTAGTATTGGATGCAAATCCTTAAATTGTGCATTTAGTCCCAGGTGTAGTCCCGATCGACACATGTTTATATCCTAGTCAGGACATAGCTAAGGATTAGTTCTACCAAAAATTTTAATTGCATGAAATGATTCCTAATAAACTCCTCCCGACTAAGATGAATCTCCTCTTGATTATGATGACCCTATAACCCATTTTTAGCTAATTTTAACACACTTTTAGCCATAACACTTGTAACTAATAGTAATCATAATCACAACACTTGTAATTATCAATCAATTTAGCATGTGTAAAGTGCAAAAAGTTTCTTTGATACCACTGAAAGGAAACATTTATGCAACTTCAAGGTGTGGTGAGCACAAGCCATAGATAGGGTAAAATTTCAAAAATTTCACTTGCACAACCCTTGAATCAAATGCTCTAGCCTCCCAAGTGTGAGGCCTCTAGCTTGAAACACCAAAGCTTTACTAATCACCTTCTTGCTTAGATAGATCTTAGTAGCAAGTGCCCCACTATTAACCCTTCAAAACTTGCACTAGTTTAATCCCTTAGCAAGAATACTTTGGGTTTATTTTTGGTATATGTTGTTTCTCTCCACTTTGGTATATGTTTCTCCACACACTCTTAATTCCCTATTTTTTCTAACCTTAGAAACATATCTTAGGTTATGTATTTATATGTAGAGAAAGTAAACCCTAATGACATCATTGCTTACATCATATGTATACAACTCATTATGATAGGTATACAACTTGTGTAAGAGATAAGTATATAGAGAATTGAATACATCTCATGTATATGTCTACATACATTCTCTACAAAAATCAATGAACCATAATCTTTAATTTAGGCAAGGTCAACATTATACACTTAAGAGATAATGTGCCTAACGTGACAAATTTGCCATGGTCAACATTTTACACTTAAGTGATAATGTGGCTAACATGACAAATTGCCATGGTCAACATTTTACACTTAAGTGACAATGTGTGACTAACATGACAAGCCTAATAAGCCAAGCTTAATACTCATCATGCCTATAGTAAACATTATACACATAAAGGATAATGCATGCCTAACATGACAAATTTGTCCATTCACACTTATATGGACTTAGGCTTAGTCATTAGGCCAACACTTGGCCCAAGCCCAATCCATATAACAAATGAGCTTGGATTAGGTCCATCGGCTTTCGCAACATCTTAGATTAATCTTTGGTCCAAAACTCTTTTGGGCCTAGGCCCATACAACTTAGGCCATTAATCCAAGTCCAATTATAAATAATACTATAATTAATATCTCATATTAATAAAGTATTTAATAATTAACCCTTATTTGAATTAGATTTCATGATATGCTAGAATCATTGCTTAAAGCATAAATCCAATTCAGTTAATCTTAATTAATTGATTATACTCTTTAGTCAAAACTCTTTTAGGTGTGACTTACTAGGTTCATGTCTAATTAACAATGGGAAGATAATATCAACGCTTAACATTATTTGAAACTCCTTTTAAGTCTCAATCTGAAAATTCCAATAATACACATTTAGTTCTCATAAGTTGTGAGTGACCCCTAGCATCGATATCACAACTACCTAATTAGAAATGAATGCATGTATTAATTCACATGAACCCTTTGGTTATAATTATTGTGCACTAAAATCCCTTCATTAGAAGATCCTAATATAGCCTAGAGTCAAGGTTTAGTCAACCTCTAATAACTTGATCATATGACCTCATCTCAAATTTTAATTCTTAATAAAACATTATGAATACTAGAAACACCATTCTAGTACTGAAACTCTTTCAGCCTGTGTTATGTTTGTCCTGGCCAAAAACTTATTCATTAAGAATGAACTTAGATAGCATAGGATCTTAGCTCAGTTCACTCTAGGCAATGAATCCCATCTTGGTTGAACACTGAACCCTATATTCAACTGACTAGAACCATCACATGCCATATACCCATGTGTGATTAATACAAGTATATAAGCAGTAACAAACTCTAACCTTTCAAATGTGGATGACCATGACACCTCAGGTCAAAGGACTATATGCACCATTATGGCCTAAATTGTGATTGTTGACTATAAGTGAATATCCTCATGATCACAAATCTAACGTCATGTTCGATCCACCCATCACATGAGTATCCACATGTCTTTTTTGATATCTCATATCAAGTAATATGAGACTCACTACCTCCCACTATTAGTATCACATACTAATCAAGAAAAATATACAGAGGTGATAGTCAAATTAACATTACCCAAATATTAATTTATCGACTATGAAAAATTTAATAGCATATGTACTAAATAAATTTGTCACTCATATTATCAACTCTTGATAATAAATTTATTTAACATAATGCTAAAGGGTAAATACTCAAATAAATAAGAACTTTATTTAATTGAATATTTAATTGCCATTTAGGATTATTAGTAATGTCAAAATATGTGATTAGCCTCTAGGGCGTACCACTTATGCTAACAATTTAGGCCTCTAAATTCACTTATTTTGATGTGAGAAACATCACTATTTGGGAATTCTTTGATCCATCATTGATTTAGATTGTATTTGGAAGTTCTTGAGCTCTCTAAACATCTTGAATAAAGCTTAACAAGGCTTCTTATAACATTTTGGTTTTTAGCCCTATCATTGGGCCTTATTCGACTTGTAATTGCTATTGGCTTGCTTGTGGATTTTTGGAACTTAGTTTTGAGCTTGAGATCTCATCATGTTGTTTTTAGCAAATTTTATAGGTTAAGGTGTTAATTTAAATAGTAAATTAAATTAAATGTCCTTATTTTATATTAGCTTTTATTTTCTTTTTTATTCTAATTATTTTGTTAAACTATTAGAAATAAAAAATTTATTTATCAAACTAAATTAAAAAAAATTACATATTGTTTTATTTTATTAATAATGGTGATTGAATTTAATTTTTATTTTTTAATTTTAGTTAAAATAATTTTTGTTTATTAAAAATATTTTAATTTTACTTTTAATTAAAATAATTAAATTTTTATTTTATTTTATTTTAATTAAATTACATTTATATTTTCACTCTTTCGTATAAATTTAAAAATAATTAAAATGTTTTATTTTATTGTTATTTTTAATAATAATGGTTCATTTTTTATTTTACCCAGAGCTCCATTAAATAAGCTTAACTTAAATAAAACTGTATAATTAATAATAAGCATATATGGACTACCAAAAGTCATACTTATACTCAAATTTTCCAGCCAGTAAAGCTAGTCCCCTTTTTATGCTTTATTAATAATTATACAACTCACTTAAATTATAATTATAATTTTAATGAAGTTGGTAAAATGGGATCATCTTCTGTTATAAATTGTTTATGTATAGGATCCTCTATTGAGGCAAGTATAGAGCACACTCTTTGATAACTATATGGAGATAAGATCTTTATTCTAAAAAGATAAACCTTTAGAGGAAGAAGAGGATTTTAGAAACTCGTGGCTTTTATTTTTAAGGCAGTCTTTGTAAATGGTTATTTGCCTTCTCAATGAAGTAGAAACCTCCTTTTATAGTAATGAGGAGTACTATTACATATCATGTTCTAATAAGGCTATATCCAATCACAACTCTTTCAAGACTACATCTTATTCTATACATGACACTTGATAGATAAAACTCATAGTACAAGCATGTGAAGAACATCATACCAGTACAATAATACAACTTTGTGACATAAATAGGACCATAAGTACAATAATTTTATAAAAACATAAAAAGATGACTGTTACTTGGCTAATTTTTTTTTTAAAATTGGCTCATGACTTGGTGACTAGTTTCTTTCATCTTCACTGTAGTTAATCTTTGAGTTATATCATTGCAACTATCCTACAATTGGTCTTCCTCTTGCATTAGTAACATCCCATGGTTTAATAAATTCTTCATTTATTAGGTTATTTGTTTGATTTAGGCCTTAGACTATGCTTAAACCTATTCTTGGACTTTTAGCTTTCATCCACAACTATTTATCTACTATTAGTCTTTTCCTATATTCAACTGGATAATTTTCCCATGGTGTATCTTCTTCAACTTTAGGCTAAATCTCTTTAGGATTCTTCCCATTCTTTTGAAACAAATGTCTTTTGAACTCTCTCCATTGAGAAAAATTGTCAATATTAAACATCAGATGATGAATCATTGAAAACTTGTATATTTGATATGGGTTGAAACATGGAACTATTTTAATTCATCTTTGATTTTTATGAAAGGTTATAATAGAGTGAAAGTTTGATGAAAGGTTATAATAGAGTGACATACTTTTAGAGAACATATTTGTTGAGTGAGTGTTTAGCTGTTCAGCCAAAATCTTCATTTTAAAATTTTCTAGAACAATCTTAAGAAGGTGATCAAGTGTGGGTTAGATCTTTCCCTTCTTCCACTAGCTTGAGATATCTGGAAAGTGCTAGGGGTTGTAGGTCAAAAGTTATCCAGTACAAATGACATAAGTACCAGAATAAGATTAACAATTCTTTTAGCCAATAAAACTCTTGATTAAGACTTTACTAGAGGAAACTAAAAATGTAAGAAAATGGATATTTAGGATGAAACCCATGTTGGACAAGAAATGTTGAGCCATACTATTTGATCAAACGAGATTGGTACTCAAATATTTATTTGAAGGCTATATTGGTGAGAGTGGTTAAAGAGATGTGCTTGGGAAGTTCATGTGGGTTTCTTTTAATAAGAAAATTGATAAGAGAAGAATCATTTGAATTTATATACTAAAACATGAAGATTATATAAAATACTATAATTTTAAGGATGTTTAAGTGAGCACGAGATTGAAGGTCTTCTTAAAAGATCTATAATGAGATTGTCCTCTCTCTTAATGTGTTCTACTTTAAAAATTAAACAATTATTTCCACCTCAATAGTAGTGGATGATGAAGAGCTTTTCTTTTAAAGTCCATCATCTTTGGAAAAAATGAACAATCTATTACTACCTTGAAATAGTGACCCATTAAATGGAATTTAAATTTTTTTGATTCCATATTTTATCGCTAAAATCTCTTTTAAGGTTGAGTGATAATGGCATTTTGCTTCTGAAAACTTTCCACTTGCATGAGCACATATGTTCCATTTCTTTTATTTGTCCTCTAGCAAAATAGCTCCCCAAAATTGATCACTTGCATCTGTTTGGAGGATTCTTTTCTCATCAACAGGACTTTGTAAAGCTGAAAGATGTTAAGTGTCCTTCTATAATAATTTTAACTGCACTAGTTTATTATACATTCCATGTTAGGGGATTCTTTTAACAAAGCTCTCAGTCGCATTGTCTTTTTTGTTAAATGGGGAATAAAATCTCTGAGGTAATTGAGAATTCCCAAAAAGTGTCTGACATGCTTGATCAAAAAAATTTTATCAAGAAATTTTTGCAATTCTATGGTAATATAAATGCCTAATTGATAGCTCCCATTTTTTAATTACATTTTAAGAAGCACAATATCTTCTTTACCAATATGCATCTTTGTAAGAGCTAACATTACTCCAATTCTTTTATTATATTAACAAATTGTCGAAGGAGAATCTCATAACTTTCTTTGTTTAGTGAGAAAAGTAGAATATCATTAATACACATAAGAGTACTATATAAAATAGGCCTATATATCTTGATTATGGCCTTTTAGAAAAGAGATGTGTGAGCACCCAATTTCGGGATAAGTTATGTGTGGATATGAAAAAGGCTTCCTTTTAAAAAAATCATAGGAAAAAAAAGAGAAGAGAAAATTTATTTCTTATGTTCTTGTTCTTTTAGAAAAGTATAGACTTAAAAAAAATCTTCCTGGGTTTTATTTTTGGTTTTGTTAGTTGTTAATTTACTAAAAATCCTTTAAAAAGAGTAATCAAGCTTGAGATATCAAGAAATTCATTCTATAGACTTATTCAAATGATGAACAAAACTTTGAGGAGCAAATCAATGCAGCATCAGACTTCATCCTTTTATACTTTTTCTTCTTTTGGTTTTATTTTATTTTAATTTATTTTTTTTATTTTTATTATTTCAGAATTATTCTAATCATTTTCTTTGTTTTATATGTTTATTTATTTTATGGCTATGACAGGAGAAACCAAAATTATGGAGTAGTCACAAGACTAAACCTATGAAGTCCATGGAATGTTATGGACTTTAATCTTGTTTTAATTTTTATGTAGTTCCTTTATTTTTTTAAATTATTTTTTTTATTCTATATTTTTATTTTTATTTTGTGTTTTTATTTATTTGGTTTATTAGGTTGTATTAATTAGTTTTAATTTTATATAGGATTTATAATAACCCCATTAGTAGAAAAATAGTGAAACCTTTACTTTTCTATTCTTTTAAAATTAATTAGTAAATTAGGCTCACATGGTAAACCCTAATAAAAATTAATGGGGAAATAGATTTACTTAGGTTGCATGAAAGTATTAGATTAGGAACACAGTATGTATGATTTTTATTTGATGTGTTTGTTTGGCATTATTTTGTTTTACCTTTGATTTTGGGCTCATTTGCCCTCTGTTTAAGTGAAATTCACATAATAGGTCCATTAAAATTGGCTTAGGTTCAGTTACTTTAAAATGAATTTAGGCTTATTTAGGATAACTTAGAATTAGGCCTACTTTATAATTAAAATTAATGTAGATATAGCTCAGCCCATTTTTTAAAATTAATAGACATAAGATCATTTAAGGTTAAAATAAATTTAGAACTAAGCCCACTAATCTTTTTAAATCAAATCCAATTCAATTCCCTTAAAATTAATAGACTTAAGGCCATTTTCTCTTTAAGATTAAAACAAGTAGATTGAGGCTCATTAATTAAATTAAAATGCAAGCCCACCTTTAGTTTCTAATTCACTTGTAAATAAGATATGTAGAATTAGCTAACTTTAATAAAATAAAGGTATATTACACTAAATTAGGGACACATCGCTTTGAATGGATGCAATGTTTTGTATTCTTTTCATGAGACTAGTTGCCTGGAGTTAATTATTTAAATGAGGGTTTAAAATGAAATTGCATGTAAATAAAGAATAAGATAGTAATTCATAAACTAATTCTAAATGAACATGATACTAAAAGAAGTTGGTATTCCATAGCCAAAATTATCTTAGTGTGGTGTTAACTCTCTTTTAGGGAATCAAGTTGATATCATTAATATAATTGCCTTGGAGCGGAGGGATGAATAGGGCTTTTAAGAAATTAAGAGAAAATTAAAGAATTAAGGAAGTATAAGAATGAACATAAGGAATTAATGAGTTCAGTTTATCAACAAACCTACATCTCCACCTATCTCTTCCAGGTTAGGATTTTAAATCACTACAATCTATTCACTTAGATTGATTCTTACACTTTTGAGTTTTAGGCTTAACTTTAACCTTATAAAACAAAAGTTTAGGATCACTCTTTAACTAAAATTCCAAGTGTTTTCAATAGAAAAACACTTCAACCTTTCACAAAGAATAGAGCCTCACTTTTCTTCTCTTAAACCCCAAAAAATAGAAGAAGAAGAGTTCTTATTCTATTCACACATGCAACTCTCAAGGAGTTTAATCAATTACAAAGAAAGTATATGAAAGAACAAATGCTTAGGAGAGAAATTTCAATGTTCAAAGTTTGTAACTTATCTATGAGACTCCAGAGCAAGTTTATATATGTTCAGCATAAAATATGGTTGGTGGAGCCACTAATTTCATCTCTAACCTATCTTGTTCTTCATTAAATGAAAAACATCTTTTTGTAGTTGAAATGCCACTCATGGTCATGAAGAGAAGGTCTAGCTCATGACCATTGAAAAATATGATCGTTAGAGATTGCAAAAAGTTACTGGAGCTTGTTAGCCAACCCTCATAAGCGGCTCACGATCATGAGTCTCACTCATCAGTGGCTCAAAATTTACGCTCAAAGGGCTGCTCATGAGCCCCCTCACTATCTAGAGGGTGGCTTATAAATAACCACTTGTACACTTAGAAAATTATTTTTCTTAAGTCTTTATGTGTCCATTTAACTTAGATATTTGCATAAGTTGATATTCATCATTAATTGACATATAAATGTTCTTTTTAAAGAGCACTTTAAATCTTCAAAACTTGGATGAATAATTTTATCTTTTAATCAAGAACCTACACACATAATTGAAATTGTTAGTAATCCAAATTGCTTGTCAAAGTCAAAATTATGGGTTTGATCATGAAAATGGTCAACATTCTCCCCTTTTTGGCTTTAATAATCAGTTTTATAAATAATAAAATGTGTGTGTGTGGGTGCTATATTTATACCTCCCCCTTTCAATTTCAATTGATGCATAGCATAACTTAATTTGGTAAACATAAGCTCCCTCTTAGTATAAGCATAACTTAAAGTATGAATTGTGTGATAAGGAGCATAAATAACTTGAAGGGAATTGTAAGCAATTTTAAGTATATTGATGAAATAATAATAAAAATAAAGAAGATAATAATATCACAATATGTAAAAATAGTTTCATTAAACAATAACATAACACAATCCTTAAAAAATACCAAGACTTAAGGCCAACACCCTCAAAGCCTAAGTTCCCAATTTCCTTAATGTCTTCCAAATCTTAAGTAAGCTCTTAATCAACTTCTTTATCTCCCACTTCATCCTTCCAAACCCATAATCCTCCTCTAACCAATTTGAATTATCTAGAGTTTTTAAAAAGATTTTGATCAAGAAAAGATGGAGGCAAGGAAGGGACATTATCCAAATTTATCCTAAAATATTTTACAAGTTTGATGATGATACCACCAACACAAAGACTCCCACTCACACTATCACTCATAAAAAATAATCTCCATTGAAGCCATTTCCCTAATTTAGCATCTATATTCTCAATAAAGCAATAAAAAAGAAACAAGTCATCAAAAGAAATAGCTTCATTGCTAAAACCCATAGCATGAAAATAATAGGTAATAAATCAATGCACATACCAAAGGGCTTTAGAAGAAAAAAAAAAGGGAGGATTTAGTGTGGCTGACAACAAAAGCACTTATATTAGGTTTAGCATGCCTAACCTAAAAATTATAAGGAGACCACAAGATGTTAGGAGAAGAAAGACCCTTTTATTTGAACCCAAAGATGTCATCAAATTGTTCAGATGTTAAGAAGCTATCTCTACCACCCAACTTAAACCTTATGCTATTCATTAGATTGTTGTCATTAAAGAATTGAACTCTTAAAAAAAAGGTTAAAATAAATTCATGAACTAAGGATGGATAGGTAGGAAGGGCATCAAAAGCAAATTCATAGATACCTAGCCTTTAAAGCATGTTCTTGCCTTTTTTACAATAATCTATCTTCTTTAGAGTGTCTTAAGACATGAATTTGGAAGAGATGATTTTCCTCTTATTAAATTGGGCCAATTTTGCCTAATTTAAGTAGAGTAAGAGATAAGAGGACTATTCTTAGGTTGCTCCTTGGTTGCTCTCCTTAATGAAGTTAAAGGAATATCTTAAGTTGTCTTCTATTTGGGAGCCATGGAGAAGAAAGAAAAAAATTGCTATAAACTTGAAGGAATAAGAAAAGAAGGAGTTTTGCCAAAGAGAAGGAATTTTTGATAATGTGTATAGTGTGAGGGATGAAGAGAGAATGAATTAGGGCTTAAATAAAAGGAAATTATGGTAAAAAAATAATTAATTTTTGTCAAAATTTAATAGGAAGAGTGAAAGAGACTGTTTGGAATTGAATGAGTATAAAGAGAGTTACAATTCTATTTGAATTGTGATTAGTTGTCTGTCAGTGTGCTCCTCATGAGCTGCTCATGATTAAGAGGAGCACTCATGAGGGGCATTGTACACTGGCATGGCAAGACATCACAAGCAAGTTACAACAGCTCATGACAAGAAACACATCCAGACCCTCAAACTTTTAAAAAAAAAGTTATAATTGCACCCCTAAAATGTGATAGATTAGTTCTAGTGATGAAATTTTCATATAGTAAGAGAGAAATAAATTCAATAAAGAACAAATTAAATGCAAACATAATAATCATCACATAAGCAATGATTAGTAGCATCGAATATAATGTCACTAACATACATTTTCACAATGAGAAAAACATGTTTAGATTTCTTTATGAATAAGGTAGTGTCAACCTTTCCCTTAGAGAATCCTTTCTTTAATAAAAAGTTGCTTCATACCAAGTTCTAGGAGCTTTTTTCAATCCATATAATGCTTTAGAAAGTTTAAATACATGATCAAGAAAATCAAAACCCAGAGGTTGCTCAACATAAACCTCCTCTTTAATAAAGCCATTTAAAAATGCACTTTTAACATCCATGTGAAAGAGTTTAAAATCCATGAATGATGCAAATGTAAGTAACATTTTAATAGCTTCCAACAGTGCAAAGGTGGGAAAGGTTTTATCATAATTAATGCCTTCCTATTGAATAAAACCTTTAGCTACTAGTCTTGTTTTATTCCTAGGTATGACACCTTGTTTATCCATTTTATCTCTAAACACCCATTATGTGTCCATACTAGGATAATGTGTAGCTCTAGGAACTAAGGTCCAAACTTTATTTGTTTCAAATTGATTTAACTCTTCTTACTTGGTAAGGACCTAAAATTCATCGCTCAAAGCATCATCAACATTTTTTGGCTCAATTTAAGATATGAAGGCTAAATTAGCAATGGATTTTAGTTTAGATCTAGTAGTTACCCCCATTATAGTGTCACCAATGATGAGATCTTGAGGATGTGCTTTCTTGAATTGCCAATTCTTTGGAAGATCATCCTTCAAGATAGGTTAAGGCATCTCCTCACTTTCTTCCATGCTTGGACCTTTAAGTTCTAAGGGCTTGCTAGCATTTTCTTTTTGAATGTTCATATCCATAAGTTTATCTATAATATCAACAACACTACACACATCCTTTCTAGGATTAAATGGGTTAGATTCGTCAAATACAACATGCATAGATTCCTAAACTACTAGAGTTCTTTTGTTAAAAACTCTATATGCTTTGCTAGTGGTGGCATAGTCTAGAAAAATTCCTTCATCAACTTTTGCATTAAATTTTCCAAGATTTTCCTTGGTGTTTAACATAAAGCACTTGAATCAAAATAGTCTAAAATATGAAAATTTAGGTGTTTTATTGTTTCAAAGCTTATAAGAAGTTTTTGGTCTTTTAAAGACTTTATTTGTCATGTAGCAAAAGGTGTTAACAGCTTCCGTCCAAAAGTATAAAGGCAAAGTATAATTATGAAGCATAGTTCTAGCCACTTCCACTAAAGTTCTATTTTTCCTTTCAATAACCCCATTTTGTTAAGGTGTTCTAGGAGAAGAAAAAGTATTTGAAATTCCATTTTCATTGTAAAATGTTTTGAATAATTCATTTTCAAATTCAGTTCCATGATCATTAGAGTAATCATTTTTAAACTAGTAACTCAAGCATATCTAAAGTAATCATCAACTTAGACATAAGCATAGTGCATACCATTTAAACTAACAATTCTAGTAATGCGAAATAAATCCATATAAATAAGTTTAATTGGCCTAAAAGTAGACACTACATTTTTTAGCTTAAAAAAATATTTATATTATTTTCCCTTTTGACAAGCATCTTAAGGCTTGTCCTTAGTGAACTTGAGTTTTGGCAATCCAACCACAAGTTCATGTCTACTAAGATCATCTAATAGCTTAAAGTTTTCATGTCCTAATCTTTTATGCCAAGTCCATGTGTCATAGGAGATGGAAATTAAGCATTCAATGTCTTTATTATCAACTTTGTTCAAGTTAATGACATGGACATTGTTAACTCTTTCACCACTAAAAATTATTTTATCATCATCTAAGCTGCTAACAAAGAAATTTCTAGGATAGAAATTGACTTTATTTCCCATGTCACATAATTGACTAATACTAAGTAAATTATACTTAGGACCATCAACAAGCAACACATGATGAATATACAAGGATTGAGGGTTACCAATTTCTCTAATGCCTATAATCTTTCCTTTGGTATTGTCCCCAAATGTGACATGACCTTCATCCTTAGCATTAAGCTTATTAAAGTATTCCTTGTCTCTAGTCATGTGTCTTGAACATCCATTATCAAGGTACCATTTACTTTTTGCTCTTGTGGACTTCAAGCACACATATATAATATAATTTAAACATCCTTTTAAACCCAAACCTTTATTGGTCTAGGTTAGTTATTCTCAAAGTAGTCCAAAGGAAGTAATTGCAAGTGTAATATTCTATAGAAGCATAGATTACTAATGTAACCTTTGGTCATACAATAGAAACATTCAACATTGGTAAATCTATTTATTTTAGGTGCATAAGATTGCTTAGTGTATGAGACATGCATTTGTGTTAAGGTTGTATGGGTTTTATGAAGTTCTTTTGAGCCATAGGAGAAGTGTGAGACATGCATTGATAATGACATTATTTATTATGTAGTGATTGTGTAGCATTCTTGAGAGTTTTATATCTAGTATACATATAAGCATGTCTAGGTTGGGGGCTTTTTGGTTCGAACCTTAGCCCTTTATGTCAAGGAAGGTTGAGTCTTGTGGGACTTTCCCTTTCCATTTGACACATGAGACCCTTTAGTTCTAAAAGCTTGAGTCTCAAGAGGTTTAAAAGTAAAAGGGGTAGAATCACATGAAGCTTTAATAAATTTAATGTGAGATGATTATGAGGAAGACATTCCATTTCTATATCTAATTTCATGAGTATCTCCATGGTATTTTTAAGAGTCAAGAAGACTATCCAAAATTTCTTTTCCCCTTTTGAATTTAGAAATAGAATTCTTTAATTAAAGTACCTCTGTAGAAAGCTTAAGATTTTCATCATTAGCTTTCTTGAGTTGGCCCTCTAAGTAATTAGAAGATTTTAAGTCATTAGCAAGCTTTTCATTTAATTCAACAAGTTTAGAAAAATCATTTTTTAAGTTTTCAAATATTTTAGATAAACTAGATAACTCATGCTTATAATGCTTCTTCTTAGAGAGTAAGTGTAATCACCTAATTTCGGAATGTTATTATGCATGCATGAGACAAAAGCCTTTATGATGAAAATTAATTAAGAATTGATCTCTAGTGTCGAGTTTCATGATTTAAAGGATTAAATTAAAGGATTTTTAGGATTTAATTACAAGAGTTAAAATGTTTTAAGGTGTAAATTACAGAAAAGTGAATTTTAGGGGTTTTAATGAAATTTTGACAAATACAGGCATAATGTTGATCAACATTACGTAATGCCAATTGGCATTACATAATGCTGATTAACATTATGCAATGCCAATTGACATTACATAATGTCGATCGACATTATACAATGACGATCGGCATTATGCTATGTCGACCCGTTTTTTCCTTCGTTGTTTTAGTATTTTTTTCTTAAAAAATCTAATTTTAGGCATTTTATTACATTTTTATTAGTTATGCACAGACACGTGCATAAATGTCTGATTTTTTTAACCCTTATCACTTTCTTTATCTCAGGGTTTTGATTTTTGAAAATGGAGAGCAACTGTTCTCTAGCTCCTAGGATCACACAACCTCTTTACGCAATCACAGGGGTTAAAAGTTGTTTTTTGGCTTTAAAAAGCCGAGAGAAGAAAAATTTTGGAGGTTGAACTTTGTAAAAAAAAAAAGAAACCCTAGAAAAATTGAAGACTCTGCAAAAAAAATGTTGATCAGCATTATGCAATGCCAATTAGCGTTACATAATGTTGCATAATGTCGATCGGCATTACACAATGACAATCGGCATTATGCAATGTTGACCCATATTTTCCTTTATTGTTTCAATATTTTTTTTCATAAAAAATCTAATTTTAGGTGTGTTGTCAAATTTTTATTGGTTCTGCACAGACACATGCATGAATCTCTAATTTTGTTTTAACCCTTATCAATTTCTTTATCTCGAGGTTTTGATTTTTGAAAATGAAGAGCAACTATTCTCTAGCTCCCAGGATTGCGCAACCTCTCTACACAATCACAGGGGTTGAAAGTTGTTTTTTGGCTTTAAAAAGCCGAGAGAAGAAAAATTTTAGAGGCTGGACTACATAAAAAAAAGAAACCCTAGAAGAATCGAAGACTATGCAAAAAAATGTTGATCGGCACTATGCAACGCCAATTAGCGTTATATAATATCGATTAGCATTATACAATGATGATCGGCATTATGCAATGTCGACCCATATTTTCCTTCAATTTTTCAATAATTTTTCTGTAAAAAAATCTAATTTTAGGTGTGTTGTCAAATTTTTATTGGTTCTGCATAGACACATGCATGAATCTCTAATTTTATTTTAACCCTTGTCACTTTCTTTATCTTGGGGTTTTGATTTTTAAAAATGGAGAGCAATTGTTCTTTAGCTCCCAAGATTGCACAACCTCTATGCGTGATCACAGGGGCTAAAAGTTGTTTTTTGGCTTTAAAAAGTTGAGAGAAGAAAATTTTTCGTGGTTGTACTGTGCAAAAAAAAAACCCTAGAAAAATCGAAGACTTTGAAAAAAAAAACTACAGAACACAAAACTTGGTTTTTCTTCCTTACATTTTCAAAAAGAACAAAGAGTCTGTGTTACGTTTTTATATGATTCAATTCCAAGATCCAAAATGCATATTGAGTCAGTTCTATACACGATTAAAATCCATTATAAAGGGCCATCTAATATCATTTGCATAATATTCCTTTTTTATTCTTCTCTTTCTTTTATGATTTTTATTTTTTTTGTTACTGTTTTGGCTATTTAATTTCACTAATGTAATTTGTTTGTTTATGTGTTTTCTTTCTGAGATTCGATGGGAGTTAAGGAGGATACTACTTGATATCCAAAAATTGAATGGAAGATCCATAGAATGCCATGGGTTTTAAACTATGATTAGATCTTATGATCATTATTTTTTATGTTTTGTTATATTAATTCAATTGGGTTTGTACTTAACTTTAAATTCCAGTACATAGAACATTGTAATAACCCCAATAGTGGGAATAGTAAAATTTTACTTTTTTTCATTTAAAATAGATTAGTAATCGGGATTATTGGGTAAAACTTAGGGTTTGTATAGAATTGAATTAGGGTTTTAGGAAATCACGTGTGGATGTATGTTTGATCTGCTTTGGCATGTTATTATTTAATTAATTGCATTTTTAATTTTTTATCCTTTTGGGCCTCAAGCCCACGATAGGTCCAAACCCATCAAATAAAAATAGGCTTAAAATGGTTTATGTTAATTAATTTAAAAATAATTTAGGCCCATTTTTAACTAAAAATTAACCTAGACTTAGCTCAGCCCATTTAATTTCATTTTAAAATAAATAGACTTAGGCCCACTTCCTATTTTAAATAAAACAAATAGACTTAGGCCCACTTATAAAATCCAATTTCTTTAGAATTTGTAGACTTAGGCCCATTCTTAGATAATTAAAATCAATAAACTTAAGCTCACTAATTAAAATGTTGGCCCACATTGTTGGGTTTTATGATACAAATGCAGCGAAAAATTAAAAATTTATCACGTTCCTAAACCTGGATCCATGTAATTCGACTACTTGATTAAATCTAGGGTTTTAAGAATCTGACCAAGACACAGAAGAGGCAAGATTTTCTAGAAGGATGAGAGGAGGTTCACACCGATGACACCTTACCTGAAGCCTTTTGCTTTGGTTGATTGGATCTAAATGTATCCAAAAGGATGCATCCTCTATAGGTATCCACATGAACAACCCTTCACAAACAAATTAGAATGTGTGCTAGCAACCTTCTTGATTGTCTCATAAATCAAGAACAAAAGAAAAAATTTGTCTTTGTTTTATAAGAAGACAGAAAATGAATTTGGAGGTAGGAAAAACAAGTGTATTAAACCCTAGAGAATATAACATATTTATAGACTCCAAATTAGGGTTTCACCTACCAATAACCTTTTGGTAATTTCCATTTATTATATTATGATTTGTTTAAAAAACAAATCAGAAATAATATCTTATTTATTTATTTAAAATAACATTTATCTTAAATAAATAAATAAACACTTTAATTATTTATTTCCACAGAGTTTATTTTAGGCTTATTAAACCCAAATTCATTTTGGGCTTATTCTAAGTGTGTGACCCTGTAGGTTCACATAACATTGGCAGTGGGCCTAAATCTCTATTTAGGCCTACAAGTCATAAGTGGCCTCTAGCAAGACATTATGACTACCCAAGTCATGTGAAGTCAACAATCCGACATAACCTAATTACAGTGAATTTTATTGTCCCTTTATCACATGATATCCTAATTGAACATAAGGCATAGAATGTCATCCTTATACAGTTCAATATTATGACTTGATTCCAAGTAGACTGAAATGATAACTCTTCATCAATTCATTTCAGCATGGCCATGCATTTTCCTTCAGTCTATCTTATCAAGGGGCCCATAGATATCTTTCTCATATTAATGAGTGATAAATTCCTTCTGAATCACTCACATTCCTCACATAACTAATTTCATATCCAATAACATCCTATTTAATTGTCCAATTAAAGACAATGTTAGAATGTGTAAAAACATAAAATAGCTATGTAGAAATCCATGATGATTTCAAGGTCAAAGGATCGAAATAAAATTGCTATAATGAGAAATACTTATGATAATAATCTATGTAGTATTTTCATAATGGGTCAATCCAGTACATGATCTCTCATCATATGCCTATGAGTTGACTTAATATCTCATATTCATGATTAGTAAAACATAACCATTAGTCAATTTCATACTAGCCTTAATACTTTAATATTTATATAATGAATAAATGGCTAGGGATAATTAGAATAGAACTCTTATTTTAATATAAGGGTTTTACTATCAAGTCACATACTTGATGGCCTTAGTAAGAATTAACCATTCATATAATTATCATAAAATCAAATGATAATGAAATACCTTTTTATTAATAAAATAAGAAAGTCGATACATAATCACAAATGATTGACCTAGTGCATATCACTAACATACATTTAGCCTATTTCATTTGTAAATTAAAGCGTTAATCTAGCTAACTTTCTTTAAAATTAACCTAGTTTAGACTTAGGAATGATGTGCTTAAATGCATCTTTTATGTGTGATTTTATTGACTAGATGACTTAGGGTTAGATGGATGTTCAAATAGGGTTTAATAATATTACATGTAATTAGAGAATGAAGTAATGATTTATAAAGTAATTCTAAATAAACACGAGACTAAAAGAAGTTAGTATTATGTTCCCAAAATCTCCAAGTTATGGTGCTAACTTTCTTTTGGAGATTTGAGTACCACCAATCGAATTATCCCAGTTATTTCCTTAGGTGGCAACTCCTCATCTCCATACTATGACTTTATGGCATAGTAGTGTGTTCTTTAAGGCCTTGAGTTTAAACAATGTCGTGGTTGCTAAAATCTTAGACACGCACTAAACCCCACCATCTACAGTAAGCTTTTTCATTTAATCATGAGTTTGCTAATAATATAGCTCTTATCATCATCATCATCACAATCATCATAAGAACAATGAGAAGTAGATGGTACCTCATTTTTCTCTTCAAGAGTTATGAAGCAAAGGTTGGCTACTTCTTGTTGCTTCGCTTCCTTTTTGGATTTGGAAGAGTCATCCTATGAAGCTTTAAAGGCCTTCTTCTTGTCCTTTGCTCCTTTGTTCTTGAACTTAAGCTTAGGACACTCACTTCTAATGTGACCCATGGGAGTAACCTTCTTCCTCCTTTACTTCTAGAAGAGTGAAGGGATGACATGGATTTTGTATTTCTGAGGGACATGGCTACTTTACTAAATAAGGACAAATGATTGGTCTTAAGTGAAATAAGATGCTTTTTTTTTTATTTTTTGGAGTCACCACTCAATTTTAAAAAATTTTAAAAAGAAAGGGGCAGCATCAGGAGTATTTCCCCAAAAGAGATTTTCAGGTTTGGGGGATCGCATATACTTTTTTACTATTTCTCATTATATAACATTTACTGTATAGCTACAGCAACACTCGAGTTTCGGTAATGATTGTTTATATAGCATTCACATAATGCATTAGATAATAGGAGGTAATAAAGCTAAAATATCATTATTACATTGCTTTCTTAACAAAATACATATAAAAGGAAAAAAAGATTGCAAAAAAGTAAATCTAGCTTAGATATAATAGACCTTTAAGGTTATCACAACTATGCACATAACTTGCTCAATCACATGAATAATGGGATAAGCAATGGACACTCAATCATTTGAAAAGGTAAGCGAAATGTACATAATCATGCATGTTTTTACAGTGATTATTATGCTATGATGATATACGATGACGATATAAGGGTTGCAGGATGACATCACTGGACCAAGAATATAATGACTCTAGTCCTGAATATGAACTTTTCATGTTATTAATGTGCACAGTGTGATTTCATGTTTCAAAACTAGAGGATGTAGAATGATGATATGAGCAACATAAAGCATAAATTATTCATATAACATGCAAATTGCTAGTCTTATCATACAAGCACAATAAATTTCACATATACTAGCAATAATAAAGTAAAATATAGTATGATAAAATAAACATGATAAAATGATTGTGCAGTCCTCAGATTCAACTAAGGTTATATGAGTTTTGAAGCTTTAGCTTCTAGGGATTATCAAGCTTTCCTCATTGAGAGGTTCAAAATAATGAGTAGAATGATGCTAGTTTATATAACTTTGAAGTGTACTTTGACAAAGATGAGGCTAGGTTTGCTGGAAAAGAGATTTAATAATCTACTAAAAATGTAGTGGGAGAGCTAAAACCATATGGAAGTGGGTTTCAAGCGTCTTCAAATGGATGAATTTTTAAGTGTGAGTGTGTGTTTTTCTCTTACTTCCCCCTCCTAAAATGAGGTGTGGAGACCCCTATTTATAGCACAAAATTCAAGGAAGGGGGTGTGTGCATGTTCACATAGATGTTCTTAGGACAAAGCACATGGCCACGTGAAGTGCACTTGATTTTGCGCTTGGTGTGTGATCATACGTTAGGCACATGGCCATACACACTCATGCATGGTCACATGCACTTTACTGTGATGTGC
Source organism: Mallotus nudiflorus (assembly GCA_947683625.1). Lineage (NCBI taxonomy): Eukaryota > Viridiplantae > Streptophyta > Magnoliopsida > Malpighiales > Euphorbiaceae > Mallotus > Mallotus nudiflorus. The sequence goes on along the minus strand of CANTUR010000291.1, from coordinate 838,899 downwards.
ATACAATTTGAGGCTCTTTCAAGCTATTCTGGGGTTCATTTATAGGGTTTTTAAGCCTTTTATATGCATTTCCAAAGTTTATTTTGTCTAATTTGGCCTCAATTTTAGTACATGACACCTAATGGTGTTCATGGCTACACGTGTGCTATTCTTCGAGTTGTTTTGAACTATTTTAGGACCACTTTTGGAGGTTTTGAAGCCTTCGGACATATTTTAAAGTCATTTTATCAAAATCAATTTCAATTTATCATGAAGTTGGGTCCAGGTCTGATGAAATGAACATTGACTCAACAAGATGGGCATTCTGAGAGAATATTGCTTGAAATTAGCCTCTTATTGTTCTGATGGTTCATATTTCATTAGGCCAAAGCACAACTTAATGGCTCAATGATTGATTTTACACATTAGTGGAATCAATTAGGGTTTTTAGGGTTCCACACTTCAGAGGTGTTATAAATGAGTAGACTCTAGTTATTTAAAAGATTCATTTCATCATTAGACCTTTTTAGGGATAGTCAAATTTGAGGTATACTAGTTGCCCCTACTTCACATGTGTTGCATAGCCACCTAGCGCTAATGTCAATACATGCAAAGCAAATACAAGGATGTAAAAATCATTTTCTAAGGAGAGAGGCACTTACCTAAGTGTTGTGTTGTTATGATTTGATTGTTATTGTTGTTTTATGATTTGACCGTCATGCAAGATGCAGTTCGGGTCACATGCAATGTTAGGATCCATGTAATATGAAGTTTTGGAATTCATTCAAGGATACAATTTTAGGATTCATGCAATGATGCATTTTCAAGATTCACATAAAATGATGATGATAAATGCAAGATGTGTGGTGCAATTTTAAATATATGCAAAATGCATGATGCAATTTTAAGGCTCAGACAATAATGAATGCAACTTTCATATAGACGTGGTAGTGATTCATTTTTTTATTCATATAAATTATGTAGTTTTGGATACATGTAGAATGATGCAATTTAATGCAATGATACAATTTCCACACAAATGATTCAACTAAGTGAGACAAGTGCATGATAATGATATACAATCAGGAATATGCTATGTAAGCATGCACATGAAATGCAATGACTACCCCTTTCAGGCATTGTTCTTAACACTCTCTAGTCATGTTAAGGGTTCTAACATTCTTTTTAATTTTAGGAAGTAATGCCACCATAACCTTTTTCAGTGTTAGACAAACAGATAATGCCACTATAACCTCTTTTGGTGTTAAGCGAACATATTGGTTGTGATTATGATTAGTGTAATCGTGTCTTTTTTTCCTTTTAGTTAGATTAAGTCCTTTATTATGACTGGAGTTCTTGTAAATAATTTTTCAATTATGTTTGGTGATGATGACTTTTGGGGTTTTATAGCTCGAAGTCCTAAGAAGGCATATATGAATATATGAAGAGCATGCATTCTAACTTTATTTATGAAGTGTATTCAATGGATTTGATGCATTAGTCATGGTTAGCTGAGTACTTTTATTCTTTCATTCTTACAATTGATTCATTGATGCCAAAAGTCATATGTATTAGAGTGTTTGAAATGTTTTAACTATAATCATCTCAAGTTAATGCTGATCTCAGCAATTTGAAAACATGATCCATAACTCGTGGCCGGCCTAGACTAATTATATTACCAAGTGAAGACAAGCTTACCAAGTGAACATTTAAAGAGTGTAGTGAGATGAAACTTTATAAAGAATGTAGATGAATAGAATAAATTTCAATTATCAATAGGCTTTTAAGGAAGAAAGTGATAGTTGACCATATATTACTTTTTTTGTAAGGATTTCCTTTCTTTAGTATCCCTTGCTTTTCTCATATTACTCAATATGGATACGACCAAAAGGTCCTTTAGGATACTCATACTCCACTTTTTAAAGCATTGGAGTGCTCAAAGATTTTGATTGCATTAATTTTCCTACATTTATTTTCTTTTTGTATTTGCCTCTGTAAGCACCCAATTTCGAGATGCAATTATGCATGCGTGCAACAAAACCCCTATGATGAAAATCTAATTGAAAATTGATCTATAGTGTTGAGTTTCCTGATTTAAAGGACTAAATTGCTACGTTTTGTGGATTTAATTACAAAATTGGTTTTTAAAGGATTTTATTGCAAAAATTAGAAACTTTCAAGGACCTTTTTTGTAATTTAACTAAAAACATATGATCAACCAACATTTAATGCCGACCGGCATTACATAATTCTGACAGGCATTATGTAATGCTAGTCAGCATTAAACAATGCCAATAAGCATTACAGGACATCAGTTGACAGTTCATAGTGCCGATTTTTGCTAAAAATTAATTTTTTTACGTTGAAATTTGATTTTTTCATCATTTCTTAATTTTTTCATTGGTCCAGGACACCATGTGTGCCTGCGTGTGTGAGTATTTGATTTTTTCAAAACTCTATCACCATCTTATTATCTTGATTTTGAAAGTTATAAAAAAAACAGACTCTTGAGACTCTTCATCCCACTCCCAATATCGCACAACTTCCCTACGTGATCGATGGGATTGTAGGTTGCTAGGCTAGGCTTTAAAAGCCAAGAGGCAAAGTCTATGAAAGAAAAGGAAAGGAGGAGGCTGCGACAAAACCCTAGTTATTTTCTTTACTATGCAAAAAGCCACACACGTTAGCTCTTCATTTTTCATTTTCAAAACCTTTAGGAAATCAACAAAAATACATTCATTGATTTTAAAGTCTAGAAAATCAAGAAAAAAAAAATAACAGAGTCAATCTCAAAATAGTGACAATCCCAATCTGAGGGGCATTTAAACAACATTTGCACAACATCCCTTACTTTTTTTCTGTTCTTTTTTATTTTGATTTGATTTCTTTATTTTATTTATTGATTGAGTCATTACTAATTAAATCTTTTATTGTGTTTTTTTTATTTTTTATTGGTGTTCTGTGGTGCTTTGGATGTGAGGTTAGTGATGTGAGATTTTGGTAATGACTACATTAAAGAATCCATGGGATGACATGGACTGAATTTTGTGAAATCCCCATAGAATTTAGGGTTTATTATTTTCTGTGGTATTTTGTTCATTGATTTTACTGGGTTGTAGTTAATTTGCTTTAATTTCCTATACTATAGTTTGTAATAGCCATAACATAGGAAAATTAGTGGAATTTTAATTCTCTGCACTAAAAATGTATTAGTAATCTATACTCAATTTGGTAAAATTCAATTAAAATCAATTATAGAAGTAGATTAATTTTAAGGTTGCATGAAATTGAATTAAGGTTTCTTAGAAAAATCACATAAAATTATTGTTTTGATTTATTTTTGGTATGTTTGTTGAATTGGGTTTTGTTTTTGGTTCTTATGCCTTTTAGGCCCCAAGCCCATGTTAGGTTCTAACCCATTTAATAAATAGGCTTAAAAATGGCTAATGAAATCCATGGGATTTTGGTAATGACTACATTAAAGAATCCATGAGATGACATGGACTGAATTTTGTGAAATCCCCATAGAATTTAGGGTTTATTATTTTCTGTGGTATTTTGTTCATTGATTTTACTGGGTTGTAATTAATTTGCTTTAATCTCCTACACTATAGTTTATAATAGCCCTAATAGAGGAAAATTAGTGGAATTTTAATTCTCTGCACTAAAAATTTATTAGTAATCTATACTCAATTTGGTAAAATTCAATTAAAATCAATTATAGAAGTAGATTAATTTTAAGGTTGCATGAAATTGAATTAGGGTTTCTTAGAAAAATCACATAAAATTATTGTTTTGATTTATTTTTGGTATGTTTGTTGAATTGGGTTTTGATTTTGGTTCTTATGCCTTTTAGGCCCCAAGCCCATGTTAGGTTCTAACCCATTTAATAAATAGGCTTAAAAATGGTTTTTAGGTATTAATTTATTTAAAATTAATTTAGGCCCATTTAGATTAATTATATTTAGGCCCACTATTAATTAATAAAATTAATTTAGGTTACCCATTAATTTCATTTCTTTTAAAATAAATAGACTTAGGCTCTGTTTTTTTGAGTTAAAATTAAGTTAGACTTAAGCCTATTTAATAATCTAATTTCTTCTTTAAAATTTGTAGACAATAGGCCTATTTCCTTAGTTAATTAAAACAATTAGATTTAGGCTCACTAATTCAAAATGTAGGCCCATCTTTAGTCCATTTTACTTGTAAATAAAATATGTAGAATTAGATAACTTTAATTAATAAAATTAATCTAGTTTAGACATAGGAACACTGCCTTTTGTATGCATTTTTACATGTAATTTTATGACTTGTTTCCTTTGGGTTAAATGGATGCTTAATTAGGGTTTAAATAAAATTGCATGTAATTAGAGAATAAGATAGTAATTCATAAAGTAATTTTAAATGAATATGAAACTAAGAGAAGTTAGTATTCCGTTCCCAAAATCTCCCTAATTATGGTGCCTAGCTTTCTTTTAGAGAATTGAGTGCCACCATTTTGATTTATCCTAGTTAGTACCTTGGGTGGCGACTCCTCATCTCCATGTTATGTCTTTATGATAATAGTGTGTTCCCTAAGCCCTAAGCCCAAATAATGTGGCGGTTGCTAAAATGTTGTTTGCATGCTAAACCTCATTGTTTATAGTGGCGACTCCATTAGGGATAAAAGATACTGATTCTACTTGTGTTCTTTAGAATTATTTTATTAATCATTATTTTATTCTTGCATTCATTCTACATGTCCCTATTAACTGATGGCATTAGTTTATGATTCCATGATTCCATTAGCTTCATGGAGTTGTAAATTGGCTAACCATCACTCTTAGCCTTAACTCAGTTCAAGAGAGATTACCGAGCTCATCTAACCAGAGTCTGTAACCCAAGTCCTAAAGGGGGGTAGTCTTCTCTTGAGTTTGCAAAGCATGTTGGGCCCCCTCTGACCTTGGCTTGTAACTCAAGTCTTAAAGGAGGACATCTTACTGAGGGAACCTTGACTTTTCATCAGACCTTAACCATATATAATGGCTTAGTTACTTGCCCTAGGATTTATCCAAATTGCTTATGTATGTTGCCATGAGGTATTTCTATCTGTAAAAGCCCAAGCCCATACTTTAAAGAGCCCATCTGAGATAATAAAGATTGGGTTAGACCTTTATACCTAGAAATATTGTTTCCATGCTTTTATTGCTTTAAAAGAGATTTGGAATGCATGTCGATTCTTGATATCCCCTATTGATATTAAGGCTAAAACTAAAAATCCTAGGAAATGAAATTTGCCATTAAATACTTGTGTGGGAGGAATAAGGTTGGAAGGATGAATGTTGTACACTTGATTGATATTTGTTATTTGCTACTTATTGCATAGCACATGCATCATGTATACATGCATACATGCATTTCATCCATCGCACTAACACTTTATTTTGTAGCCATCATAGATTCACCTGGGTCTTTTTGTATTTAGGGGAGTAAAGGTGGCAAACTAAGAAGAATAGGTTTAATTCCTAAAGCCATAGCAAAAGAGATCCTTCATAGACTAAAGAAGAGTCCTATTAATCCGATTTACTTAGAAGCTGAACCAACTACACCTAAACCTATAAAGATGGAACAATAACAAGGAGGGAACTGAACCTTAGAAGATATCAAGGGAGCTTTGATGGATGACATAAGGGCTATGATCCATTATGAACTGAGATAGGCTTTATCTGGATTGATGCAACCTACTGCTACTGTCACACCACCACCTGTAATTGGAGCAACCACCTACTACTGCAACTATCCCACTTGATGCAGATGCTCAACCTATTACTGATAATGTTAAGGGGCAACCTATTGCTAGAAAGCCACCTGCTGTTGATGTGAAGCTTAAGGATGTTGAGAACTACATAGTGGAAAAAGGAAAAAAGTGAATCACTTGAACTGGTACAAGACCATAAGTCCAAGTAGATGTAAGCACTGACCTAGAAAATGTCTAAAATGGAGGAGCTGATTAGAGGACAAGGCATGGGATATTCATTTGACTTTGATGATATGCTACTAACAAAGGGTAATAAGCTACTTGAGAAGTTTGAAATGCCGTAACTGTAGAAATTTAATGGAAGAGGAGACCCAAGGATTCATCTCAGTCAGTACACAACCACTATAAGTACTACCAAAGCCCCATTAGTAGTAATCACTAGGTTATTTGTGTTGCCTTTAGAGGGGATGGTTGTAAACTAGTATTATGGGCTAGAAAAATCTACCAGGGCTAACTAGAAAGAATTGTATACTACCCTTTTAAAATAGGATGATTATAATCTAGATTGGAAGTGTGCATCAAAGATTTAGAATTGAAAAAGTAGAAATCAAATGAATCCTTCTCTGATTTTCTTACTAGGTTCATGAATAAAGCAGGACTGATAAAGAATAAGCTAGTTGAGAAAGATCAGGTTAGGATAATAGTCCACAATGTATCACCTAATTTAGTCAAGAGATTGCAGATGATGAACCATAAAACATTCATATACCTGTATGATGATGATCTACAAGCTGAAGAGATTGAGAATGAAAAGAAGAAAAGCTCTAGAGGCACCAGAACTCGAAATTACTTAACTGGGGGCATACAATAAGGAAGTACTAGCCGAGCTGTGGAGGTGCACATAGTTTAGCCGCCCAGGAGATTCTCCAACTTCAATCAACCACTCCCAAAATTCCTAAACCGATTGATCCAGGAAGGCCTACTTTGAACCTTAACCTTTTCCAAACCACCTAACCCAAATGTCCCAGGCTATGACCCTAACAACTATTGTAAGTTTCACCAAGTAGCTAGTCATTCCACAAATACCTGTATCCGCCTTAAACATGAAATCCAAAACCTGATAGACTCTAAAAAAAATCACAGACCTTAAAAAATCCAATCCTAACCCAAACACTAGAAACAATCCTTTCCTAGACTACTGAAATGTCCCACCACTAGCCATCATAATGATAAACTTAGGAGTTAGCGAGGAGGAAATGCTAGACTCCTTTAAAAACCTAAACCCTAAAAATAGTAAGGAATCTCTTGATGCCTCTAATGGAGTTGAGGATTTATTTGGACAACCCTTTGCAAAATTTGATTACAGAGTATTTTATTCAAAACCAGCTTCTAATGACGTACCCCTTGAGGAGATTGTGCCTATATGATAGGCTAATGAGTTTGAAAAGGAGAGTAAAGGGTCCTTAACTCTTGAACAAGGAATAGAGGAGCTACTGAGCAAGCATCTAAAAAATTTTAACATAGAGGGAAAAGAAATATGCATAGTAAAAGTATGGAAAAATGGAAAAAGGGACCAGATTATTAGGATTATAGACATCTAGTATGACTCTGATGAGGAAAGTCCCGCTGGTCTTGATGTATGGAGCAATAACCCCAATGTGAATCTTGTCACTATGAGTGGGAGGAATTACAAAGCAATAGAAAAGAAAATTGATAGAGTCATAGAAAGAGAAGAACTAGAGAATGCATAAATAGAAGGAGGAGGAAAAGAAGACTTGATATTGGAACAGCTAAAGAAAGCCAAGGAAAATGCCAACATTTGGGAGCTACTAAAGCATTTAGGTGGTCATGGAAGAGCTCTTGTCAAAGCTCTATCAAACATGAACATTGAAACAACAGCTACACCTGAGGCTATGGTAGCAAAGGTTACGTAAAAAAAAACAAGGGCTGATAACATTCTCGAATGGTGATTTGCCTTTGGAAGGAAGAAATCATAATAAAGAATTATTTATCCCAACTGAAGTAAAGGGCAAATGAACCAACTTTGTAATGGTTGATGATGGTTATGCTATTAATGTGTGTCCATTGAATATCCTACCTAATTTGGGTTTGAAAGCCGATGACTTAATAGGTTCAAACCTGATAATCAAAGCCTATGATGTCAGCACTAGGAATGTGGAGGGGACCTTCCAAGCTCTGGTTAAAACAGGACTTATGGAATCCACCGTTGAGTTCACTATACTAAATATCTTTGTCACCTATGCCTTATTACTGGGAAGGCCATAATTCCATGCTCTGGGAGGTGTACCCTTAATTATGCACCAGAAGATAAAATTCCCTCACGAAGGAGATGTAGTGATTATAGAAGCAGAAATTGATGCAACTATGGCCACCATACTGTAGAAACAGAAGCAAGTGTGCATTCCTCATTGTTTCTAAGTTATTAGGATATTTGACCGAACTGAAATGGACCCAAGGGTTATGAAGATGATGGAGAGCATTAATTATTAACCTGGACAAGGATTGGGAAATAATGAATAGGGAAGCCCTGGGCTACCAAAGTTCAAGAGTCAGAGTGATACTAAAGGGTTAGGGTGTGCTAAGAAAGAACCTAGTAGCAAAAAAGGAAGGAAGAAGGGAGAGGCTAAGATAAATAAGACCTTGGGGAGAATCGGGCCGATGAGTGAGAATTTTATTAAGCCAGGGGAAGGCAAGTACTATCTAGGTGTTAGAGAATTTATCAATATTGTTGGAAAAGACATTCCTGGGTTTAAAATCTTCAAGGAACGGATTGTGGAGAACCTGGAAGAGAATTACAAATAGAAAGTGATGAAGCAAGTAGCTGGAAGAATGGAGAATGTTGTTGTTAAAGAGCCATTGTGTTTGCCACCTAAAGAGGAGCCACCTCAAGATTTAGCTACTATCATTAGTAATAGTTTTAGTGATGTCTTTTTATAAAGAAACTAATGTAATAACATCCAGTCTTTATGAGGACTAAAACTATTTTTTTTCCATGGTCAATGATATAAATGTTGGTTTTGCTTACTTTTGTGATGTGCATCCTGATAATTCTATGCATTAAAATTTTGATCATTCATGCATGTTTAACATTAAATCAATTCAATTTGATTCATTTAACATGGGCATGAATGATAATCCAAAGAATATTTCTATATCACATGATATAACTCCTAAAGAAAGGGAAAATTTTAAAAGAATATTAACAAAAAGGTAGTATTTGCTTGGACTTATAAAGATATGCCAGGTTTAGATAAGGAAATTATAGAGCATCATATTCCAACTTATCTAGAAATAAAACCAATTAAATAGAAATTGCACAAGCTAAGACCAGAGTGGACTGAGAAAATAAGAGAGGAGATTACTAAACAAATTTAGGCTTACTTCATAAAAGTAGTATATTACCCCCAATGGCTAGCAAACATAGTCCCGATACCCAAGAAAGATGGTAAGGTGCATATGTGTGTCATTTTCAAAGATTTAAATAAAGCATGTCTGAAAGATGACTTTTCTTTACCCCACATCGATGTCATAGTGGATAGCATGGCATCAAATGAAATGTATTCTTTCATGGATGGGTTCTCTAGGTATAATCAGATAATGATGGCAGTTATGGATAAGATCAAGATAGCTTTCATTATGGAATGGGGGACCTATTATTATACGGTTATGCCTTTTGGGTTGAAAAATGCAGGTGCAACATACCAAAGGGCAGCTACCACTCTTTTCCATGACATGATGCATAAGGAAGTTAAGGTGTATGTAGATGAAATGATGGTCAAGTCAGAAATAAGGGAGGGACACTTTAAAGCTTTAGATAAGTTTTTGGCTCAAATTGAGAGGTACAATCTAAGACTCAACCCAAAGAAATGCATTTTCAGAGTTACTTCAAGGAAGTTGCCAGGGCATATAATTAGTAGTAGAGGAATCGAAGTAGATCTAGATAAAGTGAAAGCTATTCAGGAAATACCAACACCAAAGATAGAGAAAGAAGTGAGAGGGTTTATTGGTAGTTTATAATATATTAGCAGGTTCATTGCAAAGCTTGCTAATATTTGTGACTTAATCTTTAAGCTATTGAGAAAAGATCAACCTGTAGAGTGGAATGATGATTTTCAAAAGGCCTTTGATAAGATAAAAGAATATCTCACCAATCCACCTGTACTGAGATCACTGAGGCAAGGTAAATTATTGATCCTGTATTTAGCTCTAGAGGAAAAGGCAATGGGGGCAATGTTAGCTTAAGAAGGACTAGATGGGATAAAGATGCAGTGTATTACCTCAGTAAAAAGTTCTTGCCATATGAAGAAAAGTATGATTTGGTGGAAAATATGTGTTTGATCATGATCTAGGCAATAAGAAAATTAAGACATTACTTTTAGTCTTATAGGGTTCAGGCTATTTCAAAGGTAGATCCCTTAAGATACTTACTACAGACACTTGCTTTAACTAGAAGGATGTCTCAATGGCTCATACTCCTAACTAAATTTGATATAGAGTACATTGCCATAAAGGTTATCAAAGGAAGGGCAGTAGAGGAATTCCTAACACAGAATGCAATAGAGGGTGATAAATTATGGAACCTAGAATTTTCAGATAAGAATCTAGTAATTGTAGAGCATCGGGAATGGAAGCTTTATTTTGATAGGGCTATAAACAACAAAGGAGTTGGATTATGAGTGATCCTTGTTACACCAGAAGGAGAAACCATACCAATGGCTAAAGAAACTGGATTTCAAAGTAACCAATAATATGGCTGAGTATGAGGTATGCATTCATGGAGTGGAAGTAGTAATGGCAACTAGAGCAAAGGAGTTATTAGTATATGGGGATTCGATGTTGGTTATTAGTCAGGATAACAAAGAATGGGAAGTAAATGAGGAAAAGCTTAAACCCTACGACTGCTATTTGAGGACTTTAATAAAGAACTTCACCAAATGTCTTTTTATCCATCTATCAAGAGATGATAATCAAATGGCAGATGCTCTAACAATGCTCTCTTTAATGTAGGATAGTGTAATTGGATTGGCTATAAAGCCATTAATGGTCATGAAATCAAGAGCTCTATATTATGGGGGTGAGCATATTATGGGAATTCAAGTAGGGCCTAAAGAGAAGCCATGGTTTTATGATGTTCAAAGGTTTATCGAGGGAAGGAAATATCCAAATGAAGCCACTTTTAAAGAAAGATATGCCCTGCATGTTCTTGCACATAATTTTGCAAGTCACGATGGGGTATTGTATAAGTGAATGTCGAATGGGATACAACTCAAATGTCTCAATAAAGACGAAGCAGAAGAGATGATGGAGGAGATTCATGTAGGAGCTTGCAGTTCTCATATGAATGGAATAATCCTAGCAAAGAAGATAATCAAACAAGGGTACTACTGGATGAGTATAGAAAGATATTGCATTAAGATAGTAAGGCAATGCCATCAGTGTCATATATATGGGAATCTCAACCACCTTCCTCTAACAGTATTGAATAGTTTATCATCTCCTTGGCCTTTTGTAGCATGGGGGATTGATATCATAGGAGAAAGAAGGCCGAAAACATCGAATAGACATAAGTATATAGTTGTGGCAATTTATTACTTCTCTAGAAGAGTAGATGATGGATCTTTTAATACTCTAAAGGTGAATTAAATGGCCTGGTTTATTGAGAAGAATCTTATTTTTAGATATAGAGTTCCACATCATGTTATGATGGACAATGGGATTTAGTTTCAAGCAAAGATAGTAGAGTTATTGTATAAATATAGGATCGAGCATCTTAAGTCTTCATTGTATCGACCTCAGGCTAATGGAACAGTGGAAGCAACGAATAAGAATATTAAGAAGATCCTCTCTAAGATGGTCAAAATTTACAAAGACTAGTATGAGTGCCTTCCATTTTCCTTATGGAGATACAGAACTACAGCCAGAACTACCACAGGCCAAACTTCGTTCTCCTTAGTGTATGGCTGTGAAGTAGTTTTGCCTATAGAAATTGAGATCAAGTCTCTAAGAGTGGTTATGGAGGCCAAAATGCCTGAGAGTGAATGGGCATAAAAGAGATATGATCATCTGGTATCTCTAAATGAAAAAGAAGATGAATGATTTGTTTCACACTCATATATATCAGAGGAGGATAGCAAGGTCGTTCAACAAGAAAGTAAGGCCAAGGAAAATAAGAGCTAGGGACATGGTGTTAAAACAGTCTAGAGTAATGGTGTTTGATTCGAGAGGAAAATTTAGATCAAATTGGGAAGCACCGTACTTAGTCAAGTCAGTTCTACCAAAGGGAGTTGTCAAGATATCTGATATTGAAGGGAATGAGTTCATAGAGCCTATTAATATGGATCACCTCAAGAAATACTACCTGTAAAAATAAATAAAAGTGGTATAAAGAAAATAAAGTTTACTAACTAAAAAACTTAAAAAGGCTAGTCAAACAAAAATTAGGAAACTCCCACTATTCAGAAAACCCATAAAGGGCTGGTAGGCAAAAATTAAGGAATAAATAAAAGAAGAAGGTCCTGTTGATTAGAAAACCCGTAAAGGGCTAGTCAAGCAAAAGTTAGGAAATAAAATGTGAATGAAAAATATTTAGTTAGAAAATTCGAAAGGACTAGCTAATAACAGGAGTTATGTCATGTGATGTAGTAAATGTACTCATTTTAGCCCTAATTAATGAATCTTATTGAAATTAAATTTTGTTAGAACATTGCATGTTCTATCTTATTTGTAATGCATAAGTACTAAAAAAGGAAATAGTACATAAAGGAAGCCTGCTAAGTTGAAAACTTGAAAGGGTGGCTTAGGTACAAGTTAGGGCAGGCCTATTAAGTTGAAAACTCAAAAGGGCGGCTTAAGCAAAAGCTAAGGTAAAACAAATATTCACTTAGGACCATCTATTCATCCAAGTCTAATTTCAAGAAAGGGAAATTTGAAATAGATCAGTACAAGAAGGCAGTCTGACATAACTACAAATCATAAATGAAGATTGCTTGGAATCAATCATCCTGAGCTCCATTATCAGGCCATGGGCTTCATCCTCTGCTAGGGTCATCATGATGATAAGTATCTAGAGGTCTAACAGATGAAGTACCAATGTTGTAGGGGTCCATGCCTAAGTTTGTAAGCCAGTGATGAAGCATTTTGTTCTCCTACTCTAAATCCTTAGAATAACTCTGCATATATAGGAAACATCATATCATATGCATTCCATGCATAACATGCATACACTTTGCATTTTTTAGTGTATATACTTACTCACTAACTATTTTTGACCTGCATAGTAAATAACCTCTAAGACAATGTAAATACTCTGCCTGTGTCTGAGGAACTTATGTTGTAAAATTTTCCATTAACATCCGTGTCAAGTGTATAGATCATATAGGAAATAAGTCAGATAGACTCATATGAGAAGTATCCACCAGAGAAAAGCTAGGAAGCTGAGCATCGCTAAAGTGCATATACTGCCCAACTGGAGTCTGAATAGCAGGAGCCTAGTAAAGCATAGATCTATCAAGAAGGGGGACATCACCAAAAATAGCACCAGCAAAGGTTCCCTCACAACTGGTCCCAACATGTTGAGTATGCTATAAATGACCAGGTCTAGGTCTAGATACCTCAGGCATAATCTTATGCTCAAGAGCAGTCTCAACCCCTTGAGCAATTCCAGTTGCCTCCTCCATCACCTCATCGGTAGGGGATCCAATCTACTTTAACTGTGAGAAAATAAAATAAGTGATATGAGCATTCTATAAGAGAAATGATCAAAAGTTACCTCAGCCTGGTTAGTAGGAACCTGCTCCAAGAGTTTCTCATGGATGAACTGCCGGAAATGGCAAGATCACTCAAGAAAAATGGTGGCATCATATCCTTGTAACACCTCTGTCAACATTAAACCCATCAGATAAGAACTATATAACATCAAAAGAGGAACATCATAGAGAATAAGGCATCGGGAAGGTCCAAAATACCACCAATACACCCGCTCTCCCAAATACCACATCTGACAGCCATAACTAGGGAGTAAAATCCTTATGTCCTTGAGTTGTACTATAGAAACCATGAAATTGTACCTCTGGACGTCATCTGCTCCCTCCAACCAATTAGAATTAGTCTGAAAAATCATGTTATTAAGTTTAATTTACATTAAATTAGGAAATACTAATGATTTTCTTTTCTTACCAGGTACCACTCGACAGTGTTCAGTTGATCACGAAAAGTCTACAGAGTGTTCCTACTGCTCACTAGACGGGAAGAGCCCCATCTCTGCATCAGAGCAAGCCTCTTATTAAAATTGATAGCACTAAATCCGCAAATCATCCCAATCTCTAGACTCCAGATCTAGAAAAAGGAAATAAGTAAAAGAAAAGGATGACATACATGCAAAGCGTGCCAAAAGCCGCACATGGTGACAGCAACTCTACAGATAGTGTCCAATCTATAATACAGATAAGCCAACATAGCATATCCCTAATCAAGGGTGACAACTCGGTTTAAGTTTTGAAGAGGTCAAGAAGGGCAATGCTGACCTCATGACTAGTCTCATAGAAGAGGGTCATGCTAAGCAATATTAGAAAGAGACACCTTGCCTTATGAGCAATCTCACGAGGAGTGGTGGTAGGAAGACATCTGAATCCCTTGACTAACGATGAAATAAGAACATTCTTCTGATTCTTCCATGTCAGAATGAACCTAATCAAATCTCGCACATACTGATTATGTGCATGCTCAAGGAGACTGCAATAGCGAATATCGAAGGAAATGGGAGTCCCTCCAAAGGTAATCCCAATGATCATAGAAAAACTTATAGGCAAAATAGTCAACTCGCCTATACAAGTATGGAATGTGTGGGTTGTGTCCATCCATTGCTTAATCAGTGCAAATAAAGAATGGTGATTAGACCTCCCTTGAGCTATCGGAAGCCCATAAATAAATCATCTAAACTCGGAGGCCGATATCAACTTTGCCATATTCTCCTGCAGCCCGTGAAATAATTCACGACTAATGTAAAAATAGCCCGTGAATTTCATCGATCGCTAGGGAGAATTTCAAGAATAGAAATAATAATAATTATTATTAATTAATTAATTAAAAAGAAAAATAAATAAATTTTGGATCGACAAAGTGGAATGTCGATCGGCTTTCCACAATGCCAACCGGCATTATGTAATGCCAATCGGCATTGCACAAATGTTGACTGATTTCTGGACTTTCGATTTGGATTTTTAGACCTTCGATCAGCCATTCAAGTAAAATCCTATGTTCCTGGGTTAAATTTAAATTTTTCATGCATTTTTTTGAGTGATTTTTAATCTAATTTCAATAATATACACACTAATTTGCATTCTAAAATTAATTTTGATTACTAATAGTATGAATAAATTTTTGCATAAATAAATAGAAATGAGGAAGTGTTACCTCATTGCCCATATCTATGCACCTATGAAGGTGAAGGTGAGTCAAAGGAAGCATAGTAGAACCCTTTTGAAATCTGAGAAAATAGAGAGACACAATGGCTGGGTCAGCTAGAATCTCTGCTCCTCTGTGTAGCCTGTGTTGTGGGTCAGTCATAGGATCTAACAGTTCATGAATCAGACTTTGGATGAGCAAGAAATCAAAAGAAAAAAAATCAAAGCAAAAAAAGAAGAGATGGAGAGGGAAATGAAAGTATAGCATTGAAAAATAAGGAGGGAAGCTTCTTATAAATGGAAAATATCCATTTTGGTCACTTGACTATGCTTGCATTCAAAATCAAGTTTTTCTTTACAATTTCATCCATAATTGCTTTTTTATTAGGATTTAATTCCTAATTAATTCATTTAACTCATGTCATCAATTAATGAATTATTATTAATTGCATATGTATTTAAATTCTGAATTTTTTATCAAGTACGGAATACAAAATATAATTACAGAATTCAGTTTTGCATTTTTACATGCATCATTTTAAATCAAAAGATTTCAAAATTCATTTTGTGCTACACCATAGCTAAAACACAAATTTCAAAATTATCATGTTATATGTTGTACAGTAGTTGTAACATGAATTTCAAATTTGGCATGTTATGTGCTTCAATATTAGTTATAATATGAAATTTTTAAAACCTTTTTTCACCAGAAACTACACAATAGTTATGGTATTCCATAAGAGTTATAGCACATTTTTTGCTAATCCATTATCTTAGATATCCCACAGAGAATATAGTGAAATTTTAAAATTATCAAATTGCTAGACGTTCCATGGGAACTATAGCACATTTTTCAAATCAATGCTCGTTAGATGTCCTACAAGGAATATAGCGAGAATCATTGCAATCATTTTGTTAAAATATCCCTCAGGGAATATAATGAAATCCACTATCACTAAACATCCCAAAAGGAATATAATGCAGTTTTCCAAACACTACATAGTAGTTACAGTATTATTGCTAAATGTTCAACAGGAACTATAGCATGGTTTAGTATTATTATTATTTTATTCTATTAAAGGACAGAGAGAAAGATGTGTTAGTATTTAGCAACTATAAAAATACTTGATAGCGTACATGTTATTTGTAGCCTTGCAGGTCTATTACTATATTGCATGGTAGTTTTAATAAAGTCAACACATACTACTAAAGACTCTCATTATGTGTGAAGCAAATGGTTATTGAGAAGGTCTTCGATAAGATTATTGCCACAATGTCGCATGACTCATATGCTTTGAGTCGAATCACTATGTATGCATTGATTGAGCGGTGGATGGATATGACGCATACTTTTCACTTGCTTATTGGAAAGATGACCATTACTCCTCTACAGTTTTGTCGCTACCATGGGCTTGAGCTTTTCTAGGGAGCCTGTTCCCTTTATTGAGGAGGAGTGTTCTTCTGTGGTGGCGAGGAGATCACACTGGTTAGCAAAGATGGTGACAGCATGGTAGCTAATAGAGAGGTGAGTGCTACTACCTAGTCTTGCTAGTAAAGTGTGGTATTTAGGTGAGTGAATCCATCATTGGTAGGATGGTTTGTTCTTAAGGAGAGTCCATGTTCCTCCTCCTACTGATATGTTATGGAGTCATAAGCTCAGTGCAGATGAGCTCATTACTACTATGAGAGAATATCCTTTTGAGAGCATCCTAGAGGGTGCAGACCTTCCTTATGATGATGTGTTGATCCCACAGCTGATTGATGTTGTGGCTAGTGGCTTCATTCCTCCACCTCCACCTCAATAAGCAGATGAGGCTCCTCCTATGGATTCGAGTACTAAGGCATCGTGTGGATCATCAAGAGTTGCTTCTCTTTATCCAATGAGCTTTTTTCTTATTTTGTACAAGTATAAAAAAAACTTTGTTAGTAGTAAACTATAATCGATATAGTTTTGGGGACTTATCTATAGTGACGGGGATCTTATTGGAAAATATTAAGATCCTACCTTTAAGAGGATAAGAGCACATTTTGTGCTGAGGTGACTACTCATGCTAGTAGTATGGCTTATAACAGTATCATTCTTAGAGATTTGGTAGCCAGATGATCCCCAATGTTGTCTAGGTTGAATATCTTTAATGGGGGAGTTCATTTTGATTTGCCTCATGTCAGCTATCCTCAGTTGGATGTTATCCCTCCTAACACTACTCATATTTATGTTTTATCCCACCTTTGTTTGTTTATTTGACTTGGTGTCTAGTGTTTGACTTATTTGTTTGTTTTCTATAGGTCTCCATCTCTACTAGTTAGTACTAGTACACTATCGTGGCAAGTGTGCAGCAGCTTTTTTTTTCACAAGGAGTGCACAACAACATTTTTTAGAGTTTATAAGTAATCATAGGATATACCCTTTTTTTTATTGTATGTATTTATTTATGCACATGTTTTATGTATATGTGAATGTATGACATGCAATATTTATGTAATGTAGGCTGAATAGCCCCTTACTAGTCACGAGTGGGAGCAAGAGTGCATAACTTATCATAATCAAATTGGTAAGTTAGAGTCATGGTCAGCATCCTTTGCAATGGATGACGAGGAGCTTGGATCTGATGATGGGGACATTGAGTAGGATTGATGTTTGCTCATATTGATGACCATGACTAATGTAGTTATTTTAGAAGCTAGGCGTAGGGCTTTTTGGCTTGTGGTTGCTTTATTGTACTATTTTCCTAATATCATGGACTTAAGGTATTGTATTTGGGCATCTGTACCATAAGTGTTGTACTTTATAGCACTTGTATATGTCATGTGACCTATTATATCTTTGACAATTGGCTTCATGCTTATATGTGAATGATGAGTATGCTATATGAATGTATGCATGAACATGCTATGTGAATGTATGTATAAGTGCATTTAATGTTCATGATGCATAATGGTCGTGAGGTCTCATTTATGTACTGGTGGGATTATCATGCAAAAATTTACTTTCTTTCCTAAAGTATGAATGTGGGATGCATGTTTACATGTAATGCAAATGAGTATATTATATGGTGAAGATGAGAGGTTTGGAGTTTTTTTAGGATGAGGGGATCTGCACTAAGCTAAAGGCCACTTAAGAGGTTTGGATTTTTTTGGGATGATAGTGTGGTAGTTTATGGTTCTAAAAGGTAGATTGCATTGGATAAGATTGGGTTGATAATCGATTTAGGCTTTATTTGAAAAGAAGGTTCACTTACAGGCTTTGGTTTTGGATGGCTTTAGGTAGGCATGTATCTTAGTAGGAAAAATGAGTCTTTTAGAATTTTTAAATAACAATCAATAATGGTTGGTCGATCCTATGAGTTTCAATTTGCCTTGGAGAGCATCAAGATTCAGTAAGGCTAAAGTACACCCAACATGTCGAGTTGTTGAGCATCTTAAACCAATGTGCAAGACTTCGAGTCTTCTAGGTTTAAACTGGCATGTGGTCAACACCTTTATTGCCTTTTTATGAGAATTGACTTTTACCAAAAGTGTGCTAGGTAGGATGCAAGTTTGACTGCTTTTCTATTTATAATCTAGTGATAAATCAAAGAGTGGGTTATAGCAAGTATTCATTTAAACACATGTTCTTTTTTTTTTTTTTAATGAGGCTATGATGAGAATTGAACGCTTGCAATTCAATGAAGATAATCAATAGATTATAGGATGTTGATAAATAAAGAACTTAGCATTCCGTCAAGATGTTTGATAAACCACATAGAAATCTAGCATTAACAAAATAACAAAAGCAAGAGATCATTGCTCTAATCTAGCTATTATATCTAAAAAGTGAGTTTATTGGTATTCTTCATTATAGTTGCTTTAGTCCAACTTACTCATGTTATTTAAAGAGGATAGCCTTCCATAGTTCCTTTTAGCTCTCCCCTCTCCTAATAATTAGATGGAGGGTTCCATAAGGTAGGTAGGATTTGTGAGGTAAGTGCCTTATTAATTCCTTAGGATTCATATGAACCAAAAGAGACAATGTCTGGCTTTAAGGGTGGTTGCAGTGTGGTTGAATAATTGGGCAATGATTTGTTTTTGGTACAAGGTGTTGTCATCCTCAAATTTGACTGTCTCCAAAAAGGTCTAATGATGAAATGAATCCCCAAGATGACTAAAGTCTAATCGTTCATAACACCTCTGAAGTGTGCAACCTTAAAAAACCTACCCGACCCTACCAGTGTGAAAAATTGATCACTGAGCCATTAAGTTATACTCCAACCTTACGAAATACAAATTATCAGAACAATGAGAGGTTTTATTTCAAGAAAAATCCTCTCAGAATGCTCAACTCATTGGGCCACTGCATATTTCATTAGATCGAGACCTAGCTTCATGAAAAAATGGAAATTAATTTTGAAAAAATGGACTTAAAAAACACATCCAGAAGGCCCTAAAACCTCTGGAAGTGTGTCCCAGAATTGTCCAACATAACCCGAGTATCATTGCGTATCGCTCAGAAGTGTGTGTAAACACCTCTAGGTGTCATGTGCTAAAATTGAAGCCAATTTTGGCAAAAAAGACTTCGAAAATGCATCTAGAAGGCCCAAACACCCTAGGAACCAACCCCATAATAGTGCATGTAGAACCTAGGAAGAGCACATAGAAAGTCAAAGTGAGTGTGAAAACGTGCACGTGTGTGTGTGGCCACATGCCTATTATGTGACCACATGTACACTATGCATGGCCACGCATAAAAATCCCCTTATACTCATGTGACCATGCTTACACCATCCCATTCTATACATTTTTCCTATAAATAGACCCCTGTACACCCCATTTTTAGAGGGGGGAGCAAGTGAAGACACACATACACTTAAAAGTAAGTTTGATTAAAGGCACAAGAAATCCCTCTCTATATAGTTTTTGCTCTCCCATAACCTTTCCCTTAGGTTGTTAGATCCCTTTTTCCACCAAACCCAGCATCATCTTTGTTAAAGCATGCTTCAAAGGTATATAATCTAGCATCATTCTGCTATCATTATAACCTCCCGACGAGGAAAGCTTGATAATCTCTTGTAAAGCTTCAAAGCTCACACAATCTTAGTAGAGTATGAGGACCATACAATTATTTTAGCACATTTATTTTGTCGTATTATATTTTATTTTACTGTCACTAACATTTGAGAATACTAATGTACTTGTGTGAAGAGACTAGTAATCTTGCATTCCCCGTGAATAATATATGCATTATTATGCTCATTTTACATCATTATTTTGCATCCTCTATTTCTAAAATCATGAAATCACATCATAAATATCAATAATATGAAAAAGTTCATGTCTCGGAATAGAGTCATCATGCTCTCAGTCTAGTGATGACCTCATGCATCCTTTATATTATTATCATAGCATAAATAATCATCGTAAGCATGATCATATCCTATCATTCATCGAATAAGTTGTGTAAATGATTGTGTTATCCTTGCATATCAACCATATTATATTTAATTTTTTGCAATCTTTTCCTTTTCATATGTATTTTATTAGGAATGCGATGTAATAAAATTTTCAGCTTTATTATCCTATACTATCTGATGTACTTTGTGAATGCTATATAAATTGTCATTACCAAAACTAGGGAGTTGTGATAGCTATACATTGAATATCATATAATGAGAAATAATAAAAAAGTAGACGTGATTCCCCAAACCTAGAAATCTTTGCTGGGGATAATACTCATTGAGTGACCCGATGTTATCCTTTTCTTTTCTCAATTTTCTAAAAATTGAGTGGCAACTCCACAAAATCAAAAGCGTCTCGTCCCCCCCAAACCAATCACTTGTCCCTATTCAATAAAGTTGCCATGTCCTTAAAAAATAGAACGACCAGCTACACCGTCTAACAAAGTAACCAAAAAACCTCAATAAAAGTGACCGGTCACTCATAGTGGTGACTCCACTAGTGACTTCTAAGTAAGAGGGATCAACTCAAAAATGAATATTTCTCATTATGTAATATTCAATCGTATAGAGCCCCTAACCACTACATTTGTACTACACATGACACGTGCACGACTTGTCCTCAAAAGCCTTGATAATACTAAATGACATTGCCACCATAATTCCACTCGAGTCAGGGGCGATGAAGATATGGTATTATCACCTTTAGTCTTTACTCATGCATTCACTAGACTCATCTAACTAGAGTCTATAATCCAAGTCCTTAAGTGGGGCAACCGAGTTATCAAAAGAATGTTAAACTCATTGACCAGAGTCTGTAACCCTAGTCATATGGGGCATTCTCACTAAAGGAACCCTTAGCCTTTCACCCTGACTCATCTCATGTAGATAAACCAATAGCAACATCCACTAGGATTCCACCAAGCTATGCATGTTATCCTTGTCCTAACGCTGTCCATTTGACCTGATATTCATAAATCATATAACCCTCCTAGTGTCTATCATCGAATGGCATCATAATGTTAGTTTCCTAGAAAATTTATGCTCAGGACCATGTGATTCTCATATACTTTATATGAGCACGAAGCATGAGGAATGATGAGAATCATGTACCTCAGCTTAAATAGTCTATGCGAATTAACAAATAACAACATCCCTCAATGATGGAATCTACGAGATGTCATCCATTTATCTGTATCATATCAAATGAATGGTTTAGGAACCCAACTAGATTATAAACCTTTATGTCAGCAAAATTAAACTGTAAACTATCAAACAATACTTTCATGACTCACGATAAGCATATCGAATATTGATGTAGGGGCAAGAACTCAGACTCCTTTTGATTAACCTTGGTCCTATGCATATGGGCTTTGGACATCATTTAAAGCCCAATAATTGACCCTCACATTGATGTCATGTGATTACCTCAAGCACATTTGAGTATCGTTCCTCATTTTACTCTTTGGTTCTGACTATCATAAATCAAAACAGCCTAGTTCTGAGAGCATAAACATAGTCCCCTGATGACTATAGGTTCATAACCCACCTAGGAAAGAGATTGAATGACCTCATGGAGAAATAATGTTGGAAGCGAGAGCTTGCTTGTGATTGGTTTGTTCACTATACAGGAAAACTGACCAGCCTTAATTATGCATACATCACATACATGTAGATAGCACGTGCTAACCACTATTTCTTGTAAGAATAATCATTTTTCCATCATAGGATTTTTGCATCCACTCCATGCATGCATGCTCACCCTTTTCTATTTCAGGCACACACATGCATCATTCATTTATCTAACCCTAATAAATGCATAGGAATACTACATTCAAGCATAAGTGACCGAGAAGATACCTCCTGTCATCAATTTGAAGACTAGCTAAAAGAGGGGATCCAAAAGTTGCTCGCTGATGGCACCATGCTAAAATCCTCTAAGCCCAAATCAAACCCAAAAGTGCCTGAGATGGGAATAGCACACCACTAAATAAAGCATCTACATCTATTCACCTGAGGGTAGATAAGGCAAAGGGATTTCCATGCACTCTAATTCAAGCTGATGATGACAATGACTACTACTAAGACCTCAGGAATGCACCAAAAGCTACAAAAATTATTGACATGACCAAGCCTAAATCAACAAGGGAGGTCAAACTATTGGCCAACAGGATGGCTGAGTTGGAATTCGCCTTCAAAGACAAAGGAACTTATGGCTTCAAAAGCTTCACTGACCTAGTGCTGTTCAAAGATGAGCTGCTTCCATATGATTTTAAGCTACCAAAATTTGCTAACTTTGACAAAACAGGAAATCTAAGGGTCCATCTAAGGCAATATGCTATGTTCATGGCAGCCATAAGGCTTACAGAATCACAGATTATTCAATTCTTCTTCACATAATGAGAGGAAGGACCGAGGACATGGTTTTTTGACCTTAAAGATGAAATCAAAAGTGATTAGCTATTGCTAACTCAGAAGTTTATCAAGCAATATGAATACAACACTCAAAAGGGACCTTGAGACCATAAGGTAAAAACCTGGTGAAGCTTTCTCTAATTATGTCACCAGATAGTGGGGAAAGGCAGTCAAGATGAGAAACTATCCTCTTAAGGATGAACAAATAGAGCTGATAATCAAAAGGGCACTACCACACTTCAGAAAATAGATGGCCTTTGTTCATTATCCTGACTTCAGAGCTCTCCATTAGGCTGGGATTAGAATTTAGGATGAGGAACCTCAGTAAGCTAGAAACACTTTTTTCTATAACACCCAACCAAACACCTTTACCCAAGCCACAAAAATAAACATGATCCAACCCAACACCCACAGCTCACCATCTATCAATGCCATCAGACCACTATGAAATTTCTCAAACTTTAACCTCCCATTATCCAAAGTATTCAAAAGGCTTCAATAAAAGAACCACCTATAACCACAAGAGCTTAGGCCTCTTCCAAACCCATTACCACCTCAAATTAACTAAAACTTGTTCTACCATTTTCACTAAATTCCTAGCCACACCACTAACACATGCAGAACTCTTAAAAATGCAATCCAAGACCTCATTGACTCTAGAAAAATCAATGACCAAGAAAAATGACCTAGTATTAAGACTAATCCTCTCCCAAACTATCAGCATGATTTCCTCTATTCTACCAGTAAACCTTATTGAACAGTCAATCCAAGCCATACAAGAAACCTAAGATAAACCTCCAGAAGATAAACCCTCAAAACCCACTCTTGAGCCTCATGATTCTAGTGAAGATGAGCAATGCCCTTCTACCTTTGAATACATTCCAATGCCATGAAAGTTCCTTCCTCATTTAATGATGTAAAAAAGAGCTATGGATATAGCTCTCCCTATGAACAATGAAGTGATTTATTGCCCTTACTCATAAGAAGTAGACACAAACAAAAATCTCAACAGTGACCAAGAGATATGGGATTTACTGGGCTAACCAATTGGGAAGTTTGACTATAAATTCAAGTACATAGCACCTCCTGCTACCCGCACACTCTTAGAAGACATAGTACCCTCAGGATGGGGAGAAGAATTTGATAAGGAAGATGGGATGATCATTACTATTCAGCTTCAAAACTTGCAAATCATGGGGATAGACATATGGTAAGACTCTGATGATCCTAAAATCATTGTTTGGGACTAGAACAATAGTAAAAACGTAAATAAGCAAGTAGCTGAGAAGCCCTCTGTAAGCACCCAATTTTGGGATGCAATTGTGCATAATTGTAACGTAAGCCCCTATAATAAAATTTATCAAAAATTGAACTTGGTTGTTAATTTTCTGGACTTTAGGGACTAAATTACAACATTTTTTAGGATTTGATTACAAGGAAGTCAATTTTTTAGGGGTCTTTTGGTAATTAAAAGTTAAAAAAAATAGGATCGGCATTGCACAATGCCGACGTGCAACAAGTCCTATTTTTTCAATTTTTCACGTATTTTTCATTTTTTCATCTATTTTTTAATGTTTTGATTGGTTAAAAATTGAATTTTATTATTATTTTTATCTAAAAAAGATTCTAACACATTCAAAACACATAAATAACTTTCAAAAATCAAATCCTTATTAGTTTATTTTGAGGAGATAAGCCTGTTCCTATAATGGGGGAAGTCAGTACGCATATTTTGCTTTAAAAAGCAAAGAGTCTACGTGCAAGAGGAGGGTTTTTTTACATAAAAAAAAGGAGTTGGAGACTCACACACATAGACTAAAAAACACGAGAGAAAAAAAAAAGAGACTATGAAAGAGAGAAGAGAGTTACATAACTAAATCCCAGTCCATAATCAAATCAATACTAAGTCAATTTTAACGGTGATAATCCAATCTGAGGGGCTAAAAAGGGCATTTGCATAGCATCTAAAATCATTAGTGTTCTTTTCTATTTTTTTCTTTTTGTGATTTTTATTTTATTATTGTTTTAATTATTCAATTTCACTACTAATCTGATTATTTCTGTATTTTTTTTTTGTTTTGATGTCTGAGCGGGGATTGAGGAGGAAATAGTCTAATATCCAAGAATTGAATAGAAGATCCATGGAATGTCATGAATGAACTTGTACTGTTTTTTTTCAATAGTTCTTAGGATTTTAATCTTTATTTTGCATTTATGTGTTTAGCGTAGTTATTTTAATCGATGGGTGTATAATTGTTTAAATTTTGTACGTAGTTTGTAATAGCCCCGGTATTAGGAATAGTGAAAGATTAATTTTCTACGTTTAAAATCAATTAGTAATTAGGTTCACTGGGTAATCTTTTATAAAATTAATGGTGGATTTAGTTAATTAGGGTTTGTATGTAATTAAATTAGGTTTTTTTAAAAATAATATGTGAATGTGTTTTAATTTGATTTTGCTATGTTTTTTTATGTTTTTGGGCTTTTTTATTTTGTTTTAGGCCCCAAGCCCATGCTTAAGGTCCAACTCACATTAAATAAGGTTAAAAAATGGTTTAGGACTTTAAATGATTAAAATCAATTATTGCCCATTAGGTTAATTAGATTTTAGGCCCACTTAGTTAATTAAAACTTGTTTAGACTTAGCTCAGCCTACTTAATTTCATTTCTTTAAAATAAATAGACCTAGGCCCACTTTTCACTTAAAATAAAACCAAGTTAGACTTAGGCCCATTAATTTAACTTTCCTTTAAAATTAAATAGACTTAGGCCCATTCCTTAGAAAAACTAAAATAAATAGATCTAGGCTCACTAATTAATAAAAAATGTAGGCCCACCTTTAGTCCTTTTCTCACTTGTAAATAAAATATAAATCTAGCTAACTTTTTAATAAAATTAACATAGTTTAGACTTAGGGACAATGCGATCTTGAGTGCATTTTTTATGTGTTATTTTATTGACCCAATGCCTAGGGTTAGATGGATGTCAAATAGGGTTTAAATAAAATTGCATGTAATTAAAGGATGAAATAATCATTTATAAAATTATTCTAAATGAACACAAAACTAAGAGAAGTTAGTATTCCGTTCCCAGAATCTCTTGGTTGTGATGCTAACTTTCTTTTAGAGAATCGAGTACCACCAATCAAATTGTCCCAGTTATTACCCTGGGTGGCGACTCCTCTTCTCCACGATATGACTATGTGACATAGTAGTGTGTTCCCTAAGGCCCTGAGCCTAAACAGTGTCGTGGTTGCTAAAATCTTGGGCGCACGCTAAACCCCGCCGTCTACACCCTTACTAGTAGTTAATCATGTAACTCATAGCGTGTGGGTCTATCAACCTCCTCAGAAAGAGAAGGAACCCTCTAAGGAGAAAGAAGTAGCAAGAGATCAAGCTCCAGTCAAAAGGAAGACACTATCCTCAAATAGCTCAAGAAAACTCATCCACAAGCCAGTATCTGGGACCT
Organism: Mallotus nudiflorus; assembly: GCA_947683625.1. NCBI lineage: Eukaryota > Viridiplantae > Streptophyta > Magnoliopsida > Malpighiales > Euphorbiaceae > Mallotus > Mallotus nudiflorus. The sequence goes on along the minus strand of CANTUR010000291.1, from coordinate 812,449 downwards.
ACACATGGCCTCTAAGAATCATAGAGATTCCCTAGTCAGAGCACTTGATAAAGCAAAGAATGCCACTAATGCCTCACCTTGTGAGATGATAGCCTCTCTAATGAAAGCTCCTTCTAATGCAATCACCTTTTCAAATGAAGATTTACCCCTAGAGGGAAGGGTCGACAATTGTCCTCTCTTTATACAGGTAATTATCAAGACTAAGAAGACCCCATGTGTTATGGTAGATGATGGGTTTGCCATCAATGTTTTCCCTCTGAGGTTGCTACATAAGTTCAAGATGAATGTTGAAAACCTAAAAGAGTCTAATGTGGTCATACGAGCCTATGATGATTTAAAGAAGCCAGTCATCGACACTTTTAAAGCAATAGTTATAATGGGAGATATCAAATTAGATATAGAAATTACCATCCTGGACATCCCTCTGACTTTTGCCCTACTACTAGGTAGACCTTGGTTCCACCTACTAGGGGGCATACCTTCCACTATGCATCAGAAGATCAAGTTCCCTCTGAATGGAAAGGTCATTACCTCTGCTAAAACAAACAACATTATTGCCTCTCTGAATGTGGTCCCACTAAGATTCCAGGTTCCTATGATCAGTGACAATCATATTGATCCTAAAGTTGTTGTTATAATGAAGAAGATACAATATCTACTTGGAACAAGATTAGGAGGAAGAAACATTGGAGTTATAAAATTCTTTGACTTTCGAGGATAAACTAATATAAAGGGTCTAGGGTACGATCCTGAAAAGGATACTGGGGCTAAGAAATCAACATCTTTTGTGGCTAAAAGCTCAACCTAAGTCTATAAAGGACAAGTTAAGGAATGGGTGAGCAACAGAATTAAGAAACTAGGGTTCGAGATCTTCATTGACACCCTCAAAGAGAAGCACTTACCAGACATGATCACTAAGACTAAAATCTATGAGCTAATGAAAAACCTGGAATCTAAGAGTGAAGTTATCAATCATGCCTAAGCTATTGCCATCCTCGAGTCGAGCATCAATGACATCCTGTTCTAAGACATTGTTGATGATGAACTCAATCCTTTCTCTTTGTTTGAAAATGATGATGTAATGAACTCTAAAGTTAATGCAATGAAATTAAATTTTGCTTACTCGTTTGATGTCTTTGCTAATGGTAATGTGCATTGCATTAATCAAGACATTAGCACATTTGACATTCATTCCATATGCACTAAATCATTTAACATTGGCATAGAATCTGAACCATGCATTCTACATATTTCGAAAGATGTTACCCCTGAAGAAAGGAGAGAAATTGAAAAAATATTAATAAAATATTAAGTATTTTCCTAGACGTATGACAATATGCCTGGTATTGACAGAGACATTGCTCAACACTTCATTCCAACCAAAGAAGGGTGCAAATCGGTAAAGTAAAAGTTGAGAAGACTCATACCAAAATGGGGCTAACAAGTGACAGAGGACATCGAGAAACAAATCAAAGAAAAATTCCTAGAGTTAGTAGACTATCTAAAATGGTTAGAAAATGTGGTGCTAGTATCAAATATTTGTGTTGACTATAGAGATATGAACAAGGCCTGCCCGAAGGATCATTTCCCACTACCTCACATAGATATACTGGTTGGCAGCGCCGCCATATATGTAATGTACTCCTTCATGGGTGGATTCTCTAAGTACAATCAGATCCTAATAGCCATTATGGACAAAGCAAAGATAGCTTTTGTAATAGAATGGGGTATTTACTGCTACAGAGTAATGCCTTTTGGACTAAAGAATGTAGGGGCAACCTACCAGAGAATGGCGACTGCAATGTTCCATGATATGATACATAAAAAAGTGGAGGCATAAGTCGATGAGATGATGGTCAAATAAAGAACTAGGGAAGAATACCCCTCTAATCTTGAAAAGTTCCTTAAAATGTTCAAAAAGTACAGTCTCAAGCTAAATTCAAAGAAATGCATATTCAGGGTTACTTCAGGAAAGATGTTGAGGTATGTTATTAGTTAGAATGGGATTGAAATGGACCCAAACAAAGCAAAAGCCATCAGAGAGATGCCAATGCTAAAAATAAAGAAAGAAATCAAAGGGTTTCTAGGGAAACTACAATTCATTAGCATATTCAAACCTAAGTTAACAGTAGTGTGTGAACCAGTCTTCAAGCTACTCAAAAAAGATTAACTGATTGAATGGAACGAACAGTGTTAGCTAGCATTTGACAAGATCAGAAGCTACCTAGCCAACCCAATGGTCCTAAGACCACCTAAACCAAGGATACCTCTAACCTTGTATCTAGCCATCGAAGGGAATGCAATTAGCACAATGTTAGCTCAAGAGGAAGAAATGAAAGTAGAACATATAATCTACTATTTGAGCAAGAAGATGCTACCATATGAGGAGAAGTATATCCAAGTCAAACATATATGTCTGGAAATAGTATAGGTAATGAAGAAACTCATACACTACTTTTAATCCTACAAAATTTAGGCCATGTCTAAAATGGACCCAATGAAGTACCTATATAAAGTTCCCTCTCTAGTAGGGAAACTTGCCAAGTGGCTCATGCTGCTAATAGAATTCGACTTATAATATCTTACTAAAAGGGCAGTAAAAGCGAGAGCAGTGGCTAAATTTCTAGCTCTCAACCCCATTCCAGACTTAAAAGAAATCCAATTGAACTTCCCAAATGACCTTAGCTTAACCATTGAGATCCAAGAATGGTGTATGTACTTTGAAGAAGTAGTCAATCAGTTCAACGCGGGAGTCAGTGTCATACTATAATCTCCAGAAGGTGAAATAGTACTAATTGCTAAAAAGCTTGATTTCAAAGGCACAAACAATGGAGAAGAATATGAGGCATGCACACTTGGAATAAAAGCACTGATAGCCCTAGATGTCATAAATCAAAATTTTTGGAGATTCCATGCTAGTAATCAATCATGCTACAAAAGAGTGGGAACTAAAAGAGCAGCACTTAAAGCCTTATTTGGACCACTTAAGGCTACTCACAATGTCCTTCCAAAAATGCATATTCATTCATCTCCCCAGGAATTACAATCAAATGGCAGATGCACTTGCTTCCCAAGCATCAGTATGGGAAGGACCATCCAAAATGCCCATGAAGCCCGTCATTCTACTCAAATCAGGATAACCTTGTTATAAAAACTATAGAATAGCAAAGATAGAAGCTGCTAAAAAGCCCTAGTTCTATGACATCCAGAGATATCTAAAGGAATGAGCCTATCTTGATCAAGCAAATGAAAGAGACAAAGTAGTCATTCGACAACTAGCATCAAAATTCACATTGCACCAATGTGTATTATACAAAAGAACCTCAGATGGTTTACAACTTCGATGTCAACTGAAGCTAAAAAAGTAATAGAAGAAGTACACGAGGGTGTTTGTGGTCCACACATGAATGGAGAAATCCTGGCTAAGAAGCTAATCAGACAAGGGTTCTTCTAGATGACAATGATGGAAGACTACATCAAATTTGTAAGGAAATGCCATAAGTGTCAAATCCATGGGAATATCAATCACCTTACCCTAACTGAACTATACCACATCTCTTCTCCATGGCCCTTCTCAACATGGGGACTAGATATAATTAGGGAAAACCACCCGACAGCCTTGAATGGACACAAGTTCATCCTAGTGGCAGTGGATAACTTTATAAAATCAGTTGAAGCAGAATCATTTACAAGGATAAGAGCCAAGCAAGTGGCTAAGTTCATCAAAAGAAACATGTTCTGTCGATATGGGATCCCCCATCACATCATCTCTAATAATGGTGTCCAATTCCAAGGGGAAGTTAAAGAGCTACTAAGGAGTTATAAGGTAGAACATCATAAATCTTCTCCTTACTAACCATAAGCAAATGGGACCATTAAAGCTGCAAACAAGAACATCAAAAAGATCTTATCAAAGATGACTCAGACTTACCGAGACTAGGCAGACAGATTTCCATATGGGGGTACTGAACAACAATCAGAATTCAACAAAAGCAACTCCTTTCTCATTAGTGTATCAGAAGCAATTTTTCCAATCAAAGCAGAGATCAAGTCTCTTTGAGTAGCAATCAAATCTAAATTACCAGAAGTATAGTGGGCTCAATAGAGGCATGATAATCTCACTCTCTTAGATAGCCAAAGGCTCAAGGCTTTATACCACATACAGTTGTATTAGGCTCGACTAGCCAAGACCTTCAACAGAAGAGTAAAACACAAGCGTGTGAAAGTAAGAGACTAGGTGTTAAAGCAAAGAAGATAGAATGTTCTAGACCTAGAGGAAAATTCAAACCAAATTAGGAAGGCCTATACCTAGTTAAACATTTCCTATCAAAAGGAGTAGTCAACCTGATCAATTCTGAAGACAATGAATTCTCCAAACCTATCAATACAGACTGCCTAAAGAAGTACTACATTTAAGGTAAAAAAGAAATCATCCCACTGAGTTAAAAACCTAAAAATGATAACTCAGGAAAAAGTTAGGGACTTACCACTAAGTTGAAAACCTAAAAATGGCAGGTCGGTCAAAAATTAAGGAAAGAGAGAAAATGCTTAACTAAAAAACCTATGAAGGCTAGTTAAGGACAGGGGTAACCTCAAATTCAAAATTTGTACAAATGCACCTATGCTTTTCTTAAATGATTACAGTGAAATGAGAATTATTACCAAGTTATGCAAAATGTCTCTGAAAAGTGCAACACATTTTACATCAAGCATGCTTTACATTTTCTTTCATTACGTGACCATGGTCCTTATCATCCTCTTTATGCTCACTCCTTGAGATCAACCACTACCGTATAGCAAAAAAAATTCCCAACTAGGTGTGAAAAGCTCTAAGGGGAGACACACTAGGCAAAAAAGAGAAGAAAAAAAATCTAGTTAAGTGCAAAAAGCTCCAAAAGGAGACGCCTTAGGCAAAAAAGGGAAAAGAAGCAAACGATAATAATGGCAAATGTTATCATCAATGATACACAGCAGGAAGCATATACAATCATCATCATACAAGCATTATACAACATGCAAGAAAAATGCATAGATACAACATCTAGAGTCCATAACCTCAGGAAAATAATACAACAAAGCAAACCACAGGCCAAAAGTCCTACACCTAGCTCCTAAAACAACTACATCGGTCGTGGCTACCATCAAAAGCAAGCACTAATCCTGCTCAAGCATCCCCCTCATTTGAAACTGACTCATCATCATTCATCGCAAAAGACAATAATTGTGACACTAACTCACTAACGTGATCACGATAAGCTGCACGCTCCTGATCCTATTCATGACTAGCGAGATGGTGCTCAACCTACATTACATATTGCATAACATACACTCATACATAAAATGTATGCATAAAATAAATAGGTACAATAAAGAAGGCATACCTTTGAGTGGTAGCAAACTCTAAAAAGCACTACTATGAACTCCTTGCAACAGTATACCAATATTGGCCAAAGGAGACAGCAATCTACAAAAGCAAGCAAATAGGTCAACCACTACTCACTAAATAAATAAAACACATGAAAGAATAAGAGAAGAACACAAACATGGGTAGCATCGGTAGGAGCAATACTCAACTAAGGAAAGCTAGTTCTAGGCAAATCGAAGCTCACTGCTCTACCAAGGATATCCATCCTAAGCAAAGACAAAGACAACTGAACTATCAAACCCCCAAGGATAGTCCTACTAGAAGCCACACCATTGGCATGAGCAATTGCCTCAGTGCAGAGCATGCCCTCGTCCCCTCAAAGCGAGAACCAAATCTCCTCCGATGTCATTACAGATAAGTTCTCATAACTCATGCCAACTACATTTTATTACTAATAAAGTTTGCTACATGCTTGCACCAAAACAGGAATAAAAGCTTATTGGATTAGAAGAAGCGACTCTCGATGACCCACGTGATGACCTAGCCTTTGAACCCAAAGGACGAGATGCATCTGCCTGAAAAGGTGGAGGTGAAGGAAAGGTCTCAATAGCTACAGCATCAATTAGCTGAGGGATCAATACATCAACATAAGGCAAACCCTCACTTTCTAAGAGGCTCTCAGAGGGGAATCCCATCATAATAGTAGCGAGATCATCACTACATAGCTCATGACTGTGGGAACTCTCCTCATGTATGAGCCATCCCACCAATGATGAACTCGCTCACCCAAATACCACACCTTGTCGATGAGGCTAGAGAGTAACACTCGTCTCTCTGTCAGCTGCCATGCAGACACCATCTCTTCCGTCTAGGGAGATCTCACCACCCACCAGTGAAGAAAGATTTGATCAAAGACCAATAATAAATAAACGATCCCTAAGAAAGGAATAACCAACACAATAGGAATCAGACATACCTTATCAGGGGACAGCTTCCTTATATGATCCCGAGCTACCATGTAATCCTTAATCAAATTAATAGTCTTCATAATCCAGTAAGGATAACAAAGGAAGCCATCCTCTTAGAAATGCTCGATGGACAAATGGGGGAGAATCCTGAACTTATATGCCTAGATCTGTCAAAATCAAAGGGTCAGAAATAACAAACCCAAAAGTAAAAGAATAGACAATAAAACTCCTACTCACGTCCTGCACGAACAAACATCCATAAATCCTTAAGCCACCTTGGCATGCTACATTAAGGCCTAAGTACATATGAGCAAAGGCAACAATGCCCAATAATACCTCAGTAAGCCATCCAGGTCTCTCATGACATGCAGTCATCGTAGATTAGGTTTAGGAAGATAACAACACGCAAAAAATAAAATAAAAAGCATCGAGATAGCTACTCTACTAAGGGAAGACCATCATCATACAAAGCCTGCACAAGAAGAAACAAACTCCATGTATCAAGCAAAATACAGGCAACTAGACTTCATAGGCATGACTACCTCGAGCAAATCCCTCGTGAGACGCCTCCTCACCATAGCAGTAGAACACTCCTCCTTGCTAAAAGGAATGGGCTCTCCAAAAAAACTCAAGACTGTGATAGCAACAAAATCTAATAGGGTAATAGTCATCTCCCTAATAAGCAGATGGAAAGTATGTGTCATGTCCATCCACCACTCTACTAATTAATATATAGCAATCTAACTCAATGCATATGATTCATAAGATAATGCAGTAATCACCCCATCAAGGCCCTTCCCAGCAACCATTTGCCTCACACACGTCGGGAGACCCTAATAATACATACTGACCCTGTTAAAACTCCCAGGCAACACAGTGACATACCTACAGGGCTACAAATAATAGGTATGCTATCAAACATTTGCACAAATACTAAATACTAACACACCTCTCTCTCTCTATCACCCATAGGATCAAAACAGCAACAAAGGTTGAAAAGAAAAGCATCGCGGCAAGCAGACAATCACGAAAAGAAAATAAAGCAAGAGCTATCAGCATCAACATTTATAATAAAGCTAGATAGACAATTACAGCAAGAGCTATAAATCTATAGTTACAACAACTTCATATAGCAATATAAATAGCAAAACAGCTGGTGAATAAGCTTTAAAAAATAAAGGCAAAGAGGGACCTACCTCACGACAATGACGCATCCAAGCATGAGTCTCCAAGCTATGAACAATAAGGATGAAAGCCTGGATGACTAAGAACTCTGAGCACCATATATGCTAGTCCCTATTGTGAACGTCTCAACTCTAGTAGCCTCTACAAAGTCACCCTCAAGATCAACATCAACATCAATAAAAGTATCCTCCAGAATCTCATGAATGTTAGGGAACTCAATTTTATGTAGAAGAAAATACAAGTACATAAGCAAAAACAAAGCATATAGCACCCGAAACACAAAAAAGGTCAAGAAAAGTAAGAAAACACTCAAAGAAGGCTGGACAAAGCCTCCCAAGACCTCCAAAAATAGATATTTAAATAAGCTCAGAGGGAAGAAGCACATGACCATAGGCCAGGCGCTTGACCACAGGCCAAGCACATGACAACGAGCCAAGCACATGACCATTTGCTTATGCGCATGATCACGCACCCCCCATGTGTAGTCACGCACACTTCCCCCTTCCATGTGCTCTTCGATGGTTTTATGCGCACTTCGAGACTTTGCACACTCACTTCTGTAGTCCTAAACTTTTTTTTGAGCATAAGATATGCACCAAACTCATACAAAAGTACATTGATATGGACTCCATTTTTCTAAAGACACTACGCATGCACCGCTTTCTTTAAAAAACTCAACTTCTTGCAAAAGAAGAAGTCTAAGGAAAATTCACTATAAGGAAATCTTAATCCAAATCATCAAAAGAACATCCTCAACATGACAATTCATCGCATCATTACTACATCATCACTGCATCATTATTGCATCATCACTACATCATCATTATATCATTATTGCATCCTACTGCATCATCACTACTACCTCATTCATTGCTTAAAAGCACCCACATTGCTTAAGAGCACCCTCACACCACTTAAAAGCAGCCTCACATTACTTAGAAGCACTCACTTTCATTTGCTTAGAAGCACTCTCATTGCTTAAAAGAACTCACACTCATCACTTAGAAGCATTCACATTGCTTAAAAGCACTTTTCACTACTTAGAAGCATCCTTCCACTACTTAGAAGCATCCTCACATTGCTTAGGAGCATCCACACTACTTAGGAGCAGTCTCATTTGCTTAGTAGCATCCTCATTTGCTTAATCACATTATCATTTCATGTAACACCTAAGAAGGTTATAGTCGTAAGTTCATCTGCATGACACCTAAAAAGGTTATAGTCACATGTTCATTTGCATGGCACCTAAGAAGGTTATAGTCACATGTTCATTCATGTGACACCTAAGAAGGTTATAGTCGTATTTTCAATTACGTGACACCTAAGAAGGTTATAGTTGCATGTTCATTCGCGTGACACCTAAAAAGGTTATAGTCGTATGTTCATTTGCGTGACACCTAAGAAGGTTATAGTCTCATGTTCATTCATGTGACATCTAAGAAGGTTATAGTTGCATGTTCATCTATGTGACACCTAAGAAGGTTATAGTCGCATATTCATTTGTGTGACACCTAAGAAGGTTATAGTTGCATGTTCATTCACATGACACCTAAGAAGGTTATAGTCGCATGTTCATTCACATGACACCTAAGAGGGTTATAGTCGCATGTTCATTCATGTGACACCTAAGAAGGTTATAGTTGCATGTTAATTCACGTGACACCTAAGAAGGTTATAGTCGCATGTCCATTCGCGTGACACTTAAGAAGGTTATAATTGCATGTTCATTTGTGTGACACTTAAGAAGTTTATAGTCACATGTCCATTCATGTGACATCTAAGAAGGTTATAGTCACATGTGTAGTCGCGTGACACCTAAGAAGGTTAAAGTCGCATGTTCATTCACATGACACCTAAGAAGGTTGTAGTCACATCTACATTTTGCTTAGTAGCATGTTCATTTGTGTGACACCTAGAAAGGTTATAGTCACATCCATATTTTGCTTAGTAGCATCCTCATTTGCATAACACCTAGAAAGGTTATAGTCACATAAATCCTAGTGCACTTTGCATGAATCACAAGCTTTCATATGCCCTAAATGCCACCTTGCCTGATAACCAAGTCATAAAACAACAACAATAAAACACAACAATAATAGTCAAATCTTGACAAGACATCTAAAGATAACCCACAGGTAAGTACCTCTCTCCCTATTAAAAGATTTTTTGCATCTTTGCATTTTGCTTCACTTGTATTGACACTAGACTATGTGGCTATACAACACATATGAAGCAAGGGGAAACTGTCATACATTAAATTTAATTGTCCCCAAAAAGGTCCAATGATGAAATGAATCCCCAAGATGACTAGAGTTTGCTCGTTCGTAACACCTCTGAAGTGTGCAATATTAAAAAACCTAACCGACCCCACCAGTGTGAAAAATTGATCACCAAGCCATTAAGTTATGCCCTGACCTTACGAAATATGAATTATCAGAACAATGAGAGGTTTTATTTCAAGAAAAATCCTCTCAAAATGCTCTACTTGTTAGGCTTATGCATATTTCGTTAGACCGAGACCCAGTTTCGTGAAAAAATAAAAAATGATTTTGATAAAATGAACTTTGGAAACATGTCCGAAAGGCCCTAAAACCTCTGAAAGTGGTCCCAAAATTGTCCAACACAACCCGAGTATCAGCATGTATCGCTCAGAAGTGCACATAAACACCCCTAGGTGTCATGTGCTAAATTCAAAGCCGAATTTAGCAAAATGGACTCTGAAAACATGTCTGAAAGGCCCAAAAACCATAGGAACCAACCCCATAATAGTGCGGGTAGAACCCGAGAAGAGCACATTAAGCATTAAAGTGCACATGAAAATGCACACATTATTCATAGCCATGCGCACCTAGCATGGCCATGAGCAAAAATCCCCTTATATGCATGTAACCACACTTATACCATCCCATTCTACACATATTTTCCTATAGATAAACCCCTCTACATCCCACTTTAGGAGGGGGGAGCAAGTGAAGAAACACATACACTCAAAAGTCAGTCTGATCGAAGGCATAGGAAATCCCTCTCTATATAGTTTTTGCTCTCCCACAGTCTTTCCCTTATGTTGTTAGATCCCTTTTCCACTAAACCCAACCTCATCTTTGTTAAATAATGCTTTAAAGGTATACAATCTAGCATCATTCTACTATTATTTTAAACCTCTCGATGAGGAAAGCTTGATAATCTCTCGAAGCTAAAGCTTCAAAGCTCACATAAGCTTAGTTGAGTCTAAGGACCATACAATTATTTTAGCACATTTATTTTACTGTATTCCATTTTATTTTACTATCACCATCATTTAAGAATATTGTTGTCTTGTGTGATGAGACTAGCAATCTTGCATGCTATGTGAATAATATATGCATTATTATCCTCATTTTACATCATCATTTTGTATCCTCTATTTTCAAAATCATGAAATCACATCGTAAATATGAATAATATGAAAAAGGTCATGTCTTAGAATAGAGTCATCATGCTCTCAGTCCAGTGATGACCTCATGCATCCTTTATATTATCATTATAGCATAAATAATCATCATAAGCATAATCATCCTATCATTCATCAAGTAAGTTATGTAAATGATCATATTATCCTTGCAAATCAACCATATTAGATTTACTTTCTATAATCTTTTCCTTTTCATATGTATTTTATCAGGAAAGTGATGTAATAAAATTTTTAGTTTTATTATCCTATACTATCAGATGTACTATGTGAATGCTATATAAACTGTCAATACCAAAACTAAGGTGTTATGGTAGCTATACATCGAATATCATATAATGAGAAATAGTAAAAAAAGTAGATGTGATTCCCCAAACCTAGAAATCTCGGCTGGGGACAATACTCACTAACCTGATGTTGTCTCTTTCCTTACCCAATTTTTTAAAAATTGGGTGGCTACTCCACAAAATCAAAAACGTCTCATCCCCCTGAGACCAATCGCTTGTCCTTATTCGATAAAGTTTCCATGTCCCTTGGAATGAAAAGACCTGCTACACTATTTAACAAAGTAACAAAAAAACCTCAATAAAAGTTACTGGTTGCTCACAGGTTTGTCTTGGTATTTAGGTGAAGGGTTGGTTTTGACATTATGTATTTTCTGAGGATCTTTAATTTTTTTAGAGTCAATGAGGTCTTAGATTGAATTTTTGAGAGTTATGTAGGTGTTAGTGGTGTGGCTAAGCATTTGATGGAAGTGATAGTAAAGGTTTAGGTCAATTTGAAGGGGTAGCGATTTTGCTAGTAGTTTTGGTTCTTAAGGCCACAAAAGGTCCTTTTGTCTGAGCTTTTGGAATATCTTGGAGAGAGGTTGGTTGAACACTGCATATTTTCTATAAGTTGAATGGAGATTAACTATAGGCAATTCTAGGAATTCTAGATGTAATGGATCATACATTTTTAGACTTTTGGTTTCATCTGACTAAGAACTAAAGGGTGGTTTAGAGCGATCTCACAAGAGCTCATTCATGAGCATGAAAAGTTAATTGAAGACTCTGGTCATGGTATTAGTGTTTTCCTTCACTAGAACCTCAAGCTGAGTGATCCTATAGGCTAGTTTTTGGATCCTTATTATTGATTCAAACTCATCGATGCTTACCGTCCTAAATGAGGATTCTTCCTAGTAAAAATCACAGTCATCTTCAATATCTTCAGGTATGCTCAAGACCTTCTTTCCTTTTTTTTAGCTTGGAATTAAGAGTTCCAGGTGCCCCCTAATCATTAAAAGCACCATTTAAGAGTATTATCTCTTCCTCAAAATCTGGGGGTTGATTAAGGATGTTTTTAATTTCATCCTAAAGAATGGCCTTGATCTCAGCTCAAATGATGTCAGTTAAGCCACAATCAGCTACAAGGTTCTTCTTACGCTCTTTAAGTTAGTCATTGAGGCTTTGATTTCCCAGTTCCTCAACCATTTCAAATTCTAACCATTGTTGACTCTCCTTTGGGGTTACTTTTGAGTTTTCAAGGCTATAGAAATTATGAGATTATGGTGATTATTATGAAATGCATGTCTGCACAATTACTATTGTTATAAGATGTATAATATGGCATGATTATTATGATATGGTATAATTATTATGAAATGTATATATGTAATGTTATGTAAAAGGATGCAAGATTAATGTGATGGATGTAGATGTAATAGATGCATGTTATGCTATGTTCTACATGAAATTTACTAATACATAGGACATTATTAGAAGTGCATAGAATGCACTTGCTCTTTGTATATGAGAAGGAAACATGACAAAAGAGAAAGGGTTAGTAAAATAAGATGAGCTAAAATAGAGAAACATGGATGCTCATTATGTTATAGGCTGAAAAGTGATTATCGTGTGTGCACAATGTGCCCATATAAAGGAACAATGTGAGAATATATTTATGATATGTTTATGCAAAGAAGTAGGATGGCTTCAACAAGAATTTCAATAAAACTGGTTAGTATTTCTTATACATTTATTAATGTTAGATAAGTAAATAAGGAGTGATGCATGGTATGCACCTACAAAAGAAAAGGGTGATCATATATGCATGGGTTGCATTCAAAATCCTATTATAAAGAATGTTTATTAATGTAAGAAATAGTGGTTAGTGCATGTTATCTACATATATGTTATGTACGTATGATAAAAAATTTTGAAGATCGATTAGTCTTTCCTGCACAGTGTAAAAACCAATCACAAGCAAGCTCTCACTTCCAACCTTATTACTCCACAAGGTTATTCAGTTTTTTTCCTAGGTAGGTTTTTGAACTTATAATCATCAGAGGGCTATGGTTTCATTCTCAGAACTAGACTGTTTTGATTTATATTGATTAGAACTAAAAGGTAAGTTGAGGAATGATACTAAAATGTAGTTGAGTTAATCACATGATGTCAATATAGGGGTCAATTTTTGGGCTTCAAATGATGTTCAGAGCCTATATGCATAGGGCCATGGTCAATTAAAAGGAGTCTAAGCGCCTCCCATATCAATATTCGATATGTTTACAGGGAGTCATAAAAGTATCATTTGATAGTTTACAATTTGATTTTGTTGACATAAAGGTCCATAATCTAGTTAAATTCTTAACCCATTCATTTGATCTAATAAATGGATGACATCTCATAGGTTTTGTCATCAAAGGATGTCATTATTTGTTAGCATACATAGACTATTCAAGTTGAGGTACATGATTCTTATCATTCCTCATGCTTCCAGCTCGCACAAAGTGGATGAGAATCATGTGGATTTAAGCATAAACATTCTATGAAAACTAAGACTATGACATCATTCGATGATAGACACTAGGAGAGTTATGTCATTTATGAATATCAAGTCAAACAGATAGTGTTAGGACAAAGATAACATGCATAGTTTAGAAGAATCCTAGTGGAAGTTACTACTGATTATTACATGGGCTGAGTCAGGGTTAAAGGCTAAGGGTTCCTTTAGCAATAATGCCCCAATATTATTAGGGTTACAGACTTAGGTCAATGATTCTAGCTATATTTTAATAACTCGATCACCCTCCTTTAAGACTTAGGTTACAAACTCTGGTTAGATGAGCTTGGTGAATGCACAAGTAAAGTCTCAAGGTGATAATACCTATCTTTAATGGCAATGTCATTCAATATTATCGAGGGTTTAGGGACCATTAGTGCACGTGTGATGTGTAGTGCAAATGTAGTGGTGAGGGGCTTTATACGATTAAGTATTGTATAATGAGAAATAGTCATTTTCAAGTTGATCTCTCTTATTTAGAATTCCCCAGTGAAGTCACCACTGTGAGTGACCTTCTTCCTCCCTCACTTCGGGATAAGTGTAGGGATGACTTGGATTTTGTATTTTTGAGGGACATGGTAACTTTACCAAATAGGGACAAATGATTAGTCTCGAGAGGAACGAGACATTTTTTTTATTTTATGGAGTCGCCACCCGATTTTTAGAAAATTAGGAAAAGAAAAGGGCAGCATCGGTTACTCAATAAGTATTGCCCCCAGTAGATATTTCTAAGTTTAAGGGATCACATCTACTTTTTGACTATTTCTCATTATACGATATTTAATGTATAGCTACTGCAACACCCTAGTTTTGGTAATGATAGTTTATATAGCATTCACATAATACATCAAATAATGGGAGGCAATAAAGCTGAAATATCATTATTACATTGCTTTTCTAATAAAATACATATAAAAGGAAAAAATTATGGAAATGTAAATCTAGCTTAGATATAATAAACCTGCAAGGTTAGCACAATAATGCATGTAGCTTGCATGATCACATTAATAATGGGATAAGAAATGGACACTTAATCATTTGAAAGAGTAAGCAAAATGTACATAATTATGCATGTTTGTAGTGATTATTATACTATGACGATATAAGGGATGCATAATGATATTATTGGACTAGGAATATGAACTTTTCATGTTATTGATATGCATGGTGTGCTTTCATGTTTCAAAACTAGAGGATGCAAAATGATGATTTGAGATGAGCAACATAAAGCATAAATTATTCATATAGCATGCAAATTATCAGTCTCATCATGCAAGAACATTAAATTTCACAAATTCTAGTGATAATAAAGTAAAATGTAGTGTGATAAAATAAATGTGCTAAAATGATTGTGTGGTCCTTAAATTTGATTGAGCTTGTGTGAGTTTTGAAGCTTTAACTTCAAGGGATTATCAAACTTTCCTCGTAGAGAGGTTCAAAATGACATGTAGAATGATGCTAGTTTATATACCTTTGAAGTGTGGTTTAACAAAGATGAGGCTAGGTTTGGTGGAAAGGAGAACTAATAACCTAAGAAAAATGTAGTGGGAGAGCAAAAACTATCTAAAAGTGGGTTTTTGGCATCTTTGAATAGATAGATTTTTGAGTGTGTGTGTGTTTTTCTCTTGCTTCCCCCCCCCCCTAAAAAATGAGTTTTGGAGACCCCTATTTATAGTGCAAAATTCAAGGAAGGGGGTGTGTGTGTGGTCACGTGCACAACCCTAGGACGGAGAGCATGGGCATACAAAGTGCATGTGACTGCACGCTTGGCGTGTATCGTATGCACTTTCGCTAATGCAAACTCAATTTAAGGCTCTTCCAAGTTATTTTGGGGTTGGTTCCTAGGGTTTTTAGGCCTTTTGAATGCATTTTAAAGTCTAGTTTTTCTAATTCGGCATAAATTTTAGCGTGTGACACCTAAGGGTGTACGTGGCTACATGCTCACTTCTAATTAATATGCACTATTCCTAGAGTTATTTTAGACTATTCCATGACCACTTCTAGAGGTTTTAAAGCCTTCTAAATGTATTTCCAAAGTCCATTTTATCAAAATCAATTTTTGTATTTTCATAAAGTTGGGTCCTAGTCTGATAAAATGAACACCGACTCAACAAGTTGCACATTTCGATAAGATATTGCTCGAAATAAGCCTCTTATTATTCTGATAGTTCATATTTTGTTAGGTCTAAGCATAACTTAATGGCTAAGTGATTGATTTTGCATACCGATGGAATCGATTAAGGTTTTTGGGGTTGCACACTTCAAAGGTGTTACAAATGATTAAACTCTAGTTATTTCAAAGATTCATTTCATCATTGAACCTTTTTGGGGATAGTCAAATTTGAGTTATAACAACCTAGTTTCTTGCATTCATAGTAAGTAACTTCTTTTATCTTCTTATCATCAAACTTCTTATTATCTTTTTATCTAGAGAGGCTTTTTCTTTTCAAGAATTTCTTGAACCCTTTAATGATCATAGTAATTTCATCATCCTCTTCACTAGAGTTTAATAAGCTTTCATCTTCATTAGCTTCTTGGATGGCCTTTAATACAATGCTCTTTTTCTTCTCTTCTTTCTTATCCAAGCTCATGTGTGAGGAGCTTTCCAATGAGTACATCGGTTAAGAGAGTTAAAAGGTCTTGAGCTTCTTCAATTGAAGTGATTTTTAATTCATAATCCTTCTTAAGTAGGATTCTTATAATCTTATTACTCACTTATTCTTTGTAAAAATTCCTTCCAAGTTTCCTTAGAGTGGTGAGATAAGTAATGAGGTGATTTGTCATTTTGGTTATTGACTCTTAAGGCTTCATTTTAAAGAGTTCATACTCATACATATGGAGTTAAACCTTCTTGCTTCTCACTTGCACATTTCCTTCATAATGGTTCTTAAATGTCTCCTACACTTCTTTTACGAATTGGCAATGTTGAACTTTACCACCTTCTTCTCTTAACATAGAAGAAAGTAGAGTGATCATTACTCTTTTATTCTTATATTTTTCTTCTTTTTTCTCATTGTTCCATTAGCTTATTGCAAGCTGAGTCTCTACACTATCAATTATGACTTTATGAGGTTCCTAACCCATTAGAACAACATCCCAAATTTTAATGGGATCACTATCTAAATTCAACTTCATTTTGAACTTCCAATGAGGGTAGTCACTTCCATCAAAGAATGGTGTAAGTGATGAAACTTTAAGAGCTTCACTCCCTATGATCTTGAATTTTAGCAATTAAGTACCTAGAACACAAGCTCTTATACCAATTATAATTTCCCTAGATGGGGGGTGAATATGGCTTTTAAGAAATTAAGAGAAAATTAAAAGAAATTAAGCAAGAATTAAGGGAATAGAAGAATGAACACATGGAATTAAGGAGTTCAGTTTATTAATAAATCTATGTCTCCACCAAACTCTTCCAAATCAAGATTTTAAATCACTACAATCTATTCACTTAGATTGATTCTTACAATTTTAAGTTTTAGGCTCAACTCTAAACTTATAAAATAAGAGTTTAGGATCACTATTTAAACCAAATCCTAAGTGTTTTCAATAGGCAAACACTTCAACATTTCACAAAGAATAGAACCTCACTTTCCTTTTCTTAAACCCCAGACAATAGAAGAAGAATAGTTCATATTCTATTCATATAACCAACTCTTAAGGAGTTTAATCAATTACAAAGAAAGTAGATGAAAGAATAAATGCTCAATCAATGCTTACAAGAGAAATTACAATATTCAAAGTGTGTAACTTATCTATGAGATTCCATAGCATGTTTATATATGTTGAGCATAAAAAATATGGTTATTAGAGCCAATAATTGCATCTTCAACTTATCTTATTCTTCATTAAATGAAAAATGGCTTTTTACAGTTGAAATAGTGCTCACGGTAATGAGGAGAAGGTCCAGCTAGTGACTAATGAAAAATATAACTGCTGAAGATTATAGGAAGCTATTGGAGCTTATTAACTGACCCTTACAAGTAGCTCACAATTATTAGCATCGCTTGTGAGCGGCTCAGAATTCTTGCTCGAATGAAGGCTATAAAAAGCTTGATAGGGGGCTACTCATGAGCCCCCTTATGATATGGAGGGTGGCTCATGAGCAATAACTTATACACTTAAAAAGAACATTTATATGTCAATTAATGAATAATATCAACTTATGCAAATATATAAGTTAAATGGACGTATAAGGACTCAAGAACCTATACACTTAAATGAAATTATTAGTCATCCAAATTGCTTATCAAAATCAAAATTATGGAGCTGATCATGCAAATGGTTAACAGCTAGTGTGTTCCCTAGAGTCCTTAATGCAAATAGTGTCATGGTTGCTAAAATCTTGGATGTGTGTTAAACCTCACTGTCTACAAGAGGGACCAACTTTCAATCTAAATGGAATGATAGTCCATTGAAAATGATGATTTAGAAAGCAAAATGTTGTCTTGTAACGATCTTCTTATTTGATTTCGAGCTTCCAAAAGCTTACCTTTAAATCAAATATAGAAATGACTTTTTCTCTTGATAAGAATGTGAATAATGAAGAAACTTTTGGTAGAGGAAATTTATCATCCCTTAAAAGGAAATTTAAGGGTGGATAATCTATCACCAACCTTTTATTTCTTCTAGCCTGTTTAGATCATTTGTTCATATAAAAGGCTTAACATGCCCATTTTGATCTAATGGATTCTATTAACCATAATTTTACAACTGATTACATTCTTCTATGGCCAATTTTAAGTCTGTAGGAGTCATTCCTATATGAGTTGCCTTTGTAAGACCAACATCCTTATTTTGCTTGAAGGGTAATGAAATGAAATCTCAATGTTTTCCATAAAGGAAAAGAGCATTTTTCCAAAAACTAGATATCAAAATCAGTACTACATTATTGTAGCCAAAACTCATAAATTTTCTAAAAATTTGTAGGGTTTAAGGTAAAGATAGAAGGTTTGGTAGTAAAACATTAAAAATATTTCTTAAATTTAAGTCCATTTAGAAGGATTCAAAGATCCTTAGCCTTCCAATCCACATCAAATCCAAAAACAATGTCTTTCCAAAGTAGGGTGATCCAAGAACATGGGTCTAAACATGGCATTCTTGAAAGAATTGGATTTTATTGTCTGGTTTTATAGGTGGTTTCAAATAGCTCTCTCTATTTGTTGTATAACAATATACAGAATGAATTGTTCATTATTCCTTTGGAAGAGCTTTTGAATTAAGAATGGAGGTTCTGGCTCTAGTATCTATTATTGCAATGAGTTTAATAGGTTAGAAAAAGTGGTTGGATAAATTTGGATTGGGGCTAAGGGTAGTGGATTGTTTTCATGAGTTAATGCTATCATTTTGTCAAATGAAAATTAAAGAGGAAATGACAATGCTTCATCCTCTAAATCAAAGTTTTCTAAATCTAAAACATCTCAAACAACAAAGATACTGTCTAGAGATAGCTCATCTTTTTTTAAAAGAATGATTCAATATCAGCATTTTCTAAATCAATTGTTATGATTTACTAAATATAATGAATCATCTTTATTGCCTTCTTTGTTTTTATGGATAACGTTTTGCAAAATGTCCCATCTTTCCATAGATGTAGCATCTATGTATGTTTTTCATTCCTCTAAATTTTCTTTTCTTATAATACTTGCACTTTTTAGTTTTCCTTTTCTTCCTCTTCCTTTTATTTTGTAAAAGTGATGCTTCTTTTTATTCTTTGAGCATTCACATTGAGTTGAATCTTTGCATTTAATCTATAAATCAAGTCTTTTATAAGATAACTTCCTAAGAGGATTCTTCTTACTTCCTAAATATAGCTTTATGATTTTTTTTTATTCACATAGTTGAGAATGAGCTTGAATCATGAGTTGATACAAATGTCCCAAAGGAACATCTCACACCTTTTGATTCATCTATTGTAGAATGGAAAACATTCTTATGGCAAGTATTTTTGGAATGAAAGCCAGAAAGGCCTATTTTAAATTTGGATTTCCTATTCCTCCCAATTGATAGAATTTAAGTGACATATTCTAGAAATTCTTATCTGAATATTTTTTTTCTTCAAGGAACAACATTTCATCTAATAGAATTCCTTGCTAGCAATCTATATATCATCATCCCAATTTCCTAGGAACTAATAATATAAGAGTTCTAAGAATTCTTCAACAGTCTGCACTCCAATTAATTAAGCTTTAGCATAAGCATGAAGTCCATTTTGAAAGCTTTCCAACCACTTTGGCTAGAAAAGTTTAGAGTACATTTTTTAGAATAACTCCTAGTAAAAGCAATTTACTATTAATCCATGCTTTGAACTCTATAAATCTATCTCTATATTATGAAGGAGAGACATCATCTAAAGTAAAATACTATATAGAAACTGATGGTTTTGAATGTCCAGAACTTTATTAAGTTCTAGAGTCCTTAGTGCTCATATTATTAGTAGGTTCTTCAACATGGTGAGGAGGACTTATTGTTATGGTTCTTCAATTTTGAGTATTAGCCATAAGTTAGAAGGGTATCTCATCTTCTTCTTTTGAAGATTCAATCCTATCATATAAACTAACAATGGACAGACTTTTTATTGTTGAATCAATTTCAACGTTGGGCATTGCCTTAGTTGCACAATTTCCTAAAAATGAAGAGATATGATTCACCTTCATCATTTCAAGAGGCTTTTCTACTTCAATTGATTCTATAGAGGATGAAGAAAGTTACATCTTTTCTAAAGATGACTTTCTAGGCATCTCAAGTTGAGAAAAATAAGTGGTTTTTCCTTTTTGTCTAGAAAAGTTTAAAGATGGATTGGATATACTAAATCCTTGAAATCCTAGTGGAATGTTCACGGAAGATGAGACAATAGGGAATAATGGCTAATTAGGCAGGGGAAATGGAATGTATAAAGATCCAAAAGATCTAGGAAAAGTGGTTTTTATGAAGCTGGTGGTGTTTGAGACTTTCTTTTACTTAAGTCCCTCTTCAAGGCATTTAAGTCTTCAACAATAGGATCTCAATTTCTTTCATTTAAATGTCATTTAAAATGCCTTCATTACTAATTATATGCAAAAACTCCTTATGTTTCTTATTTTTCTGCTTAATTAATTATATATAAATCAATTTCATTTCTTTCTTAAAAGTAGAAAGATGATTATTAGTGAGGTTCACCTACATAGCAACATTATCAATCTTTGTTTCAACTTTCTTTAACACTTAATTTTAGGCATAAGTAAAAACATTACTTATGCCATCTGCATCAATAGTGTTAGATTTTAGGACAAATGGTTGGGTACTACAACCAATCCACTTAATTGTGACAATAAAAATTTATCAACAATATTGAAAAGTTCTCACAATAAATTAATTGCGACAATAAAAAATTGTCACATAAAACTTCATTGCAAAAAGTATTTTATAAATTGTGTCCATTAAAAATTGTTAAAAATAATATCTTTTTTCTGATAAACAATTTATTGTTACAAAATTTACTTTTTGTGACAATATATATTGTAACAATTAAAATTAAAATTTTCATGAAAAATATTATATTGTCACAAATTGAATATTATTTTTCTTAACAATCTAATTTATTGTTACAAAAAGTATGAATAGCGACATTATTTATTGTCACATTAATAATTCTAACTAATCAATATTATATTTGTGACAAAATTGTCATTAATAATTTTTTTTATTGTCACTAATTTATTGTTGTGACAATAATATAGCTATCATTACCAAAAATAAAAATAAAAAATAAAAACATTACTAAATTTTCATCTATATTTAAAGACGAGACATCTATTATTATTGTCTCTTTTTCATCTTTAATTTTTTATAAATTATTTAAAAATAAATTATATTTATTTTATATTTTTAATTAAATTTTAAATAAACCACACTATATTATCATATACTTAAATATAAATGTAATTCATAAAAATTAAAGTACAACCAACAGTTCAAACAGTAATTATATTATACAATAATAGTGTATAAAAATATTTTTAAAATATACTACAAAATTAATATTAAATTGAAATTAAATAAGAATGAGTTCCGTCCAAATCACTTCTTATTTTAGAAGTTGATCTCTCTTCCAATTGTTGGTAAACACTACACCTGTCAAAATGAAAACATATATAAATCAATAAAAGTATAAATTTTAAAAATTTCATTATTTAAATTTTTATTTTTATAGTTTTACCATTTATATAATTAATTAAATTTATAATTAAAATAAAACATAATTCTTAACATAAAAATAATATATTCATCTGACAAAAGTTATAAAAATGTTACTTGTAAACTGTATACATATAAGTCTATTTTACTTAATTACAAAATTAATTATCACATTATGTAATATAAAAAATATATTTTATTTAAAAAATTATAAAAATAATAGTTTTACACAATATAACACACAACACAAGCACACACACACATACACAACCACTTACACACACAAACAGACATGCACACCCATAAACCCACACCCACACATACAAACACATATGCACAAAAAATATGATTAAAAAAAAACCTAAGTTATGGAACGAGAACGATAATGCCATGGTGATGGTGATAATAGCAGTGGCGGTGCAATAGGGGAGGATGGTTATCAAATATGCAAAATAATAATAATAATAATAATAATAATAATAATAATAATAATAATAATAATAATAAGACTGAGAAAAGAGAGGGAGTTGAAAAAATTTTAAAAAGATAGGTTTAGGCTTTTTAATTATTTATTTATATAAAAATAATCATTTATGAATATATATATATATATATATATGGACTTTCTTATCTTCTGATAAATGTTTTTTACTTTTCTACTATTTTTTGTTATTTTGATAAAGATCATTTTGCAAATATGTCATTGATCAAGGAGGAGGAATCAAGGGTGGAAGTGGAGGAAGAGGAGAATACTATGATTCCAATTTCATATTACTAGACATTGGTTGGGTGATTCCTTACTGATAAAAACACAAACTTCCCTTCAATGCAAAATTTGATGGCATCTATTTAGAGACCCCTCAAGGGGATGATTATTAAAGACTTGGGGAATGCACTATATCTATTCTAATTCTTTCATGACTTGGATATGCAGCAAGTGATAGATATGGGACCATGGACATTTGACAAACATCTTCTTTTTCTTAAAAGGCTCAAAACATATGAGTAACCAACAAAGGTCATGTTAGATAGCATTAATATATGGATGCAAGTGTTTGATCTACCTATTGATTTTATATCTGAGAAAATTGGCAAAACAATTGGAAATTATATGGGACAATAAGTAAAATCTGACCCGAAGAACTTTGATGGAGTATGGCATAACTACATGAGGATTTATGTATCAATTCCAATTAATAGCCCTCTTAAAAGACATATGAAGTTAAAGAAGACTAGGGGTGCCTAGTACTAGGTTTCATTTAAATATGAGAAGTTGTCGACATTTTGTTTCTTTTATGGCATCCTTAGGCATACTGACAAATTTTGGGCTAAGCTATCCGATCTTCCTAATCAACTGATAGTAATGTCATATAGGGAATGGATGAGGGTTACTAGGGTAAGAGGGAATGCATCGATAAGTAAGAAATGGCTTCAGAAGATAATGCCAATGGTGGAGGAAGCAGGTATGGTAGGGGGTGATGAGAGTATGGCGGTTGATGAAATTGACCTGAATTCTAATATGGAAAGAGAGCATTTATTGACAACTACCCATAATCAAGGGAATGTTCCTCAATTATAGGAACATGCCATGAGTAGTACATAATTTATGGCTAGAATGAAGGGAGTTGATAGTGCAATGGATATAGAAGGTGCTATTATAGTGGAAGTAAAGAGAAGATATTATAAAGTGAGTCCACATGGTGCTGATGGGCTAGATGGTGGCCTAAGTAGTGTTGATGATAACAACCCAAAAAATGAATTGCAACAAGTCGAATCCAAGCCCACCAAATCTATTTGTGGGTTTAGGAACCCATATTCTGTTTGGGTCTTAAAGGACTTAGACCAATCTAAGTGGCCCAACTTTGTGTTTCTCATAGAAATAATGGTGGATAGTTCTTGAATTGAGCCCATTAGATATTCTTCAGGCTTTAAGGGGTTTTTAATAATGGATAGTATGGGTAATAAGGGGGTATTGCTTTATTTTGGAAAGACAACTGTAAAGTGTAGGTGATAGGGTCTATAAATAATTTCATTGATGTGGAGTATAACGATAAAGAGTTAGGTTCTTAAAGAGTGACAGGATTTTATGGCTTTCCTAAAAGAAATAAGAGGCAAAATTCATGGTCCTTGTTGTGTTCCTTTGAGTAAGTTTGATTTAGATTGGGTAATCATTAAGGATTTTAATGATTTTTTATTGTCTTTTAACGAAAAGGGTGGTATGCCTCATCCTTGATGGTTGATAGATGGGTTTCATAATGCTTTGAGAAACTGTGATCTCTATGAAATTCATTTTGTTGGCCATCATTATACATGATGGCATGGTACTACTCTTTAACAGCATGTGGAGGAGAAGTTAGATTAGGCTCTTACAAATAGTGCTTAGTGTGGGAAGTTTCTTGAGGCTTATTGTTATAACCTTCCTATAGCTTCTTCATATCATTCACCAATATATTTCCAAGTATGTCATTCTTTCTATCGAGTTAAGGAGAATAGATTTAGGTTTAAGCATGCATGGTTGTCCGAGGAAGATGTGAGTATTATTGTTAAGCAAAACTAGAACAGCTCTATGGGATGTTCAATTCGAGAAAAAATTAAAGGATGTGGGGTTGATTTGCAAAGTTAAGGAGAGCACTTAATGAAGTCATTTAAGGATAGGCTCAACAAATGCAAATAAGACATCCAAGTTTTAATGCAACAGTAAGACCGAGTCAATGTCAATAAGCTATCAGAAGTCAAAATGTTTTACTTATCAATTCTTCAATAACAAAAAGATTTTTGGCATCAAAGGGCTAAGCAATTTTGGCTATAAAATAATTGACTCCAATTCTCAAAATTTCCATGCATATGCTTTTGTTAGAAGGAAGAGAAATGCTTTCTCTAAATAAAAGACAATTAAAGTATTTAGAGAAGCTAACATGATGGTCTAGATATAGTTATCTCTAACTATTTTGATAATCTTCTCTCTTTTCTTCTATAATTTAGAATTCTTAGGTCATTGATTCGATGTTTACTAGTCTTTGATATAATCATTTAGTTTTTTTTTTTTTTTGCTAGAAGATTTCTCAGTAGAAGAGATTAAGGTAGTTATATTCTCTATGTATATAAATAAATCCACTAGTCCTAATGGGATGACTCTAACTTTCTTTCATAAATTCTAGTTAGTTATTGGGACAGATGTGGTGCATGCTTGTTTAACTTATCTCAATAATTATGATTTTCCTATGGGTTTAAATGATACTGCTTTGTTTTACTACCAAAAAAAGGATAATCCAAAAGTGGTTTCTGATTTAAAGCCTATATCTCTTTATAATGTATTATATAAAATTGTTGCTAAGGTTCTTGCTAACCAGTTACAAAGAGTCTTGCCTAATGTCATTTCAGAAATGTAAAGTACATTTATTAAAATTAGGGTTATCACTTATAATATTAGGTTGTGTGTAGTGACAATTCTGTGGTCTAATTATTCTATATAGAAGACTAAGGCAGGGTGATCCTATCTCGCCTTATTTATTTATCATTTGTGTAGAAGGCCTTTCTCCTCTTATTATGAGTTATAAGGCTTAAGGTTTTCTTCATGGTTGTAAGGTAGCAAAAGGGGCTCCCCCAGTGTCTCATATGTTTTTTATAGATAATAGTTTCTTTTCTTTAATGCAAGCAAGGATGAGGTCAGGCATGTTAAGAACTATTTAAAAGCATATGCTAACTCCTCGAGTTAAATTTTTAATTTTGAGAAATCTTTAATCAGTTTTAGTTCTAATACAACTGCTAAAGTGAGAAGTTCTATTTATGATTATCTTAGAGTGTGTGGGGTGGAGAATCGTAGGCATTATCTTGGGCTTCCTTCTTTGATTGGAAAAAAAAACAAAAAGGATATTTTTTCTTTTGGCAAGCATAGAGTTTGGGTTAGAATTCAATGCTTGAGGAATAAATTCCTTTCTAAGGCAGGGAAAGAGCTCTTATTGAAAATAGTTGCTTAATCTATTCCATCTTATGTTATGAGCATATTCTTGCTTTCACTTGATTTATGTGCATATCTTAAAAGAATGATGAATTCCTTTTAGTGGGGGAATTATAGAAGTAATGACAAGGAGAATCATTGGCAAAAATATGGGAAAATGTGTAAGAGTAAATTTCATAGTGGCTTGGATTTCATCAAGTTCATGATTTTAATTTGGCTTTAATTAGGAAGCAAAGTTAGAGGTTGCTCACTAATCCAAATTCTCTTATGGCCAAGATTTTCAAAGCTTGTTATTATAGAAAACCCTCTTTCTTTAAGGCATTTATTGGCCATAACCCAAGTTATGTTTGGAGAAGCATCATGGCAACTTATTCTCTTCATAATAATGGTGTCAAATGTCAAATTAGGAATGGCACACACATTCAAATTGGTTCAGACCTATGGTTGCCAATTCAAGACAATCCTTATATTGAGCTTTGAAAATAAAATATATTCATTAAAGGATTTATGACAATAAAATTTATGACCACAAAAATATTGTAACTAATACGTAAATATGTAGCGGTGGTGGTCTTATAGTTATCTATTTTTTGGGTTAGAAGAGGAAAATCTGCAAGCTCAAACATGTAGATTTCTGGAAAAGAAATTATTTGGGTTGGTGCTTGAATGTTTTACAATAAAATGGGTTTTTCTTTTTTTACCCCTTTCAAGGCTTGTTTATAACAAAGTAGTGATGCAAGCCTTGATTTTGGTGGAGGTTATGGTATAGGTCTTAGTTTTAGTGGAGGTTATAGTGTTTTTGGTTGCAAGGTTCTAGAGGTAAGTTTAATGGTTTAAGTAGCTAGTAATTACTAAGAGGAGAGTATGATACAAGACAATTATACTTTCCATAGGATTATTGTAAGCATCCAATTTCTGGAGGATTTGAGTATGGATACGACAGAGGATCCGATGATGAAAATTTATTGCAAATAGGTCTTTAGATTTTGATTTTGAATCTTAAGACTTAATTGTAACTCTTTTAAGGACCTAATTGTAAAATTTTGATTCTTTTAAGGGTTATTTTGTAATTAAAAGAATGAAAAAAAAAAAAAGGTAAATTACCGATCGGAAATATGTAATTCTGATTGGAATTACAAATTTCCTGTTTTTGTTCAAAATTATATATTTCCAATCACAATTCTAGTCGAAATTACACAAGGTCAATCAGCCCTGTTCTTGAATTTTTAATTTTTGAATATTTTTATTTGTTAAAAATATAAATAATAAATAAATAAGGGATAATTGTTCTTTTATTTGATAAATATGTCCTTTATCAAATAAAATTTATGATTTTATCTCCTATGATTTGATAATCATAAGAGACCTTCCTTTTATATATATATATATATATATATATATATAAAGTGTGTGTTTTTTAACGTGAAGGGGAGAAAAGTTTTAGTTTTAGGGGCACAAAGAAAAAACACAAACTTAAAAAAAAATCCTTTCTATTTCTTTAAGTTTTGACGTTGATTTCTAAATATTCCTTTGAAAATACACTGATAAGCTTGAGGTTCCATAATCAAAATTGCATACTCATACCAATTATGGTGAATCAATAGTCTGAAAAGCAATCAATACAACATCCACCATTCTCATCCTTCTTATTTCTTTTCTTATTATTTTTTAATTTCTTTAATTTATTATCTTGTTATTTTTTAGTCAATATCCTCTCTATGTTTTCTTTTGTGTCCCATGATATTTGCCATTGACATGGTGATGAGAATAACCTGAAATTGAGGGAGGAGAATGTAGTTAAATCAAATTAAACTCATGAACATTCATGGAATGGTATAAATTAAATTTTGTACATGCACATTATTTTTAGAGTTTCTATGTATTTTATTTATGGAATATTTTTTTTTTTTTTTGGTTTTTAGTTTTTATTAATTTTATTTTAATTTTCTAGTATGAGTTGTAACAGTCCAATAGTGGAAATAGTGAAATATTTATTTTCTACAATCCTTTAAAATTAATTAGTAAATTTGGATCAATTGATAAGTTAATTAAAATCAATTACGGCAGTAGTTTAATTTATGGTTCGTGCAAATTAAATAGATTAAGAACACAATCAATTAGAGTTTTTTATTATTATTATTATTTTCGATTGTTTGGTTTTTTTAATTCCTTATTTGTCTTACGCCCATTCATTTTAATAAATTCAAAATTATAATAATAGGCCCATAGGTTTAGGCTTAAAATAATTTAACTTTTAGACCCACAATAAGTTAATAAGTTAATAAATTTTAATTTTAGTCTTAATTAAAATCAATATTAGACCTATAATTAATTAGATTTTAGACTAGAATTAACAAAGGCCTATTTAATTAATTAGATATAAGCTCACTTAAAATAATTAATATAAACTTAGACATAGCTCATCAAGTCCATTTTAAAATTTATAGATTTAAAATCATTTTAAAATAAAATATGGAGACATTTACAAAAATACTCCTTTTTAAATGTTCTTAACAAAAATACCTCAAATTTTTTATTTTTTATAAATATATCATATCATAATTATAAGAGTGTCTTTTGTATTTTCAAAAATCAACCATATTTTTCTTTTGGATTTCTCTTTTATTTATCTACCTTTTTCTTTTATTTTTTATTAATTTCTTAACGGTTTTTATTTTTTATTTGTCTCTTATTTTTTTACTCTTTTTATAAATATTTATTTTATTCTTTTTTCTTATGTTATTCTCCTTCCCTTGTTTTTTTTTATTTTTTTCTCTTTTTTTTCCTTTTCCTCTTTTTTATAATTTTTTATCTTTATTTTTTTATTTTCTCTCTTTTTTTTCTCTTTTTTAAAAAAATTACTTCCTTAATTTTTCCTCTTTTTTTTATTAGTGAAGCATTAACCAATATATTTTTTGAGATTTTATTTCATCAATTCCTCAAGTGGGTTATAAGAATACACAGAATGTAATAACCAAAATACAAGCAACTCACATGTAATAAATTTTCTGTACATAATTGATTAGATAAGTTTTTAATGTTTAAGAGATATAACATTCATTATAATTGAACCAACATAACTATTTCTAAAAAGAGATAATAGAACTTTGGGTGAGGAAAATAAAATCATAATTTAAATTTTTAATGATTCTAAAATAGAATCAATTATATCAATATATTTCAATCATGAAAAATATAATTTTAACATTTTTAAGATTTCAAGTAGTCTAATGTGTTTTTAAAATACAAAATAATGCCTTATAATTTCAAATTGAAGAACCAATCCCAAAATAGATCATAACCTAATTTAATAATATATCAAAAAATAAAAGATGAAGATGGGTGTAGCTCAGATGGTAGAGCACTTGCTTAGCATGTGAGAGGTACAAGAATCGATACTCCACATCTCCATTCTTTTATTAGGTAGCATGTATTTAATTTTGTTGCTTTTTTGTTTACTTTTAGTTTCTAATCTTGTTTTAAAAGTGCAAGGAAAGGTCGATCTGCTTTTAGTGCTTCTAGTTTTGATTTAAAAGATGTTGCTGGTTGTGAAAAGGGTACTTGTAAGCACCCAATTTTGGGATGATGAAGTGTGGATGCGACGGAGGACTCCAATAATGAAAATATTATAAATAGATTTTCAACACTTGAAGTTTGAAACCTCAAAGCCTAAATGCATTTTCAAAAGAGTTTAATTATGTTTTTAAGGACTTAATTGTGATGTTTTCTTTAAGGACCCAATTGAAAAGTTTAAATTCTTTTAGGGTCTTTCTGTAATTAATAGTTAAAAAAATCATAATTCTATAATTCTTATCGGAATTCTGTAATTTCAATTGGAACTATATGATTTCAGTCAGAATTAAACATTTTCCATCTATTTTTTATTTTTACAGTAAATAAAAATTTTATTTTCTGAATTTTGATTGGTCAAATAATATGATAAACCCTTTTTTGGGATTTATCTGAATTTTCAGGAAATAAAAAGTCCTTTTAAAAACAAAACTCCATCACTGACAAGAGAGAAAGTCACAATTAGATACATCTTTTAAGTAGGGTTTTTCTATAAAAACCCAGCTCAAACTCTCTTAGAGGAGGACTTCCTGACCTCTCTCTTTTGGCTAGACTTTTTTGGAGGCTTTCACTTTTCTTACACGGTGTTTAAGAAATATTTTCTTGTGAAGTATTTGTTCTTTGAGCAAGAAGCATGAGGCTTTTGAAAAGAGAACAACAAGTATTGAAGATCCATTTAAAAAGCAACGATGATTTATACTACTCTGAGGGGCCAATTAATATTGCATCCATACCATTATCTCCTCTCCATACTTTCTTCTATTTTTTATTTTGATTATTTTAGTTCTATTTAATTTTAACTTTATTTAATTGTTATTGTTTTTTTGTTCAATCACTAATCATTGTTTATTTTTGTGTTTGTGTTGGTAATTATAGAGAGTGTCACATGATGAGTTCACTTAGAGAACAAAATCCATGGAATGCCATGGATTGAAGCTTGTAGCTGAGGGTTTTTTATTTATATTATTATTATTATTATTATTATTATTATTATTATTATTATTATTATTATTATTATTATTATTATTATTATTATTATTATTATTATTATTATTATTATTATTATTATTATTTTGTTGATTGTTTTATTTTGTATTTTTTATTTAGTTTTTTTTTTGTTGTATTAATTTTTATTTTCTTATTATTTTCAGTGCATGTCCATGCTGGTATGAGTTGATAAAGAGTTATCAATATCAGATAAAGAGTTATCATTATCAATCTACTTGGGATCGAGAAATAATATGATTGAACAATGTAAGGATGGCATAAATCATGCCTTATGTTCAATCAAGATATATCGTGATAAAAGGAATATAATACATGTTGTGGATTAGGTTATGTTGGATTATCAGCCTTCACACAAATTGGATAGTCATAATGTGTTGCTAAAGGCCACTTATGACTTGTGGGCTAAAATGGGGATTTTAGTCCTACTGCCAACATTATATGAACATATAGGGTCGTACACTTAGAACAAACCTAAAGTGAACTTGGGTTAATCCATCCCATGAAATTCTCCTTAGAAAAAAAAAATATATATATATATGGATATATATTTATAATTATATTTGTTTATTTCCTTATTTATTTAAGGCAAGTGTTATTTTAAATATAATAGGAAGGAATTCTATTTTCGTTTATATTTATTTCCTTATATATTTAAAGTAAGTGTTATCTTAAATAAAATTAGAAATAATTATCTTCTTAGAATTGGAATCAAAATAGAAATAGAAGGTAAACATACCAAAAATGTTTTTAGTAAGTTAAGGGTTTGAAAAAGCCTAGATGGGATGTCTTTCTCTAAGGTTTCAATAATATAATCTTATTCTACCTTCTTCTACTTCTTTTGAGAAAAGAAAAACATACATAAGGAGAAAAGAAATAAGAAGAGTCCTAGAGCAAAGGTGTTTACACATCAACACCACTTTTGAACATCTTGTTCGTATAGATACTAATAGAGGATGTGGCTTTATTGGCAGCATCATGATCTGAGAAGAAAAATACAAAAAGCTCAAAGTAGGGTGTTACTAGTGTGAATACACTCTCATCCTTCCAACCATCTTGCCTTGAGATTGTCTTGGTAAGGTTTTGGAATCTCTATTAATTGATTTAACCGAATTAAATAGATCTTGTGAGGATTTAATGATTAAATTTTTAATTTTTGTAGTGCTTTTGCATCATGGAATCCCAACATTTATGATATATACTTATGAGATAAATATCATTTTTCACTTGTGTATGTAATGTCTCGAACTCACTAAAGTTGAAATTTTCAAATGGAATTTCTATTGTTGTTTTAAATATTCAGTGAATGAACGTACTTCTTCCCAATCATATCATATAAGGAGACTGAGAAACTCTACATGATATCTTTAATGGAATAATAGCAAATCTAGAAATCATATAAAGTTTGCCTTTTAAAAACTTATCTCAAAAATATTAAATTTTGCTTCTCCATACTATAACACAAACATCATTTTCCTATTCAATAATTAATAACCAATATTAAACTTATGTACACATTGATGTATAATTTCTATGGAGTACATTTTACCTATTCAGCAAGCAATAAATTATCGAGACTGGTAACTCCATTATTGTTATTAGGGATAATTGTCTCCCACACGTATTGTTCTTACTTTGATTTTCCAAAGACGTTGTTCAAGTTTCAAATCTTTTTAATAAAGTGTAATTCATTGTATCATAAAATTAAAAAAAAAAGTTATATGTTCATAAATTATAAATATTGAAAATTTTTTTTATAAATAATATTTTTTTGTCAATCCTTTATTATTATTCTCATCATCATCAATCATAATTTTTAAGCCATTTGGAAATGATAAACGTGATACTGCTACATAAAGTTGACCGTGAGAAAACACTGGTTGGGATAAATATAAACCTACTTTATGCAATGTTTGTCCTTGACTTTTTATTTATTATCATTTTGTAACATAATTTTATTGGAAATTGTTTTCTTTTTAAAGTAAAGAATAATTTTTGGTTATTTACTATTATAATAATCTGTGATATATATACTACATTCCTAGCATGCAATCCTGTGATAATTTCTGCCTTGATTAATTTTTTTAAAATTTACTAATTATTAATTTAGTTCCATTATATAGTCCTATCATAAGATTTAAATTTTTTAAAAGTATCATGGGAGCATTAATTTTTAATTGAAGTTTATGATGTGGAACACCATTAAATTTTAAAGAGTTTAAATATTCTACTAGATATTAAATATTAAGTTCTTCATGTATTTGAATTTTCACATATAGAATTATAAATATAATTTATTTTTTCTTGTTCAGGTTTCTTAGATAATATATATGAATTAATACAATCAATAGCTTCATTAGTAGGAGTAATAATTAATTTTTCTTTTAAATATATATCATTATTATAGTTTTGAATAAAGTCATTATATGTTGCATTGGTAATAGCTTGAATAATATCAATTGTATTTGGTAGTAATAAATTTGAAGGAATTTTAATTCAATAAGATTCTTCTTCATCACAATTTGTTTTAATTGTTTCTATTTGACCATTTCTAATATTTAATGTCCATGTATTAAATTCTTATATTTAACTTATTCTTTAAGAGTTACTGTAGACACCTAATTTTGGGATGATGAGTTGTGGATGTGACAAAAGACTCCGATGATGAAAATGTCATGAATAGGTCTTCAATATTTGAACTTTGAAACTTCAAGGGTCTAATTGCATTTTTTTTAAAAAAGGATTTAAGGTTTTCATGGACTAAATTGTAATGCTTTTTAGGGATCTAATTGCAAAACTTATATTCTTTCAAGGACCTTTCTGTAATTAAAAGTTAAAGAAAAGGGCTATCGGAATTACAAAATTCCAATCGAAATTAGACTCCTTTTGCAAATTCTTAAATTTTCAGGATAAATCTCGAATTTTCTAGATAAACTGAGTCCTAATTGGTCTGAAATTCTGCTAAAATTATTTTGATAATATTTTTAAGAAAATAGAAGTCTTTTAGGAATTAATTTATAACTAGGATTTCAAGATGTATCCCTATATATAGGAGGGCTTTAGCTCTGAAAAAGAAAAAAGAAAAAAGAAAAAAGAAAAAGGAGAAAAGGAGAGAAGGCAGAAAAGGAAGAGCAAAAAAAATAGAAGAAAAGAAAAAAATGAGGAAAGAAAAGAGAGAAAAAAAAAAGAAAAATCTTATTCTCTACAAAATTTCTTTTACTTAATTGCTTGATCAAGGATTTTTGGAGAATTTTTGAAAAATAATATTTGAAGACCTATCAAGAACGATGATTTTACAAATCTGAGGAGCACCCCATCACTCATAAGCATTATCATCTTCCTCTTAATCTATTTTATTTCTTTCTTTCTTTTTGATTTTATTGATTATGTCTATTATTTGAGTTATTATTATAATTTATTCACTAATCATAATTTTTATTTTTTGGTGATTATGAAGGAAAGCACATGATGATCATACTTAAAGAATCAAATCCATAAGAAGTCCATGGGACGCCATGGATAACACCTTGTATGGATATAGTTTCTAGGTCTTTTTATTATTTTTTTATTTTATTACTTTATTTTATTTATTTATTTTTTGGGGTTGTATTAATTATTTTTATTATTATTTTCAATAGATTATTGTAATAGCTCCAATAGTGGGAATAATGGAATTATGTATGTGATTGCTTGTTTATTTTAATTAATTGGTTAGTAAAATTAGGGTTTCAATTGGGTAATTAATTAAAATCAATGGTGGAAGTAGATTAACTTAGGTTGCATGTTAATGAAAATTAGGGTTTTAAAAGGAATAATTAATTGGTTGTTTGATCTTTAATTTAATTATTTTTATATGTTTAATTTGTTTTTGAGCTTGTTTATTTATTTTTATGTGTTTTGGGTCATAGGCCCACATTAGACTTTAACCCATTTAAATTTAGGTTTTTTTTAGGTTTAATTAATTAAAATGCACTTTAGGCCCATAATTAATTAGATTTAGGTTAGAAATAACTTAGGCCCATTTAGTAAATTAGACATAAGCCCACCTAATTTAATTTAAT
Source organism: Mallotus nudiflorus (assembly GCA_947683625.1). Taxonomy (NCBI): domain Eukaryota; kingdom Viridiplantae; phylum Streptophyta; class Magnoliopsida; order Malpighiales; family Euphorbiaceae; genus Mallotus; species Mallotus nudiflorus. The sequence goes on along the minus strand of CANTUR010000291.1, from coordinate 777,891 downwards.
TAATTAGACTTAGCCCACTTAATTTAAAGCCTTTTTCATAATTTATAGATTTAAGATCATCTTAGAATTAAAACATGTAGAACTAGGCCCACTAATTTAAATACCTCCATAATTTATAGATTTAGGCCCATTTTTAGAATTAAAATATATAGACTTAGGTTCTTTTAATTAAAATTAAAAGGAATTAGTCTTTTAGGTTCATGAATTAAAACATGTAGATTTAGCTCATTTAATTAAAATCCATGTACATTAGACTAACTTAGGGATTATGTGTTTGATTGAATGCATTGTTTATTTGTATTTTCATGACTAGTTTTCCTTGGAGTTAATTGCTAGAATAAGGGTTTATATGAATTGCATGTAAATAGAGAATAATATAGTAATTTATAAAGTAATTCTAAAAGAATACGAGACTGAAAGAAGTTGGTATTCATTATCCAGAATCTCCTGGTTGTGGTGCTAGCTTTCTTTTAGGGAATCAAGTACCACCTTTCGATTTGTCCCAGTTATTACCCTGGTTGGTGACTTCTCATCTCCACGTCATGTTTTTGTGACAATAGTTAGTGTATTTTCTAGAGCCCTGAGCTCAAATAGCGTCACGGTTTCTACAATTACTACTAAATTTTGTAATCTCATATTAATTGTTAGATGACAATTAATAATGTCAATTTTATCTCCATCTATAATAATAGGCAAAATTTGATGTTAATCTCCACCTAATAATATTATTTTTCCACCAAATGGTTTGTCAAATTTTTTATTATGTTCATCTGTCATAATATCTTGTAAAAAATCTATTGAATGCTTCAAAAAAAATATTTATGATTCATTGGTGCTTCATCCCATATAATAAGATAACTTTCTTTTAATAATTTTGTTAACTACATTTCTTTTTATTATATTACATGTAGATTGTTCATCAATGTATAAAGGGATTTTAAATCTTGAATGAGTTGTTCTACCTCTACACAATAATAAAGATGTAAATTTCTGATGATGCAATAGCTAAAACAATTTTATTTTCAAATCTTAACCTATTAATAATTGTTTTGTACAAAAAATTGGCAGTTCCTCCATGTCTGTAAACAAAAATTTGTTCACTTCAATTTTTTTTTCACCTACTTCAATAACCACATCGTAAATTAGTTTTTGTTCTTTATTTAAATACATATTCATTCAATTATGTTTTTTTAAGATCTACTTTATTATAATTTAATTCTTCATATAACAATTTACTACTAACATTTTGTATTAAATTTATATCTAGCATAGATAAATCGTAATTTGCTAAGGATGAAGAGTTATTATTAAAAATACATTTAATATAAAACATAATTTTTTAAATGATTTTCAGGAATAAAAATATTATTAATATTAATGTTTTCTAGAATTGATAAGCAATATTATTTGAAAAAAATTTTCAATGATCTTTTAATAATTTTCTTGAATCTAAAACTTCACAATAAAGAATAAGCAATACAAATAATTATCTTGATTTATTAGGTGTTGCCCAACATGATGCTTTAGATAAAGATTCATGATATTTTTTATCATTTCCAATTATTCCTAGGGCTTTATGACATGTGAAATCCACAAGCGTACAGAATCGTGCAAGCAGGAAATTAATATCATCCCACAGAAATTGAGTATTATAATACTTGAAGTGCTTGTTTGTTTAAACACCGAATTTTTTTTTTGTTTTCAAATTAAATAAACAACAAAAAGAAACTCTAAATTAATTAACAATCAGTTTTAAAGCTAGGGTTCTTATTATCAATTCAACCATACCTTTAGATTAATTAATGTCTAAGCCAAATTTAACCTTAATTCATTTTGAAGGCATCTAAGGAATCATAGGCTTTTCTCTCATACAAACCCTCAATTAACCATGTACATTAACACAAAGTTTTATAGCTCTCACTAACCAAGTGTTTCACAAACTCAGTTTTAAGCTTTAGCCTTAATCAATATTAGTTGTTTTAATGTCTCTCAACTAAAAAAGCATCTAATAGGTTATTGTTTAATTCTAACACAACCTATGTTTCAATCAAATTTCATTGTGTGAATTCAACTAAAGGGTGATCAATCATACGATGACATTAAGTTCAATAACAACTAATGAATTTAGATTAATGACATAGATTTAAGATTAATGACATAGATTTAATTTCAATATTCATATGGTTGAATTGAAATAAGAACCCTAATAAACTACTTAGCTACTCAAGTTGATAGTAAGAGAAAAAGAAGAAGAGTAAAAGAAAGATAGCATCATTTTAACTTTAAAATGGAAATGAACAATAACAAAGTAAAAAGGAAAAACCCCCTTCTCTACTTAAATAGCTAAAGTGGAAGGTCTAATGTTATTTGATCCTCTAAGCTAAATCTCCAATTCAACATGAACAAGATAATCCAAAACTAGAATGAGAACTAGTTTTTCTTTATTTTTTCAAAAAAACAAAAGTAAAAATATGGTCAGATGTTTGTTTCTCTAGTGGCTCTATACATAAAACCCTAGCCTCCAACCTCTCTAAGTTCTTACTATACAAAATCAATCAAATCCCCTAAAATTAGTAAATGAAAATTCAAATTTCAAAAGTTGGTTATAGGGCGCATAGTCACTCAAAACTCCCCAAAGCAAGCATAGTCAAGTGCATGGGTGCACATGGCTGTGTCTCCATTTTTCAATCAGGCATGGCCATGTGCAATTATATGCATGGCTATGTGTCTTCTTTAAGCCTTAAAGTTGCTTGAATTTTCCTTACAGGCCCCTTAGACACCTCTACATCCTCTAAAAGTCCTTTGCATAATTCCATCACTATTTTTTGAACACCTACATAAACAGAAAATACCAAAAATACTTAAAATAAATAAAAATTTAAATCATGAAACACAAACACTTAAACTAACAAAAAAATAAATAAAAGATTATTAATACATCTAAAATGACACCCAATCCTAACACATTGAGTGCTCAAAAGAGTACATTTCACACACTCATCACTTTACATACTAATTTATAAGTTGGATAACAAATGTTATCAATTATTTTGATTTCATAATATTTAGTTGCTTCTTTAATTACATTTAACAACATTCATAAATAACATAATTCTTTTGCATTTGGATGAATGTAAATTTTTGCTTTTAAGAGCTATGAAGCAGAGGTTGGCTACTTCTTCTAGCTCCTCTTCTATTTTCGATTAGGAGGAGTCATCCCATGTAGCTTTGAAAGCTTTCCTTTCCTCCTTTGCTCTTATTTTTGAGTTTAGGGCACTCACTTCGATTGTGACCCAGTTTCTTGCATTCATAGTAAGTAACTTCTTTTTATTTCTTCTTACCTTCTCCCTCATACCTCTTATTAAAGTCTTTTGTTCTTAATGAATTTTTATTTTTCAAGAACTTCTTAAAGTTCCTAGTGAGCATGGAAATTTCACTATCTTTATCACTATAAACTTCAATACTTTCCTCTTCACTATCATCTTGTAAAGCTTTTAATGAAATTCTCTTCTTCTTTTCTTTCTTCCCTTTTAGCTCTTCACCTCTTTTCTTTACTGTAAGCTCGTGGATTAAGAGCTTTCCAATAAGTATGTCGGTTGAGAGTGTAGAAAGGTCTTAAGCTTCCTCAATTGAAGTAACTTAAAATTCTCAATCCTTCTTAGATAGGATTCTTAAAATCTTATTTTTCACCTCTTCCTTAGAGAAATATTTTCCAAGTTCCTTAAGGATTATGATAAGAGCATTGAGATGGTTTGTCATCTCCGTGATTAATTCTTAAGGCTTCATTTTAAAGAGTTCATACTCATATATATGAAGTTGAACCTTCTTGCTTCTAACTTTCACTTGCCTTCATAATGGTTTTCTAAGGTATGCCATATTTCCTTGGTCGAAATATAATATTGAAATTTACCCTTTCTTCTCTTATCATGGAAGAGACTAGAGTGATCATAGCCTTTTTATTTTTACAATTCTCTTCTTTTTAATCACTTTTCTATTAACTTATTGTTATAATAGTTTCTACACCATCAATGGTAGATTTGGGTAGTTCACAACTTTTTAGGACAAAATCCCAAAGTTTGATGGAATCAAAATCTATACGTAACTCCATTTTGAACTTCTAATGAGGGTAATCACTACCATTAAAGAATGGCCTAAGAGAAGAAATATTTTGAGATGCACTCCTTATAATCTTGTATTCCAGTAATATAGTACCCAGAATTCAAGCTTTGATACCAAGTATAAGTGCCTTAGAGGGGGGTGAATAAGGCTAAAGAAGAATAAAAATAAATTTAAATTATGATCAAGAATTAAAAGATTTTAAAGTAAGAAGAACATTGAACATAAGATTTAAGGAGTTAAAATTCTCAATAATCCTATGTCTCTACCTAATTTATCCTTAAGTTAGGATTTTCAATACCCACAATCTTATTCACAAGATTGAGATTACACAAGAGTTTGAGGTTCACTCTTTCAACCTTACAACTTGAGATTTCAAAGCTTACTCAAAAAATAAATTCTCAAGTGTTTTAATGGCTAAACACTTAAACCAATTCCATTCCCCATTTTCTCAATCCTAGAAAATAGAAGAATGAGAATATCTATTCTAATACTTACTAACTCTCATAAGAGTTATACAAATATAAAATGTATTTGAAAAGAGTTTTGATAGTTTAATTGAATGCTTAAAAGAGTATGAATGATAAACAAGTTTCTCAACCTATAATTGAACTCCATAGTTTTTTTATATAGAAAAACAACTTAGATTATGGTTGTTGAATGCAGTAATTGTGTCTCTAACATCTCTTGTTGATTTTTGAATCAACTTAGACTTTTTGCAACTGAAGTGCTACTCACAATTATGAGGAGCAAGTCTTGCTCATGAGGAGTAAGAATGTAGCCATTGTGTTTGAAAAGTCCATTGTAATCTGTCCCTCCCACCTTCATTAGTGGCTCATATTTATGAGGAGCACTAGATGTTTTGACCAAAAAAAAGCTCTTCAAGCACTATTTATAAATGGCTTATGAGGTGACCACTGTAAGTCTAAAAATGTATTTTTTTGGTATATAATTGCTTCATAAGGCTTAGGGACTTGCATAAGTTGAAATACATCTTTGAAATGCATATTAATACTCTTATAAGCAATATTTAATATCTCCAAACATTGAGCACTTATTCTTGATAATCGATTAATTTCCTACACACTTAAATGAAATCATTAGAATCTAAATTGTTTGTTAAAGTCCAAAATTAGGAGTTTGATCATGCAAATGGTTAACAATTGATGTCAACTTCTATGAACTGCAGTAGTGTAAAAACAAAAAAAAAATTAGAACATGAAATAGAAAGGTTAACACATGAAATGGAAGCATTGGAAAAAATGGGAACATCTTTGGATAAAAGAGTGGAAGAAATTATAATTGAACTCTGTGGTTTACAAATAAAGTATGAGCAACTCCTAAAATTAAAAATCAAAACTCAAAAAAAGAGTATTAATGTATTCACTTACCTCTTGTTTGGTTCAATTCCACCAAGAAATTCATTTCATTTCCAAATAAAATTCATTTCCAAATGAATTCCAAATTCATTTAAATCAAATATCCTTCATTAATAAGAATTTATTTAGTTTTAAACAATTTCACAATTAAATTTGAAATGAATTCACAAAGTTTTTATCTAAACCAAACATACTAGCTTGGATTTGCAGATGAATTCCACAAAATATTATGGAATTCATTTGAACCAAATAAACCCTTAGTAACTATAATAATGTATGTATTGGTATCTTTATTATGTTTTCCTACAATTATTTATAATACTGAATTAGAATAAGTTGTTGTTGTAATATATTGTTTATTATTGTAAATCCTTTGAGTTTGTACCATGCATGTGTGTATTGTTTAATGTTATAATAAATATTTATGTTTGTTTAAATGTAGACTAAAAGATATATTTAAATATATTTTTTTGGTATTTTAAATTGGTATATTTGTTCCTTTTCTTATACAATATGAGTTTAATTAAAAATTTTATATACATTTATTAAAAAATTAGTGATGCTAAATTTGGTTAATAAATTTAGATTAAGGACACAAGTAAAAAATAAAAAACTAACATTTAAGTAATATTAGGTTTTTTTCAAAATAAAAATCTATGTTAAATTGGTATATAGTTTTTAATATGTTAAATGATATGATTTCAATTAAAAAGATTATATGATTTTCTTCAAAGAATCAATAATATTAAATTTAGTGAACAAATTTTAATTACAAATATAAATTAAAAAATTTTTTAAAAATTGTAACATTTCTGTAGTATTAAATACTTTACTTAGAAAAATATAAATATTAATGCATTATAACTATTCATGTTGTATACATTTATAATTATTACATTTTAATTTAAAATTTATTTATTAATTTAAAGTTTAATAAATATGGAAATGATTATACTTTGTAGGTTTTACAAAAAAGTTTGGAACCTCTTGCTAAAAACTCTACTAGAAATCGACTGTTCATATTTAGTATTTCTAGGTATTTATAAAAATTTTAATTTTATTTAATCGTATTTATTATTTCAATGTTTAGCATCTCATTGATATTTTATTAAAAATTATGATATTTTATTAAAAATTATCTTTATTTTTTGTTTATATTTTTATTTGATATATTTGTATTTTTGTTTGATATATTTATATGAGTTATTATTTTTATAATTATATAAATGTGTAAACCAGCATTGCAAGATAAAGTGATGGTTAGCCAATTTACAATCCCATGAAGCTAGTGGAATTATGAAACCATAAACCAACGCCATCGATTAATAGGAATATGCAGAATGAATGTAAGAATAAAATAATAATTAATAAAATAATTCTAAAAAACATAAGTAGAATCAGTATCTCTTATCCCCAGTGGAGTTACCACTATAAACAGTGGGGTTTAACGTGCGCCCAAGATTTTAGTAACTGCAATACTATTTGAGCTTAGGGCTCTAAAGAACATATTAATCACTGTTGCAAAAATATGACATGGAGATGAGGAATCGCCACCCAGGGTAATAACTGGGATAAATCGAAAAATGGTGGTAATCAATTCCCTAAAAAAGGGTCAGCACCACAACCAAGAGATTTGTATGGTATAATAACTTCTTTCAGTCTTGTATTCTTTTAGAATTATTTTATGAACTACTATCTTAATCTCTATTTACATGCAATTTCATATAAACCCTTATTAAAACAATCAACCCCAGGCAAACTAGTCATGAAATATACAAGTAAATAATGCATTCATTTAAATCACAATCCCTAAGTTAGTCTAACCTACATTGATTTTAATTAAATGAGCTAAATCTACATGTTTTAATTTACAATTGAGCTTAAAGACTAATGGGCCTATTTCTTATTTAATTTTAATTAAGTAAACTTAAGTCTATTTATTTTAATTCTAAGAGTGGGCCTAAATCTACAAATTATGAAATATTTAAATTAGTGGGTTTAATTCTACATGTTTTGATTCTAAGGTGATCTTAAATCTACGAGTTATGGAAAGGGCTTTTATTTAATAGGCTAAGTCTAAACTAATTGTAATTAACCTAAAAATCGGCCTATGTCTAAATTACTAAATGAGCCTAAATTATCTCTAACCTAAATCTAGTTAATTATAGGCTTAAAATGCATTTCAATTAAAATCTAGACCTATTAAATGAGGTGGGCTAATAAAGAACTATTTAAACCTAAAATTATTTAAATGGGTTAAAGTCTAATAAGAGCCTAGAGCGCAAAACATATATAAAGAATAAACAAGCTCAAAAACAATAAAAAATCAAAACAAACGAATAAAAAAGATCTACCATGCAATTAAATTATTTTATCTAAAGAAATCCTAATTTTAATTAACATGCAACCTAAATTAATTTACTTCCTCCATTAATTTTAATTAGGGTTTACCAAATTGAATCTAATTTACTAATTAATTTTTTTAAGAACAAGAGAATTAAATTTTCATTATTCCCACTATCAGGGCTATTACAAAATCTACCAAAATAATAAAGAAAATAAAATTAAAATACAACCCTTAAGAAGATAAATTAAACAAATTCAAAACCTAAAAAATAAACTAAACTAAACAGAGAAAAATTAAATTAAATTGGGATATTGACTCTTGGCTTTCATTCATGGATTCTCCTTGAGTTTCCTTGGTTCAATCATGTATTCATCACCAGAATCATTCAACACAAAGAATCAAAAAAAGAAAATAAGATTAGAATTAATGAACAAAGAAAACAAAATAATGGAAATAAAACCTGAATAAAAAAACACAGAAATAATAAAATCAAAAATAATAAAAAGAAAATAATGATATAAAAGAAAGAACTAATAAAAAGAAAGGAGTATAAGATAAGTAATGTTGTGCAAATGCTATTTGAATGCCCTTCAGACTGGGATTTCACCATTTTAAGAAAAATTGACTCTGCGCTTTCTTGATTTCTGGACTTTTCAAAAGAATGCACTTTGTTTCTTAAAAAAAAAGGGTTTTGAAATGATAGTATCAAGTTATGTCTTCTCCCTTTTTTTCTCAATCAACTTTTATTACAATACTTTATTAGGGTTTTTTTTCTTTTTTTTACCCAGTCCCCCCCCCCCTCTTCTCTGGAAATCTTTTTTTTATATCCCGTTCCTAAGCTAGCCGCTTACGTGATCACAGGAGTTACGTGATCACAATAGCTCTGATTTCTCCCTTCCCAAAAACAGAATAAGAATTTTAACTTTAAAAAAAATTATACATGTAAGAGACGCGTACTGGACCGGGACCGAAACCTACAGATAAATACTTAAATCAATTTATTTATGAATTAAATTTGGACCAATCATAGTGAGAAAAAAGATATTTACTGAATTTTTTAGCACCTCAGCATTCCAAAATTTCGATCAACATTGTGTAAAGTCAATTGGTGTTGTGTAATGCCAATTGGCGTTATGTAATGCCAATTAGCATTACATAATGTCGATCGGCATTGCATAACGCTAATTGGCATTATGCAATGTTGATTGGCATTATATAATGTTGGTTGCACATTTTCAAATATACCCCTGCAAAAGTTAATTTTTTACAATTAAACCTAAAAAACATTGCAATTTACTGCTTGAAATTATGAAACTTAACACTATAGGTTAATTTTTTATTAAATTGTCATCATAGAGGCTTTCATCGCATCCATACTTCATTATCCCAAAATTGGGTGCTTTCAGTTGCCCCCCCTTGTTGCTGTTGGCTTGACAAATTGCGGCAAAGAAAATAAGCACATAATTTCTAAGTAAAAAGTTAGGATACTTACCTGTCCTGTTACAGAGCTTTTGTTTATAACACTAAATTGCATGATGTTGCTTTTGTCATTCCTCAATGTAGCCTTTATGTTGCATTAATCTATAATTGATAGCAAGTTTTGAATAGCTACAACCCTTTTATTGTCTACTTTTGACATTATAGTCTGTAACTACTCATGAATTTTGATTTTGTTGCAATCCTTTCATTGCTTATTGATGATTTTGATCAGCTGGAACTTTTCATTGCTTGCTGGCATTAATCGGCTACAACCCTTTTGTTGCTCACCTTTTAATTTTGCAATCCGTAAATGCTCAAGGCTTTTGATCAACTGCAATCTCTTCCTTGCTCACTGATGAGTTTAATCAACTATAACCTTTCATTGCTCGCTCTTGACGTTGTAGTCTGTAACTACTCATGACTTTGGATTTTATTATAATACTTTCATTGCTTACTTGCTTTAATCGGCTACAACCCTCTCATTGTTCACTAATGATACTACAATCCATAATTGCTCACGATTAGCTGCAGCCCTTTCATTGTTCGTGATTAGCTGTAACCCTTTCATTACTTACAATTAGCTGCAACCCTTTCATTGCATAATGATGATGTTGCAATCCATAATTGCTTGCGATTAGTTGCAACCCTTTCATTACTCACTAATGATGATGCAATCCATAATTGCTCGCGATTAGCTGCAAATCTTTCATTGCTCACTAATGATGCTATAATCAATAATTACTCACGATTAGCTGTAACCCTTTCATTGTTCACTAATGATGTTACAATCCATAATTACTCATCATTAGCTACAACCCTTTCATTGCTCAATGATGATTCTACAATCCATAATTGCTTACGATTAGCTATAACCCTTGCATTGCTCGCCTTTAATGCTACAGTCCATAACTACTCACAAATTGATTGCAATCCTTTCATTGCTCACTGATGATGTTGCAATTCATAACTGCTTGCGGTTAGCTGCAACCCTTCCATTGCTTGCTGATGATGGTGCAATCCATAATTGCTTGCGATTAGCTGCAACCTTTCCATTGCTCGCCGATGATGCTGCAATCTAAAATTACTTATGATTAACTACAACCATTTTCTTGCTTACTGATGATGTTGCAATCCATAATTGCTCACGATTAGCTATAACCCTTTCATTGCTCACTGATGATGTTGCAATCCATAGTTGCTCATGATTAGCTGTAACCCTTTCCATTGCTTGCTGATGATGCTACAATCCATAATTTCTTGCTAATTGACCGCAATCCTTTCATTGCTTGCCTTTCATTATACAATCTATAACTGCTCATGATTTACTGCAATCCTTCCCTTACTCATTGATGATGTTGCAATCCATAATTGCTTATGGTGATGCTGTAATCCATAATTACTCGTCAATGATGCTACAGTCCATAACTGCTTATGATTAGTTATAACCCTTCCACTGGTCGCTGATGATGCTATAATCCATAATTACTCACTGATGATGCTACAGTCCATAACTGCTCGTGATTAGCTACAACCCTCTTATTGCTCACCTTTAATACTATAATTCATAACTGCTTGCAAATTGACTGCAATCCTTTTATTGCTCACCTTTAATAATGTTACAGTCCATAACTGCTTGCAATTTTTATTTTGGTTGTTTGAGTCGAATGCTTTGAATTCTTTATGCTAACTAATTAGAATTTTTGCTGACTGACTTTGAATTTTACTATGTTGACTTATTAGAATTTATTACTGACTAATTTCAATTTTGCTATATTAACCATCTCTGCAAGTTGGGTGCATTTCCTTCTGGATTTACAACTCCTATTAACTTATTGAAGTTAGCTTCAATCATGATGAATGTACAAAAGTACATTATAATGTTGAAAATTTATGAGAAAATTCATCACTTTTTCACGAGATAGCATGCACTCAATGAATCTCGCTATTTTTTATTTTCATGACTATCATTTATTTGCCATTTACAAAGGTCAAAGGCATCATTAACCATCCTATATTAAGAGCATATCTTTTACCAAGTGAAGAGCTTACTTCCACACCTAATTTTAGAGAGAATTTGCTAAACAAAACTCATGGAATTTGAGTATGAACATATCAAATTCTAAGTATCAAAATAGCCTTTGAATTATTTTTATGCTTTTCTTCCTTATCTGAGTATTCCCCTACCTTTCTCATATTACTCAGTGTGACCATTGGAAAGGTCCTTTAGATAATCATACTCTTATAAAGCATTGGAGTAAATAGAGCAGTTTTTTTTGCATGGTCCTGTTTTAGTATTCCCCCACCTTGCTCATATTACTCAGCATGGATACTACCAGAAGTTTCATTTTGATACTCTTACTCATCTCTAAGCATTAGAGTAAATTACAATTGCTCTTATTTCAATTCTCCTTTTAGTATTCCCCTGCCTTTCTCGTATTACTCAGCATGGATACCGCCAAAGGATTTTGTACTTGTACTTATTTTTGAGCATTGGAGTAGATTATATGCATAATTTATCATTTGAAAGACTAAAATGATACTATAAAATTCAAGCCATTTATGCTTCAAGTCCAAAGATTTTGTCTTTGCATTTTCTTCCACTTGTTTGGGTACAAAGCAAACATTAAATTCATTAGAGTTTATAAACTCTCAACATAAAGATGCTAACTAATCATTTGAATTATACAAGGCTAATAAAAAAGAGCCATTATAATTAAAGGTCATGAGATAGGCTTTTCACATATGATCTCATAAAGTGGATAAATTTACTTTCAATTTATGAATTTTATTATTAAGATGGTACTTTATTACAGAATTTAAGGAAAAAGAGTTCTATTACTTTCCTTTTTATTATTTTGATGAGTGTTTAGTATTTGCTATCTGGCCTATTCTTATTGATGTATTAGTTCCTTTCCCCTTCTTTATTCTCTTTTGTTTTTCCCTGTATAAAATACCATAAGTTAGTATGGTCTATTCGCAAGCGAATACATTTTGTCAAAATACAATGTTATTCTTTTTGCATTCTTCCATTTTAATTATGATGATGATGTCTCTGATCACAAAGGTCATAATACTCCACCATTAAAGTTATGGTTTTAGGATACATTTGTATTTTCACCATTCCATTAATGTTATGGTAGAGGGTTTCATTCCTCTTCTTAATATCTCTTGCAAAAAAGGTTCAGGAGTTAGAGATCTTATTTCATAATCAAATAATTTTCTAGAGTGCATTCATTTTAAGTTTTGAGTGCATTCTTCCCTTTTGTAGGGCCGACAAATGTATTACTAACATGTTGGACCTTCTCATCACCATATTCCATACCTACACTAGTTTAACTATTATAGAGAGATATTCCAAATGGTGCTCCATATGAGACTATGGAGATGGATATTGAATCTGAGGAGCTTGAGCATCTTATCCAACCTCTTGAGGTTGCCAGGATAATGCTTTTGCAAGTATCATTGTTGGTAATATTCCCTTACTACATGGGCCTATAATTTGTTAGGCTCTTAAGGTATAAAGTCCTGTTAAGCATCAAGTTCACCCTAATACTGTTGCTTTTCCTTTTTTTACTTCTTTAGATGCTTCATATATGAATACTCTACCTACTTTTATGCGCTTTTATAACACTAATTTTGAATGTTAGTAGTTGAGTATTTGTACAATCTTGTTTAGGATTAAAGACTTTATTATGCAAAGCAGGTATATCACAATATATGTATGCAAGTGTATGCATGTTATGTATGACATGCATGATCCTAATAGGTCTACTATTTGGAACAAAGCTAGGTTCGTAGCTTGGAGTGTGAGAACGAGGTGCCTCATCAATAACTTGTATGTTTAAGTATTGACTGCTTTATTGTTGGTACTTCTGATGTCAGAGCTTCTGATACAGTTCATCGAACTGATGACTAGACTAGCAAGTGTGGTCCATGGCTCAACACTAGAGCTTATGATTAACCATTGCACTGTTGAACTTTTTTTTTCAATTGCTTTTTCTGTGTGATAACCAATGTATTTATATGCTTCTTTCTACCTCAAGATCGCTTATACTTCAGCATTCCATCTTTGCTCTTTGAATGCAGACTTATTGTTCTATAATTTGATCCTAGAGCTACATTTTGCCTCCTAGTTTCATTCTAAATTCATTCATGCCATTCTAGTAGTCTTTTTTTTTTCATTTTTGTGTGCAAGAGACCCAGTTCGCTCACTATTGTTATTGATCCTTTGAGTTACGAACCTTATTAGTTGTAATATCATGCATTGAAAATGCAAAGGAGTGGGCAAACTAACTAAAGTGATTTCTTGATCATGAAATCAACTAGATTTGCACTTTGAAGGACTCTTGAGCAGAATATGAGGCTTGATGTTGATACAATGAATGATGATAGTTATAAGGTACGAGTTGCAACGTAAGTTATTAAGCCACCTAAATTCCCAAGGTATAAGGGGACACTAGACTTACAAACAAAATCATAAAGAGGTGGCAAAAAAGAAAACATAAAAATAGTGATCTCATAGCTCTGATTTTATATTTCATTATGTATTGTCTTTCCATTCAGATACTTATGTAGTATGATAAAGACGAATATGTGATATTTGAACAAAAAGTTTAAATTCAATTTTACTCATCCATTAAGGAAAAAATGAGAATATTCATTACATCACATAATACAACTCCTGTTACCAGCCAGTTCTAATTTTTTTCTCTCTAGTTTTTACCTTACTGTTCTTTTTTTCTTTTTCTCTCTCCTTATTTTTTCCTTTTTTTATCATTCGTTTTATTTTTTCCTCAAATTTTTTATCATTCATTTTATTTTACAACTCCTGTGATATATGAATATTCTTTGAATTTGCATTTGTGCCCATTTTAAATGAATCTAATTGAATTTAATTTATGTCAAACATGTAGATACTATCAATATCACAATGCACAATATCATTAGCTTTATCAGAATTCATATCATTGATCACTAAAACAAAATAGGTTCTAAAGAAACTAAAATTTTATTTAAATAAGACAATAAGAAAATTTATTTCCTATTCTAGATGCTATGGATGTTGGGTCTCATAATGGTTTTCCTTCAGGCCGCTGACATAACAGCTATTCTTGCATCTTCTTGCTAACTGTCTCCATGAATTCATCTTTTTATACCTTAAATGTGCATTTTTCTTTCTTATCTAGCAACTTCTCATCATCAAACTCATCACCCCATCCTATAGGCATAATCAACTCGAAGGGTATGTCAAAAGAAGGTGGTTTAATGTAAAACACCTTATAGTCGAACTTGCTTGAAGGCTAACCTAATAAGTCTTCTGCTTTTTCCTCATCTTTAAGGGCATTAGTAGATTTCTCATTGGTATTAAGGTTTAGGTCCTCAAAGGAGCTTAGCACTTCTTCCTCACTAACTCCTGAGTTAATCATCATAGTAGCTAAGGGTGGTACATTTTAGTAGTTTGGGAAAGGTTTATTTCTAGTGCTTGGGTTTTCGGGGTCTGTGATCTTTCTGGAGTCTATAAGGTTTTGGATTTCATGTTTGAGGTGGATGCAGTTATCTATGGAGTGTTAGAGGTTTTTATGGAATTTGCAGTGCTTGTTTGGGTTATAGCTTGGGGTGTTTGGGTTTGGTGGGTTTGGATTAGGTAAAGGTTAAAGTAAGCCCTTTTGCATTAGGCGCTCTAGGACATTTGACAAAGGTTATTAAAATTGGAGAATCTCCTTGGTTATTAAACAAAATGCATTTCCATAATCTAGCTAGTGCTTCCTTATTGTGTGCCCTTAGTTGGGTATTTTCTTGCTTTGGTGCTTCTAGCTATCTTCTTTTTCTCATTCTCAATCTCCTCAACTTGCAACCCATCATCATAAAGGTCTACAAATTTTTTAGGATTCATCATTTGTAACCTCTCAACCAAGTTAGGCAACACATTTAGAACTATCATCCTAATCTAATCCTTCTCAGCTGGTTTGTTCTTCATTAATCCTGCTTTATTCATGAACTAGGTCAAAAAATCTAAAAATGATTCATTGGGCTTCTGTTTGGTCAATTCTAGATCCTTCATGGACACTTTAAGCCTGGTATTGTAGTTATGCTATTTCAAAAAAATAGTGCATAATTCTCTCAAGTCCGCTCGAATATATACCAATTAATAGTCGTACCCTCTAAGGATAATACAAATAACTTGGTAGCTATAGACAAAGGAGCCTTAGTGGTGCTCATAGTAGTTGTATATTGACTACGGTGGATCCTTAGGTCTCCAGTACCATTAAAATTCTACAGTTATGGCATCTTGAACTTATCAAGTAGCTTATCTTCCTTAAATTGCATCAAATCATCAAAGCCAAATGAATATCTGATGCCCTGTCCTCTCATTAATTCTTCTATCTTGGGCATTTTTTGAGTTAGTGCTTTCATCTGCTTGGATTCCAACTCTTAAACTTGCTTAAGTAATTCCCTTTTTGCTTTTTCAACCATGTAGTTCTTAATATCCTCCAGTTTCATTCCCATAGTAGGTACATCCTTAGCAACGTTTAAAGGTTGCTCCCCAATAGTGTCATTATTAGTAGGTGGTGCACCCACAAAAAGGTGGATTGGCTACAATAGGAGGTGCAGCAACAACGAGTGATGGCATTAATCCAACTAAAGGTTGTCATAGTTCATCTTGCATCATTGCTCTTATGTCATCCATCAAAGCTCCTTTGATGTCTTCTAAGGTCCAATTTCCTCCTTGTTATTGTTCCATCTCTTCTGTTTGAGTTAGTGTAGCTTCTAGGTTAAGCGGGTTGATAGGGCTCTTTTCCAAACTATGAAGGATCTCTTTAGCTGTTGATTTTGAATTCAAATCAATTCTCACTAATTTGCCACCACTCCATTTCCAAACATAGGAAGACTCGAATGAATCTATGATGCTGTGAAAGAAAGTGTTAGTATGATGCATAAAATGCATGCATGCATGTATGATGCACCTGCTATACAACAAGCAGCAAGTAGCAATCAAGTGTACAATATCCTTCCAACCTTATTCCTCCCATACACATATTCAATGGTGAGTCTCTTTTCCTAGGATTTTATGTCTTGGCCTTAATATCAACAAAGGATATAAAAAATCGATGCGCATGCCAAATCTCTCAAAGCAATAAAGTATAGAAACAGTATTTCTAGGTATAAAAGATTAGCCCAATCTTTATTAACCTAAATGGGCTTCTAAAGTATGGACTTGGGCCTTTATTAATAAAAATACCTCATGGCAACAAACACAAGTAATTTGGGTAATCCTAAGGGAAGTTACTAAGCCACTACATGAGCTGAGTCTGGTAAAAAAGGTCAAGATTCCCTTAGCAAGATGCCCTCCTTTAAGACTTGAGTTACAAGCTAAGGTTAGAGGGGCCCGGCATCCTTTGCAAACTTGAGAGAAGACTACCCCCCTTTAGGACTTGGGTTACAGACTTTGGTCAATTGAGCCCAGTAATCTCTCTTGAACCGAGTTAAGGCTAAGAGTGATGGTTAGCCAATTTACAATCCCATGAAGCTAGTGGAATCATGGAACCATAAACCAATGCCATCAGTTAATAGGGACATGCAGAATGAATGTAAGAATAAAATAATAATTAATAAAATAATTCTAAAGAACATAAGTAGAATTAGTATCTCTTATCCCTAGTAAAGTCGCCACTATAAATAGCAGGGTTTAACGTGTGCCCAAGATTTAAGAAACTGCGACACTGTTTGAGCTCAGGGCTTTAAACAACACACTAACCACTATTGCAAAGACATGACATGGAGACGAGGAGTCGCCACCCAGGGTAATAACTAGGAAAAATCGAAAAATGGTGGTAAGCAATTCCCTAAAAGAAAGTCAGCACCACAACCAGGAGATTCTGGGTATGGAATACTAACTTCTTTCAGTCTTGTATTCTTTTAGAATTACTTTATGAATTACTATCTTAATCTCTATTTACATGAAATTTCATATAAACCCTTATTAAAATAATCAACCCCAGGCAAACTAGTCATAAAATATACAAGTAAATAATGCATTCATTTAAATGATAATCCCTAGGTTAGTCTAACCTACATTAATTTTAATTAAATGAGCTAAATCTACATGTTTTAATTTACAATTGAGCCTAAAGACTAATGGGCCTATTTCTTATTTAATTTTAATTAATTAAACATAATTCTATTTATTTTAATTCTAAGAGTGGGCCTAAATCTACAAATTATGAAGTATTTAAATTAGTGGGCCTAATTCTATATGTTTTAATTCAAAGGTGATCTTAAATCTAAGAGTTATGGAAAAGGCTTTTATTTAATGGGCTAAGTCTAAATTAATTGTAATTAACCTAAAAATGGGCCTATGTCTAAATTACTAAATGAGCCTAAATTATCTTTAATCTAAATCTAATTAATTATAGGCCTAAAATGCATTTCAATTAAAATCTAGACCTACTAAATGAATTTACAATTGAATTAATCTATGATAAAGTGGTCACCCATTTTGTAGTGTCACCTATGATGAGATCTTGAGGATGAGCTTTCTTAAATTGTCAATCCTTTGGAAGTTCATCCTTCAAGGTAGGTTGAGATGTCTCCTCATTTTCCTCCTTGCTTGGATCTTCAAGTTCCAAAGGCTTACAAGCATTTTCTTCTTGTGTTTCCATAATCTCATTGTCATATACAAGATCATTAACACTATAAACATCCTTTCTAGGATTAAGTGAGTTTGATTCATCAAATACTACATGCATTGACTCTTTAATTACTAAAGTTCTCTTATTAAAGACCCTATATGATTTAATAAAAATAGAATAGCCTAGGAAAATTCCTTCATCAACTTTAGAATCAAATTTTTCAAGATTGTCCTTAGTGTTTAATATAAAGCACTTGCATCCAAATACTCTTAGATATGAGATTTTAGGTTTTCCATTTTTCTATAGCCCATAAGATGTTTTATTTAAAATTGGTCTTTTAAAAACTTGGTTTGAAATATAACAAGATGTGTTAATGGCTTCTGCCCAAAAGTATAGAGGAAACTTATACTCATGAAGCATTGTTCTAGCCATTTCCATAAGAGTTCTATTTTTCCTTTCAACTACCCCATTTTGTTGAGGAGTTCTAGGAAATGAAAATGTATGAGAAATACCATTTTCATTACAATAGATTTTGAAAAATTCATTTTTAAATTCGGCTCCATAATCACTTGTAATAAAAGAAATATAAAAGCCTTTTTCTTTTTGAACTATTTTTACAAACTTTTCAATAGCTTTAAATGCATCATTCTTATGAGCAAGGAAACATACCCATGTAAATCTAGAGTAATCGTCAACCAATACATATGCATAGTGCATTCCACCGAGACTAGCAACTCTAGTTGGTCCAAATAAACCATATGTATAAGTTCAAGTGGCCTAGAGGTGACACTACATTTTTTTAGCTTAAATGAGGACTTGGATTGTTTTCCCTTTTGGCAAGCATCATAAGGTTTATCCTTATTGAATTCAAGCTTAGGTAAACCAATCACAAGTTCATGTTTACAAAGATCATTTAAAAGCTCAAAATTTGCATGTCCTAACCTTTTGTGCCATGACCATGTGTCATGGGAGATAGACACTAAGCATTTTATGTCTTTGTTATCAATTTTATTCAAATCAATGACATAAACATTGTTAACTCTTTCACCTCTAAAAATAATTTTTTTATTAAGACTACTAACAAAGCAATTTTTAGGATAGAAAATTACTTTATTTTCCATATCACATAATTGACTTATACTAAGCAAATTATGTTTAATACCATCAACAAATAACACATGATGTATGGATAAGGATTGAGGATTACCTATTTCTCCAATGCCAATAATTTTTCCTTTTGCATTATCTCTAAAAGTAACGTGTCCTCCATCCTTAGCATCAAGTTTGTTGAATTGCTCT
Organism: Mallotus nudiflorus; assembly: GCA_947683625.1. Lineage (NCBI taxonomy): Eukaryota > Viridiplantae > Streptophyta > Magnoliopsida > Malpighiales > Euphorbiaceae > Mallotus > Mallotus nudiflorus. Next base: position 758,641 of record CANTUR010000291.1, on the reverse strand, counting down.
TTATCTCCCGTCATATGCCTTAAACATCCACTATCGAGATACCACTTGCTTTTTGTTCTTATGGATTTCAAGCACATCTACACAAAACAATTTAAGTGTTCTTTTGGACCCAAACCTTTCTTGGTCTAAGTTGGTTAGTTTCAAGATAATTCGTAGGAAGTAAATTCATATGTAGTCTTTTATAAAAGCACACATTGTTAGTATGTCCTTTGATCATGCAATAAGAGCATACAATATTTTTGAATTTATTCCTCCTAGGATGAAATGCTTTCCTAGTGTGTGCAACATGCCTTTGGTGTTGTATGTATCTCCTACTATTTTGTGTCATTAAGTTAGACATGCATTGGCAATGGTGATGTGTATTTTGATAATTTTATGCAACATATTTATATGCATTATATTATGTAGCATGCCTATTATAATTGTGTCTAATGTACATATAAGCATGTTTGGGTTTAGGTGCTCTAGTTTGAGCCTTACCTCTTTGTGTTAAAAAAGGATGAATCTTATGAGACTTTCCCTTGCTATTTAACACATGAGATCTTTTAGCTTTGAAAGCTTGAGTCTCATTTGATTTGGAGATTGAATGAGTGAAATGATATGAAGCTTTTACAAAATTAATATGTGATGAATATGATGAAAACATTTCATTCTTATATCCAATTCCATGGGTATCTCCATGAAATTTTTGAGAGTCAAGAGGACTATCTAAAGTTTCTTTTCCTCTCTTAAATTTAGCAATGGAATTCTTTAATTCTAAGACCTCCTTAGAAAGCTTATGATTTTCATCATTTGCTTTCTTAAGTTGATCTTCCAAGTAATTAGAAGATTTTGCATCACTAACAAGTTTTTCATTTGATTCAACAAGTTTAGCAAAATTAATTTTTAAATTTTCTAATTCTTTATTTAACCTACCTAACTCATGCTTATAATGTTTCTTCTTAAATAATAAACTTTTGCATTTAATAAGTAATTTGCTCACAACAGACCTCTCATCATCATCATCATCACAATAATTATCACAATCATCAAAGGAAGAATAAGAAGTAGATTGTACCTCATTTTCATTTTTAAGGGCCATGAAGCAAATATTGGCCACTTCTTATTATTCCACTTCCTCTTCGAATTCAGAGGAATCATCCCAAGTAACTTTGAATGCCTTCTTCTTATCTTTTGCTCATTTGTTCTTAAATTTGAGTTTAGGACACTCACTTCTAATATGTTCTGGTTTCTTGCATTCATAGCAAGTAACCTCCTTAGTTTTCTTCTTCTCATCTCTTTCAAACTTCTTGTTAAAGTCCCTTGCTCTTGAGAAGTTTTTCTTTCTCAAAAACTTCTTGAAGTTCCTAGCGATCATGGCAATTTCACCATCTTCATCACTAGAATCTTTGATGTTTTCCTCTTCACTATCTTCTTAAAGAGCTTTTAGAGCAATGCTTTTTTTTCTTTTCTTCTTTCTCTTCTTATTCTTCACCTCTTTGCTTGATAGTGAGCTCATGTGTTAAGAGCTTACCAATGAGCACATCAATTGATAGAGTGGAGAGGTCTTGAGCTTCCTCAATTAAAGTAACATGAGATTCCCAATCCTTTTTAGGTAGGATTCTTAGAATCTTGTTATTTACCTCTTCCTTAGAGAAATGTTTTCCAAGTTTCTTGAGGGTTGTAAAAAGAGCATTGAGATGATTTGTCATCTCCATGATTGATTCATAAGGCTTCATTTTTAAGAGTTCATATTCTTACATATGAAGTTGAACCTTCTTGCTTCTTACTTGAATATTGCCTTCGTAGTGGTTTTCTAAGGTCTCCCACATTTCTTTAGTTGACATACAAAATTGAAGCTTGCCTCCTTTTTCTTTTGTCATTGAAGAGACTAGAGTAATCATAGCTTTTTTATTTTTGTGATTTTCTTCCTTTTAATTATCCATTGGCTTCTTGCAAAAGTAGTTACCACACCATCAATGATAGTTGTAGGTGGTTCCCAACCTCTTAGGATAATGTCCCAAAGCTTAATGGAATCACAATCAAGATATAATTCCATATTGAATTTCTAATATGGATAGTCACTACCATCAAAGAATGGTCTAAGAGAAGAGATGTTTTGTGATTCACTCCCCATGATCTTGTATTCTAGTAATGAAGTACCTAGAATTCAAGGTCTGACACCAATTGAAAAGAGTCCTAGAGGGGGGTAAATAGGACTATCAAATAAAAATGAGAAATTAAAAGAATTATCTATAAGAATTGAATGGAAGTTGAGAAGGAAGAATGAAGAACACAAAGATTTAAGGAGTTCAAATTCAACAACAATCCTACATCTCTACCTAACTTATCCCTAAGTTAGGATTTTCAATCACCCATAATCTTATTCAAAAGATTGAGATTACATAAGAGTTTTATGGCTCACTCTTACAACTTTACAACATTTGGTTTCAAGGCTCACTCAAAAAACCAAATCCCAAGTGTTTCAATGGACAACACTTAAACCAATTCCTTTAGAAATAAATTTCACTTCCCTTCTAATCTATCCTAAGATTTAAGATGAAGAAAAATTCTATTTCTAACACACAACCAACTCTCAAAAGAGTTATACAAATAAAGAATTATTTAAGAGAATTTGAAAGCTTAATTGAAAGCTTAAGGAAGAATGAATGATAACAAGTTTTCTTGACTTCCATTTAGCTCTTGAGATATTTATATAGACAATCACTAAAAAATATAGCTATTGGAGGTGCAAATAATGTATCCAACATCTATATTTTGAATTCAATGTTTATAATTTTGAATTATTAAAGGTGATGCTGTCAGACAGCTATGCATGGATTGAAACCATAATTGGCTACTAAAGATGTTCAATTTTGCTTACACTTTCTTCATAAAAGTTGTAGATATTTGACTTATATTTCTATATCATTTTTAATCACCTCAATTGGACTTCTATAACTGAAGATATGTCTAAAATACTAAAAGATATGCAATCTAAAATGCAGACTACTATTAGATAACTATGCATATTGAAGACATTTTAATTTGCCCAAACATTATCCATCAAAATTGTATATATTTGACTTATCTTTTCATATAAATTTTAATCACCTTAATTATACATATGTAGCTCAAGATATGTCTAAAATACTAAGAGCCATGCAACCTAAAATGTAGACTACTGTCAAACAACTATGCACAAGTTGAAGCTATGATTTTCTATTGAAGGAGTCCAAATTTTCCCACACTTTTTTCATAAAATTTGTATATATTTGACTTAGATTTCTATAAAATTTTGAATCACCTCAATTAGGCTTCTGTAGCTCAAGATATGTCTAAAATACTAAAAGTTGTGCAATCTAAAATGGCAACTGCATATGTTAATTTCAACTTAATATTTTCATACCCAAATGAACTAGGATTTTGACAAGAAAGCCCAATTCAAAAAGCTTAAGATGTCTATTTCAAATGTGAAAAAGATAACTTTTTCATTATAAAGCTCTAAGGATGTCAAAAGCCTCCTTAAATCTCAAAGGTCGAATCAGCCCAAGATAATCATACTTCATTTTAACTTCCAATGGAGTCCAAACTTATACACACTTAAACAAACAAATTAAATGCTAAAAATTAAATTTATTAAGATTAAAATTAAGATTGATTATTACTAAGGTCAATATATATTCTATTATTTAATTATATAAAATTCTATTACAAAAATAGTAACATTTAAATATAAAGAATAAGAAGAAAGTTTCAATACTAATGAGGAAATAACGATAAAATTTTATCAGGTACAAAATATTTTAATTAAATTATTATTAAATATATATTAAGACATATATTTGATGAACATAACAAAATTGTAAAACTTTTTAGAACAGCTAGAGATAAATTTAGAGAAAATGATGTAGTTCAAATACGTTTAAATTATTAGGAAAAAGAAATTATGACAATGCATAATATAATACACCTAGTGGAAATGAAATTATAGGATTAATTGTTGAAGATTTTAATTTTAGGGATGGATAATGTGATATTGAACATAAAATGGAAGGATTACAAAGAATTAGTGATTTACATCCTTTTTTTATGTCAATGCGATATCCACTACTATTTCCTTATGGAGAATATGGATATCATCTTAATATTCCTTATTATGCTAATCATTCAAAAAAATATTAAAAGACAATATGGTACTATGAGAGAATTTTATGCACTCATATTACAAATAAGGGCAAATGAAGGCAAAACATTATTATATGGTGAAAAATTATTACAACAGTATGTGATATATGCATATACATGTATTGAAGAAACACGATTAAACTATATTATAAATAATAAAAAATTATTAAGATTTAAAATTTTTAAAGGATTTAAAGATGCATTATATAAAAAGATATTAGTGCAAATGATTTCAAAAAATTAATAATTTTACCTTCAAGTCATATGTGAAGTCCAATATATATGCATCAAAGTTATATTAATACTATGTCAATTTGTAAATATTATGGACAACCTGATTTGTTCATAACCTTTACATATATAATCCATAGTGGCCTTCAAGTTATATGAGAAGTCCAATATATATCCTTTATGATAAACAAACTCTTGCTTAAATGCAAAAGCTTACTTACTAAGAAAAAACATTACAAGCATGAGTTAACTAGCTTAACCAAGGAATTCAAAAATTTTTAAAATAAATTTTCTAATCTTGTTAAATCAAATGATAAACTTGCTAATGATTTAAGAACTTCTAATTCCTTGGAAGACCAACTTAAGAAAGCAAGTGATGAAAATCATAAACTTTCTAAAGAGGTCTTAGAGTTAAAAAAATTCCATTTCCAAATTCAAGAAAGGAAAAGAGAGTGTAGATAACCTTCTTAATTCTTAAAAATTTCATGGAAATACTCATGGACTTGGATATGAAAATGGAATGGCCTCTTCTTCTTCATCATCACATATTAAATTTGTCAAAACCTCATGCAATTTTATTCCCTCTACCTCGAAACCAAATGAGACTCAAGCTTTCAAAGCTAAAAGGTCTCATATGTCAAATGATAAAGGAAAGTCCCATAAGACTCAACCTCCATTGATACAAAGAGGTAAGACTTAAGCTAGAAAACAACAAACCAAACATGCTTATATGTACACTAGACACAACACTTCTAAGCATGTTACATAACACATCACTCTTAAACATGTTGCACATATCTATCAAAATACACATTGTCATTATTAATGAATGTCCCACACTATGACTCAAAATAATTTTAAAAGGCATACATAATTATAACACAAAAGGCATGCTCATTTATTAGGAAATCATATCCTACTAAAAGAAATAAATTTGCCAATGTTGAATGTTCTTATTGTATAACTAAAGGCCACTCTAGCAATGTATGCTTCTATCAAAAACTACATTTGCAATTGTTACCTTCATATTGTTTTGAGACTAATAAACCTAGACCAATTAAGGTCTGGGTTTAAAAGAATGTTTAAATTACGTTGTGTAAGTGTGTTTGAAGTCCACAAAAGTAAAAAGTAAATAGTATCTTGATAATGGATATTTAAGAAACATGACAGGAGACAAAGAGCAATTCAATAAGCTTAACACAAATAATGGAGGACATGTCACATTCAGGGATAATGCAAAAGGAAAAATAGTAGGCATTAGAGAAATAGGTAATCCTCAATCCTTATTAATTCACTATGTATTTCTTTTTGATAGTCTAAAACGTAATTTGCTAAGTATAAGTCAATTATGTGATATAGGAAATAAGGTTACTTTCTATCCTAGGAATTGCTTTATTAGTCATCTTTATGAAGACAAAAGTAATTTTTAGTGGTGAAAGAGTATATAATTTCTATGTTATTGACTTGAACAAAGTTGACAATAAGGACATCAAATGCTTAATGTTTCTTTCCCATGACACATGGACATGGCATAAAAGGTTAGGACATGTAAACTTTGAGCTTTTAAATGATCTTTGTAAACATGAACTTATGATTAGTTTAACTAAACTTGAATTCACTAAGGATAAACCTTGTGATGTTTGTCAAAAGGGAAAATAATTCAAGCCTTCATTTAATATAAAAAATGTAGTCTCAACTTCTAGGCCACTTAAACTTATACATATGGATTTGTTTGGACTAACTAGAGTTGCTAGTCTCTGTGGATGCACTATGCATATATATTGATTGATGACTACTCTAGATACACTTGGGTGTGTTTTCTTGCTCATAAGAATTATGCTTTTAAAGCTTTTGAAAAGTTTTTAAAAAGAAAAAGGTTTTTGTATTACATTTATTAGAAGTGATCATGGAACCAAAGTTGAAAATGAATTCTTTAAAACCTTTTACAATGAAAATGGTATTTTACATACTTTCTCTTCTCTTAGAACTCCTCAACAAAATGGGGTAATTGAAAGGAAGAATGGAACATTAGTGGAAATGGCTAGAATAATATTTCATGAGTATAATTTACCTCTATACTTTTGGGTGGAAATCGTTAACATGTCTTGTTATATTGCAAATTGAGTTTTTAAAAAACCAATTTTAAACAAAACTTCTTATGAGCTATAGACTACTAAAAAACCCCCAAAATCTAATATCTAAGAGTATTTGGATGTAAGTTTTTTATATTGAACACCAAAGATAATCTTAGGAAATTTGATTCTAAAATCAATAAAAGAATTTTCCTAGGCTATTCCACCTCTAATAAAGCATATAGAGTATTCAATATGAGAACTCTAGTAGTTGAAGATTCAATGCATGTTGTATTTGATAAATCAAACTCACTTGATCCTAGAAAGGATGTTTGTAGTGTTTATGATATTATAGATGAAAATGAGCATCTGTATACTCAAGAAAATGAAGCTAGTAAGCCTTCAAAACTTAAAGGTCCAAGCAAAGAAGACATTGAGGAGATGTCTCAACCTACCTTGAAGGATGAACTTCTAAAGGATTGGCAATTCAAGAAAGCTCATCCTTAAGACCTCATTATAGGTAACACTACAAAAGGGGTAACTACTTTATCATAAATTAATTCAATTGTAAATTTAGCCTTCATTTCTCAAATTGAACCCAAAATTGTTGATGATGCTTTATATGATGAATTTTAGGTCCTTGCTATGCAAGAAGGGTAAAATCAATTTAAGAGAAATAAAGTTTGCATTTTGGTTCCTAGACTGAAACATCATCCTTTATAAGCACCAAATGGGTGTTTAGAAATACTATGAATGAACAAGGTGTCATAACTAGGAATAAAGCTAGACTAGTAGCTAAAGGTTATAATCAAGAAGAAGGCATTGATTATGATGAAACCTTTACCTCGTTGCAAGGTTAGAAGCTATTAGAATGCTACTTGCACTTACATCATTAATGGATTTTAAACTTTATCAAATGGATGTTAAAAGTGCATTTCAAAATGGTTTTATTGAAGAAGAGGTGTATGTTGAATAACCACCAAGCTTTGAAAGCTTTGATTTTCTTAATCATGTATTTAAACTTTTAAAAGCATTATATGGATTAAAGCAAGCTGCAAGAGCTTGGTATGAAAGATTGAGTAACTTTTTATTAGAAAAAGGTTTCTCTAAAGGTAAGGTTAACATAACCCTTTTCATAAAAAAATCCAAGCATAACTTATTAATTGTGCAAATATATGTCGATGATATTAGTTTTTGTGCTACTAATCTTGTTTGTGTGAGGAATTTTCTACATTAATGCAAGGAGAATTTGAGATAAGTATGATGGGTGAACTCAAGTTCTTCCTCAGATTACAAATCAAGCAATGCAAAGATGGGATTTTCATCAATCAAACCAAATATACAAGAGATATTCTCAAGAAGTTTAGCTTGGATGGAGTTAAATCAAGTAAAACTCTGATGAGCACCACCAACAAACTCAATAAGGATGAGAATGGAAAATTGATTAATGAAAAGTGATTTAGAGATATAATTGGACCTTCTTTATTTAACTGCTAGTAGACCCGAAATCATACAGATCCCTTCTTTATGAAATGCTAGTAGACCTGATATCATGTTTGCTACTTGCTTGTGTGCTATATTTCAATCCAATCCTAGAGAGTCTCATTTGAATGCAATCAAAAGAATTTTCAAATATTTAGGTGGAAGTTTGCATTTAGGACTTTGGTATCCTAGTTTTTATCCTTTGACTTGATTAATTATTCAGATGCAGACTTTACTAATAGTTTATTAGATAGAAAGAGCTCTTCCAAAACTTTTCAATTCTTAGGACAATTTCTAATTCCTTAGTTTAGTAAGAAAAAATTTTTGGACTACCGAAGCATAATATGTTACAACAAGTTGTTGTTACTCACAAGTATTGTGGTAAAAACAACAACTTAAGGACTATGGCATTAAACTTGATTGCATTCAGATTAAATGTGACAATACAAGTGCTACAAACTTTAGCGAGAATCTCATTTAACATTCTAGAACTAAGCATATTGACATTAGACATCATTTCTTGCGTGATCATATACAAAATAATAACATCTTTCTTGAATTTATTGATACAAATCATCAATTAGTGGATATCTTTACTAGGCCTCTTTGTGAGGAAAGATTGAATTTTATTAAGCATGAACTTTGTATGTTTGATGGTTCAAGGTTGTCTTGATCACTTATTAAATTGATGAATTGATGATTTCTTGTGTGATCACTGTTTTCACTTATATATATTTTTTATTTATTTTTTGAATTTAAAACTTTTCTTAAACTCATAGTTAAATATAATTTTCAGTCATTTATACTTTTGATTTATTTTTCATTTCTGATACTTTTTCATGTTTATAGTTTAAAAAAATTTTAACATGACTTATAGGAAGTTATGCTCAATGTCATGTGAAATGCTTGGTTCAAAATTTTTATGGAATGAATTTCAACACAGAATGATGGAAACCATGTAAAACTCTTCACCAAAATCCTCTTTCCCAAAACTAACACGATATGTAACACAACATCCATCATGCCATGTCAAAACTCCTTTCAAATTTTTGGCATCCACACTTAACACATGGCATAAAACATCGCATCCATCATGTCGTGTCAAAATTCTTTTAAAAAAAAATTGTTGTTGCCCGTACCTCATATAGTATGCAACATGGCATTGTCATGTCGTGTTAAAAATCACTTCCAAAATTTTGTTCACTCGAATTAGACACAATATGGGACATGGCATCTATTAATACCGTATCAAAATTAAATTAAATTAAAAAACATTGATGTGACACAGCTTGTAGGAAGTCGTGCTCAATGTTGTGTAAATGCCTTTGATGTCTTAATTTGGTTGTTGGGCTTACAAAGCACATTAGTCACCATTATGTTATTTTTTTTCTTTTTCTTCTTTTATTTTTTTGTTTCTTTCTTTTATTTTTTTGTTTCTTTCTTTTATTATTTCTTTCTTTCATTTTTTTACATAATCACACACCACCAATTTTATTTTATTTTATATTATTCTATTTTATTTTTCTTTTCATATAAATTTAGTTAGCAATTTAAAAATTATTTTGTTTTATTTTTTCATTTTTTTAATTGCATTAAGCATTATTTCCATGATTATTAATGGGCATTGTTCAATTTTTATTTGGAGATTGCATCAATTTAAATTAGTTTGATTAAAATTCAAATTTTGGGCATAATTTTTCAATCTTTCCATTTATATGCAAATTCCATTTTTGCTTTATATAGTTTGCTCTTAATTTTCATGAATTTATGCTTAATTTAGTTGTGTGTTTATTTATTTTATTTTAATTTTTTTAAAATTTTATCTAGGTGATGTTCTTAACTATTAATTCTCATTTCTTTTTTGTCTCTGACAAAAAGAGAGAAATTGTGTGTTTAAGGCATGCTAAGTGCTACATGACCATGTGTTATGTGTTAGGACTATTTTTCAATTAGTATCTTTTCTTAAAATCATCTCCTTTATGATTATTTTATATTTAAATTTTTAAGAAAACATGCTATTTTTTAAAAAATCCTTATATATGTCTTGATTACTTCATTTTTTTACCTGATATTGAATTTATGTATATATTAAAAGGGAGCTAATTATTTTCACCTATTACATCTCTTTAATTAGAAAAGGGGAGCTATTTTAAATGGCACATGTTTATTAATGTTGTCTATTTTTGACACACACACTTTATTTATTATCTTATCAAATTGGTTGTCAAAGCCAAAAAGGGGGGAGATTGTTGACCATTTGTATGATCAAACTCCTAATTTTGGACTTTAACAAACAATTTGGATTCTAATGATTTCATTTAAGTGCATTGGAAATTGATCGATTATCAAAAATAAGTGCTCAATGTTTGGACATATTAAATACTCCTTAAAAGAGTATTAATTTGAATTTTAATTATGTATTTCAACTTATGCAAGTTCCCAAACAGTATGAAGCAATTATATACCAAAAATATACATTTTTAGATTTATAATGGTCACCTCACAAGCCTCTCACAAGCCATCTATTAATAGTGCTTGAAGAGCTTTTTTTTTGTCAAAACATCCAATGCTCCTACGAGCACTCCTCACGGACGGGAGCCGCTCGTGAAGGCAGGAGAGATAATTTACAATGGACTTTTTCAAACACAACAACTACATTCTCACTCTTCACGAGCAAGACTTGCTCCTCACAATCATAAGTAATATTTTAGTTGCAAAAAAATTCAAGTTAATTCAAAAATCAGCAAGAGACATTGGAGACACAATTAATGCCTTCAACAGCCATTATCTAAGTTGTTTTTCCTATATGAACACCCTTTGGAGTTCAATTGTAGGCTAAAAAACTTGTTTATCATTCATACTCTCTTAAGCATTCAATTAAGCTCTCAAAACTCTTTTCAAATACATTTTATATTTGTATAACTCTTATGAGAGTTTGTGAGTGTTAGAATAGATATTCTTGTTCTTCTATTTTTTGGGATTAAGAAAACATGGAGCGAGATTCTATTCTAGTAGAATTGGTTTAAGTGTTTAGCCATTAAAACACTTAGGAATTTAGTTTTTGAGTAAGCATTGAAAACTCAAGTTGTAAGGTAGAAAAAGTAAGCTTCAAACTCTTGTGTAATCTCAATCTTGTGAATAAGATTATAGGTATTGAAAATTCTAACTTAGGGATAGGTGAAGACATAGGATTATTGAGAATAAATTAGTTAGAGATGAAGAATTATTGAGAATCTAAACTCCTTAAATCTTGTGTTCAATGTTCTTCCTACTCTAAAATCTTTCAATTCTTTATCATAATTTAAATTTGTTTTTAAATTTCCTTTTATCATTCTTTAGCCTTATTCACCCCCCTCCCCTCCCCTAAGGCACTTACATCAATGATTTCAATTTTATATATTTTTTGTAATTTTTTTATTGCACGTAAAATAATATTGCATTTTGCTTCTTCTATCAATCTCACATGCTCACCAATAACCACCACCTCTTCAAATAGATGAGTTTCTAAATTTGAAGTATGCAAAGTTATATGTGCAACAAATAGGTTATTCCCATATGGAAGAACTTCATAAATAAGTTTACGCAATAATAAATTCTACAATATAAACTCCAAAACACCTTGTAAATCAAGTCGGAGAATTGGCATCTACAATGAATATATAAATTTTTAAGTATCAAAAATTAATGTATTTATATTTTTTAAAAATAATTAATATATTCATGAATATTTTTTAATTTTGATAAAAATAACACATTCTTAACATGTAAATTTCAATACTAACATATACATATCTTTGTATTAGGATCTATTCAAAACTTACAGAATTTTTTTATGAACCTGCAGACAATACATTCCTCAAGATATTAATAAAATAAACTAACAATTTAATTATAAAAACAACATGCAAAATAACTGAATTTCCATTATTAAAAAAACTTGGTTTACAATAATTATGCTATTTCATTTTATTTGTTAACTTATTTACATAATAACACCAACATGTTTTATACCTATACATACTAATTTACATACACATTTTCATAAAACTACTCATTATTCTTTTAAATATTTTAACTACTTTCATATAATAGTTTACAAAGGTGCCGCAACATTTTTCTATACACATCATATAACATTTTTGTATATTTTTTCAAATTTTTGTATTCTAAACAAATTCATACAAATAATATTCTAACTTTTTAGTTTTTTCAACCAATTCAATATAAAGAACTTGATACTGAAAAAAATAATAATAATAATAATAATAATAATTAACATCTATAATATTAAGATCTAACATATATTGTAGCATCCATATAGTTCATCATGCCAACAATTCATTTGATTCTACTATACCATTTGTAATTGAAGATACCATATTAGTAACATGATTTAACTCTAGTATATTTGTCAAATTTAATTTAATCCTCGAAACAATATATTCACCATATGTTTCATTACCATGCACAGGTGTTGGTAGTCCAAAATTTTGAACTATATTTGATAATACTAATTTGTAAGACAACATTATCGATGTCATATTTGTACAATATGCAAAAATATTTTCAATTATGCAATATTATAACATGACAAATATCATATAAATTAAATTAATTCTTTCACCTATTATAAAATAAGATATTATTAAAATTTTATATAATAATAATGTGAAAAGAAAATAAAAATTTAAATAATAAAACCACACATATCTTAAATCTGCTTCAAAAACTTGAATTGTAACCATTGTGTATGTCGTTACTTTCACCTATTATAAAAATAAGATGTCATTAAAATTTTATACAATAACAATGTTAAAAGAAAATAAAATTTTAAATAAATAAAATCAATAATTTTATTAATTTATAGGACTTAATTGTACTAAAAAATTTACAAAATTTGAGTGTATTTAGTAAATATCCAATATGGTCTAAATTTCCAAAACAAAGTTCCAATTTAGGATTATTTCCAAAAAAAAAAATATAGGGTCTAATGTGAAACTAGGACACAATATTGGGTTCCAATTTGCACCTTTTCCAGAGTTCAAACACCAAAGTGACAAAGACTAAAAAGTTTAAATACATTTGACAATGACAGAAAAGATCAGGGGCAAAATTGAGCCTTAACTTTACCTTTTGCTCCCCAGCAAGAAAGCTTACAAAGTAAAATCTAACGCCAAAACTGCTAAACCCTGGAACTGAACTGTAAAAACATGAAATTCCGGTACGCCATGGTTTGTTCTTCCAATCAGAATCGAAGTATGGAGGCTCACTCTCTTTTAAAGATGCAAGGCTTCGATGTCTCCTCGTACGGAACAGGGGCTCACGTCAAGCTCCCTGGACCCTCTCTAAGAGAACCTAACGTCTACGATTTTGGAACTCCTTACAAGCAAATGTTCGATGATCTCAGACGCAAAGACCCTGAACTGTATTTTCCTTTATTTTCCCTTCTTGTTTAATTTAGGTTTGATTTTTGCGTTTTTTCAATGCTTTTGTGTGTGTAGAATCTGAAATGTTGGTTTGGTGAAATTGTAAACATAGTGGAAATTAATTCCTGTCCTGAAGAACTGATGATATCTCTTTGAAAAGTGCAGTTATAAGCGAAATGGCATATTGCCGATGCTTAAAAGAAATTCATCTGTGAAATTGGCTCCTCAACGTTGGCAAGATAATGCTGCTGATGGTTCATTTGATGTGGTATTCTCATTTGAAGAAAAAGTTTTCGATATGGTTATCGAGGGTAATACCATCTTTCTTTTTTCCATTTGGTTGCTTATGTGTTGATATATAGAAAATTGCGGTGTTATCTTTTTAAAATTGGGGTAGTATGTTAAAGAATATGAACTATACCCTAATTGCATCAATTCAAAAAGTCACAAAATATCAATGAGTGTAGGTGAATTTATCTATGTTGATTCTATTAGCGATGCACTATCGAAGATGGTCTATTTTTTTTTTAATAAATGCTGTTAGATTAGCCAGTCTTTCGGATACTAGTTCCATACTTATAAAATCAATAATTTAATTAATTACAATTTTTTTTAATGCAAATTTAGGATATTGGAAATAAAACAGTTACATGCAGGTCCATAAAATCAGAGTTCAACTTGCCATATTTAGGATGCTGAAAATAAAACAACTGACTATAGAAAAAAATAGTATAAATAATATATGGAGTTGGCAAGCAAACTATAAATTATTTTGGAAGCTCACTGAATTTTGCTATATTGATGATGAATCCAGTACCTGTGTCTAATTGTTTGTGACTTTGTCTGTCCATCCACCGCTGATCTGGTTATGTATGTCTATTTAGATATCCTTGAACGATTGATTATCTTTAGTTTAGGCTTTCACTAAAATAAAAGCAGGTGATGCATTTGCTAGAGGAGTTCATTCCAGAAAACTTATAAAGTATTCAATTTTTTTTTAATGCCATTTATTATTTGCTTTTCTTTAAAATAATTGTTTATGACAACAGTACATAATACAATAGTCATTTTACTTATCCAGATTTTCCTATGGTGCATTTTCTATTTAAATAAGCAGAATAGATTCAAGTTTTAATAGTGATATTGATGTTATCATTGCCCAGGCTCTGTCCATGCTATTGTAGCTGTTAGTTACTTGCTACTCAGTTTAGTTTGTTTCACTATTTTGTTTAAACAATGTTTGCACATTAATGTTTCTAGAAATGGGGTTTAAGCTCTTGTAGAGTGGGTCATTTTAATTTGTTGTAATATTCATATTGTTGGGATGGAAGATTTTTAAGAATTTGCTCCTTTGAAGTGTATTTGTGGGGATTTGGTTATCTAGATTTTTCTTCTTCTTCTTTTTATCTGTCTTCTTTAGTTTGCCTTTTTAACTCTTTATCCACCTGCCTTTTTTTTTTCAACAAAGCATGCCCATTTACAACTTCAGCTAAGAAACAAATGGATATCACCATTTTTTTAGCATATTATTGTCAAAATTTTATTCTCCACTATTAAATCTAATCAACATCCAATTGCTTCATACATTAAAATCTTTATATCTGTCCTACAACAGTTTGATATTGAAGCAGCATATTCATTTGTTTCAATTTTCAAAATTGTCTCTAAAGCCAATTTTAGTTTCAAGATTTCTTCATCTCAAGACCTCGAGGCATTTGATAGTATGGTGCAAAAACATGGGTTTATTTGTGACTAGGAGAAGTCAAATGAACTTTGTAAAAGCTGTTTCATGTAGCTTCCAGCAAGTGAGTTGTTCGAAGGTATTATACCTTAAGTCTAATGTTTTTTATGTTGGCCTAAGTTCAGACCCATGATTCATCCTTTTCTGATCTCATATGGAGTCTGCTTTATTGCGTACTCCTAGATCTGTAACAGCCTGATATCCTTTTGTTTTAAAAGGGTGTTTGGATGCCTATTAGAATTGCTTTCCTAGGGAAGAAATGGTTGGTACAAAATTGCTAAGCTTTTTTTCTTTTTCTTTGTATGTGAAGCAGTAATTTTTTTTATTGATCTGTGGTTTCTGTCATAAGATTATCCCACTTTTATAGTATCACTGAAATATTTATGCCCTGTTGTCTCAATTACAAGATTGTTATCAAGATTCTCTCAATTCTATTGCATATTTGAATTTATGGCTTTCATAGTGTCTATACACAATATGTCCACACGCATAGGCAGAGTTGCATAAGATATTTGAGCATTCACTTAAATATAGTTTTCTTATATTTGGAAAATCCCTTTAGAAGATGGAAAGAATGAAAAAGCCAATCTTGATTCTTGAGCTTGGGATTTGATGTGAAACTTGAGATATGAAATTGTTAAGATGCTGAAATCAACTATAACCTTAGTCTGAAATCAGTTGGAATTAGCTATATGTTATCTTGTCTCTCCATTATTCTTGTTTAGGCAATGTCTGTAGAGAGGTCTGGTGCTCCTGAATCCTTCTTCGTTACTTCCCATCAAGTCATATTTTGAGGGTGTAATTGAGCCAAGCTTTGGTTAGCTCGGGCTTGGTTCATTTATGATTAAGTCGAGCTCATTATGCTACTTAGTGTTCATGAGTTATTTGCGAGCTTCAACAAGCCTAAAAAAATTTAAAAAAATACAAACTATGAATTAAAATTATATATAAAAAATTGAAAATAAATTTAATAAAAATTATGATTTTATTCTAATAATATATTTTCTAAAATATTTTTTACAATAAGTATTTATATATTATATATTTAAAATCAAATTAATAAACATTAAAATTATGAACTGGCTCGCAAGTTTTTATTCATGCTTGTTCGCGTGCTTCACGAGCCGAGTTTTATGTAATTTGAGCTCAGCTTGTTTATTAAATGAGATTCAATATATGAATTTGAACAAGTTTTTATCAAGCCGAATACTGAATTGTTTGCAAGTAGCTCAACTTGTTTACAGCTCTAGTTATCTTAGATCTCAAAATCTTTTTTTTTGCTTGTGTGCTGTATTTGATGGATAGGGATGAATAATATTTTCTTTACTCAAAATTAATGCAGCAACAACACCCAGTTAAATGGAACGTATTTCTTTTAACTCCTTTGCTCTTAAGGAATTCGTTAAGGAAATGAAATTCAATGATAATCTAGAGATGGTATTTAACAATATTAACAGTTCTGTGTACAATTATTTGACAATCCTTTGAAATTGTGCAGATCTCCATAATCGTGATCATGCTCTTATGAGAGGTGTTCTGGTGATCAACTTGGAAGTAAAAGATAACCATGAAGAGGCAGCCATTGGAGCTCGACTTGCTTTAGATTTGTGCCAAGAGGTGGGATTATTAACTTCAAACTAGTAACATCTGCTAAATGTTTTTGTACTTTTTGAATTCTTGATGTATATTTGTTATGTATAGATTGAAGCAGCAGAATCGTGGGAGGATTCAATTGATGAGATCATAACTGCATTTGAGACAAAGCACAGACGAAAACTCTTGTATAGTGTCTCCTTCTACTAAAGATGCCTTACTCATGCTAACGCACTAAATTCTAAACCATCTTTAGAATCCATATTTCCTTTTTCTGTTTAACGTGTAAAATTTAGAGCACAACTCAAAAGAATCGTGCTTTAATATATATATATATATATATTAGTTGGATTATTGACCTTCAGAGCATGGATGTCCCTTCGAACACATTTTTCTAGTTTTAACCAAGATGAAATGTTTGTGCCGACTCCAGCAATGATCTAATAATCCCTTTTGACCTATAACTCTACACCTCAGGCCATAGAAGATGTTAACATTTGTGTTTACCATTTTACATTTAATTCTGAGAAAAAAAAAAAAATAGGGGTACCATATGGCTTCACTCTAGAATGGTTTTATTTGGAGGATGAGTCCTCACCTTTGAATCACTCCCTCAAATTTATCATCTTAGTTATTAGGTAAAATTCATATTGAGACCCTTAAACTTATCGACTTTTTAGTTTTAGGTTTTTAAAATTTCATTTTATATATTTAGTTTTTTAAATTTCACGGATTTGAAGTTTTAAATTTTTATGTCAATTTTTTAACATAAATTATTTCCTTATGGTCGTGGTCTTTAAAGTTTTATATTTCTAACATGCATGCTATTTTTTATTTTTTAATACTTATATCACTTTTAAAATTTTTTCATTTGTAAAAAATAAATAAATTTATTTTTTACAGGTGAAAAAATTTTAAAAGTGATATAAATGTTATATATATTTAAATAATTTTAAATTTTAAAAATAAACAAACAAGTTAATGCTATTTTGTTAAATTTAAAAAAATTATAATAATATTACTATTTTTTATAATATTTTTAATTATTGTGAATAAATTTTTATAATATAAATTTTTTTATGCATTCAAAAAGTACGATAAAAAATGAAGGTTAAAATAATAGTTATAAAAGTTTTAGTTAGTTGAAAAATTTATCACCATTTTTTGATGATACTTAGACATATATTGGTATCCATTACTTATAAAAGTTATATTATAAAAAATTATTCACAATATTTTAATTTAAATTTCGTACAAAAAACTAAAAATGTATTAAAAATATAAAATTTAAATTTTGAAGAATTATAAAATATTTTTTTATCATAATCTCTTTTAATTATGGTGTTTTTTTTTCATCATATTATTTTTTAAAAAAAAAACAGTAGTTTTGTTATAATTTTTTTGTTATTAACATTAACTTGTTTATTTATTTTTAAAATTTAAAATTATTTAAAAATGTATATAAATTTATGTTTTTAATGTAAAATATTAGAAATTAAAATAAGTAAATTTATTTTTTACCGGTGAAAATATTTTATAAGTAATATCAATATTAAAAGGTAAAAAATGATATAAATGTTAAAAATATAAAACTTTAAGAACCAAAAGAAAATAATTTATGTTAAAAAATTAATAAAAATGTTTAAAATTTCAAATCCGTGAAGTTCGAAGACTTAAATATATAAAATGAAACTTTATGAGTTTAAAGCTAAAAAGTTGATAAATTTAGAAGTTTCCATATAGGTTTTACTTTATTATTATTATTTTAATTTATATATTCACCTTTTAAACATCCCAATTTATTTATTTATTTATTTATTTTTTGGTATCATGAGGATATACCACATGCTTGGGATGTGATTTTTCATTATTATATGCATTTTTAAGTAAATTTAATTTTAAAATTCTTGTTTAAAATGCAAATATACCTTATGTAGCGAACATTAAAAATAAAATATATTTTTTTTCTAAAAAGACAAATTACAAAAAAAAAAATCAAGTTTTAGTGTTTTTAACAATTTTAACATGTCCCTTTAATTTTACCAAATGTAATTCACCAATTCTTTAATTTTTATAACTTGCATCGATTGAACATACGATGAAACCTTGATGATATGACCATCAATAAAAAGCAACTTTTTTACTATTTGTAAAAAAATACACAATTTTTTTGTAATTTAATCACAACCCATTATTTTTGATAAATTAATATATAATTTTTTATTTTATTTAATTTTTTATTTTAATTGATGTATGTAAAATAAATATTTAAATAATGAAAATTTAAAATTAATTTTTATAATCAAATAAAATATAAATTTTATTGCTTATTTTTGTGTAAAATGTACATTAATTTTTCTAGTATAGTTGTTAATTAAAAATTAAAAATTAATTAATTACAATAATATGTATTTATAACAAATATATGAAATTAATTTAAAATTAATTTTTTTTTGTTTTTAGTTACGATCAAAATTTGAAAATAAGATATTTTCTAATAATTATTAATCACATAAAAAAAACACAGTTATACATTTAGGTGAGCTGTATGTCATTTATTAGAGCTCTATCATTGTCATTTGACCAATTATGTCATTTGACCGTCTTGTCTCGAACAATTATTATCGTGTTTTATATTGGTTGTTCTTTATTTTCTATTTTAAATAGAAACTCTTTGAAAGAATTGTCTAGTCTCACCATAATGTTATTAGTCAACTTCAGTATTTCCAGTTTAATCCAAAAATATGATTTTACCAAGTTTACATTTTACATTTACTGTTTTTTTTTATAAAACATTTATTGTTTTTTTAATCTTACTTATTTTGGCATGATTAACAAAACTTGTCTAAAATTTCCTCCAAAAATAATAATATTTTTACCAAATGATTATAATAATAATTCAGGGTTTGAAGTGTGGGTGTAATTTGAAAGTGACATAAGGGCGAAGGTAAAGATAGCACAAACAATCAAACGATCGAAGTTTATTATAATTAGGGAGATGATGAAATAATTTTTCACAGGGAGATTAGTATTGTAGGTGCGGTGTAAGCATGTGGCTGATGAGGTACATTCTTGTTTGAAATGCGACTAACCAATATTTAATAGGTAATGATAATGATGAAGAAGGGTGATTCTGGTTTTGACAACATGTTGGATGCTTCCGTTCAGCTGTGCTAATGATTTGTGGAGTGTATGGAGGTGATTGTAAATGTTAAATTCCATGAGTTAGGAGAATGTGAGAGAGTCTTACATATTCACTTTTTTTGTCTAAATACATCATCTTTATTTGCACCTGAAAAAAGTTTTCAACAAGAGTTTTGAACTTAATTTATAAAGATATCAGTACCATCAAATTTATGTTTAAGTGGATAAAGCTAGTTGTATTTGGAGTACCCAAATATATGTATATATATAACTTCAAGTGGTAAGTTATATTGAATAGAATTAGTGCCAAAATGTAGCCTATTGCTTTTATTACTAAGACAAGTATTAATCATCATAAGAAGAATTAGAAGTAAATGGTACTCTATTTTTGTCTTCAAGAGCTATAAAACAAAGGTTGGCAACTTCTTATTGTTGCTCTTCTTTTTCTGATTTGGAGGAATCATCCCATGAAGCTTTGAAGGTCTTCTTCTTGTCCTTTGCTCCATTCGTTTTTGAATTTGAGCTTAGGACACTCACTTCTAATATGTCTTGATTTTTTGCATTCATAGCAAGTAACTTTTTTGCTCTTCTTGCCTTTATACTTCTTATTGTCTCTTTGCCTTGAGAAGTTGTTCCTTTTCAAGAACTTATTGAACCCTCTAGTGATCGTTGTTATTTTATTATCATCTTCATTAGAGTCCACCAAGCTTTCATCTTTACTAGCTTTTTGTATGGCCTTTAATGTTATCCTATTTTCTTTTCCTCTTTCTCATCCCTCTTATCTTCTTTTTGCTTTATAGTAAGCTCACGTGTAAGGAGCTTCCCAATGAGTACATCGGTTGAGAGAGTTAAGAGGTCTTGAGCTTTTTTAATTGAAGTGACTCTAAATTCTCAATTCTTCTTAAGTATGATTCTTAGAATCTTATTATTCACTTCTTTTTTAGAAAAATGCTTTCCAAGTTTTCTTAGAGTGGTAAGAAGAGCATTGAGGTAATTTTTCATTTCGGTTATTGATTATTGAGGTTTCTTCTTGAAGAGTTCATACTTATACATGTGAAGTTAAACCTTCTTGCTTCTACTTGTGTGTTTCCTTTATAATGGTTCTTAAGTGTCTCCCACACTTTTTTTATGGAATGGCATTGTTGAACTTTGCCACCTTCTTCTCTTGACATAAAGGAAAGTCAGATGATCATTGCTTTATTGTTCTCGTAGTTTTCTTCTTTTTTATCATTGTTTTTATGTGGTTTCCAATCTTTTAGAACAACATCCTAAAGCCTAATGGAATCACTATCTAGATATAACTCCATCTTCAAATTCTAATGAGGGTAGTCACTATCATCAAATAATGGTCTAATAGATGAAAATTAAGAGATTCACTCCTCATGATCTTGAATTCTAGCAATTAAGTTCTTAGAACCCAAACTCTAATACTAATTGTAATTGCCCTAGAATGGGGATGAATAAGGCTTTTGAATAATTAAAAGAAAATTAAGTGGTTTAAGTAAGAATTAAAAGAGGATTAGGAGAAAGGAAGAATGGATACATAAATTTAAGAAGTTCAATTCATAAATGAATCTACATCTCCACTTAACTTATCCTTAAGTTAAGATTTTCAATCTCCACACCAATCTTATTGGCAAAGATTGAGGTTACAAGAGTTTTAAGGCTCAACTATAAACCATACATAATAAGTTTTTACACAAGGCTTAGCTCTATCGAAAAACCTAAGTATTTTAATGGTTGACCACTTAAACCAATTTCTTAATAAATAAATTTCACTTCCCTTCTAATCTATTCCAAGAATTAAATGAAGTAGAAGTCTTATTTCTAACTCACAACCAACTCTCACAAGAGTTAATTAAACACAAAGAAAGTATATGAAGAATTTTAAAGCTCAATTCAATGCTAAGAGAATAAATTTGCAACAACCAAGTGTGTAACTCTTCAATGAGCTTCTAGGAGTTATTTTTATAGTTTAACAACACAAATATGACTATTGGGAGGCATTAACTCCATCCCTAACCTCTTCAAATTCCATTAAATACAAAACAGTTTTTTTACAAGAATTTGACTGCTCACAATCTTGATGGTATGCTCACGATCGTGACCTATGAAAATATAGTCGTTATGCTTGTAGGTGACCGTTATGCCTTGGAAAGAGCACTAGTCATGAGGTGCTCCCGATCGTGAGCACAGACCGTGAACAGCTCAGACTCTTTGCATGCTTGAGGCCCCCTAAGGTCACGGTTTGGATTAGCTTATGATGATCTCTCGTGAACATGTCACGATCACCTCACAATCGTGAGGGCAGATTGTGAGGAGCTCATATCCTTTGCCAATTTAAAGGCCTGTTAAAGCTTGAGCTCGTGAGTAAGGCTCCTGATCGTGAGCCTGCTTGTGAGGGATGCCTTATGACTTGATTTTGAAGATTTTTTATCCTTGGATTGTTTGAAATGAACTTGAGCTTGTAGAGGGCTTATCTTTGACACTTTGATGAATTAAAACCCCTGAATAGGCACACTTAAATAGACACATTAGTTTAACCACATTATTAATTAAAGTCAAAACTTTAGAGATTGAATAAATCTAAGGTCAATAGGAATAATAATAATAATAACAACAACAATAGCAAAGAAAAAATAAATAAATATAAGTAAAAAAAGAAAGGAAAAGAGAAAGAAGAAATAAGTTAGGGAAAAAAAAGAAAAAAAAATAGAGAATCATGCAAAAATGAAAGAAGAAGGTAAAAAATACACACATAAAAAAAATACAAAAGGGATCATAAAATACAAAAAGGTTTACTCAACCTTAGTTTTATTGTAATTATATCAATGTTTATTTGTTGGGTTATAAGGCCAATCAATCAATTTTGGAATCTAAGATCCTTTTGTTATTTACTTAGTCATTGTTATCTATTGTATTAAAATTGAATCTACATGTCAGTGAGGGAGTAATCAAGTGACAGCTTTTCTTTAAGAACATTCTAAGGTGCAGGATTCAGATTATATCGTCGTCAATTTAAAAGAAAAAGACCATTTATTATTGTACAATCCATTACACTTAGGTCATTTGATAGATTAATTACATTAATAGTTCCCAAATTATCACAAATTCTCATTAAAATACCTGAATTTCATTTTATCACTTAAAACCTCTCAAGTGTTTACATGGGTCCCGTAAAAGTGTCTCTTCATACAAAATGCATTTTAATTGATTCTGCAGAACATACTAAAAAAAACAAAATATATATGCTTCCTTTGCATTTTACAATGCAAAAAGACATATTTCATCTGCATATGCATTTTGTATGAGGAGACATTTTTGTGGAACATAGGTAAATATTTGAAATGTTTTAAATAATAAAATAAAATTCGGATCTTTTAATGAAAATTTGTAATAATTTTAGGTGTTGTTAGTGTAATTAATCCTTCCTAATTACTAAAAAAAATTGAATCTACGTATTTAAATCAATTTTAAAATGTGTTAAAATTTTAATTATAAAATTATTTTTTCTAATTAAATTGAATGTTAAAATAAATTCTTCTAAAGTAATTTTCAAGTAACTTTATATATCCTTGTATTGAAGTAAATTTGACCGGTGAGTGTGCCTAAATTATCTACCTGCGGTTGCCCTCGAATGAAACGAATGCTCATGATCGCGTAGCCCTTTCTCTTCCCAGCAATTTTGCAACGAAATCCGGCACATGATCCGGCTGCGAGTTTGGTACTGATCGTGGGGCAATTTCAGAATAATAGTACTTTTTATGTTGTCATTTCTGCCTTGTTTAACGTGTCCACGACCATTCCTCATTAGAATCTGATTTGGACCATGTGCCTAATATATAAATTATTTAATAAGTAATTGAAAGGTGTTCAATAAGGTATGGTGACGTCTACTGTTGCCCACATGGACATGTTCGTGCATTTCTATTGGCTGTTTTTGGCGATGCTTGCGCAAGCATGATGCCAATTTTGGCCTTTTTTTTTTCTGAAGAACCAATTACCTTGTTGCGGTATGGTTTACCGGTCACACGGACCCACGTGAATCAATGTTTTACCACCCGTTATCCACGTGTCTTCTTAGCTAATTAGAGGCCAATTAAATCCAGTCTCCAGAAAATCTGAATGGAACCGATTCAATTAGGTTCTCATTTGTTTAGATTTAAATATAACTAATATATATTAAATGGTTTGTTTAGCCATATGACTAAATATAAAATATATAAATTAAGTGTAAAATAATTGTTTAATAAAAATAAAATACTTAAATTATCATTTAAATTTAATCATTAATACTATATTTAGATACAGTACATTTAAGTATGAATTTCTATTTAAATTGAGAATTATATGAATTTACATTTATAAGGATTTGAAATAAATTCTTAATGAATTTAATAACTCATTTAATGAAGATTTAAACTGACATGTAATAACATGTTATTCGAAATTATTATATTTGAAATTTCAATATTTAAAATCTAAAATTTCAAATCAAATATTTATATTCAAACACATTTTAAATATATTACACTCAGATTAGATAAAAAGCTTCAATGCAGAATGAAATTCTAGGTACGTCATCTAATTTTTTCTTTCTACCTTTTCAAGAAAATTGATGAAAAGAAAATGTAGAATTGGTATTCAAGCCGGAGTCTTTGGACTACAGAAATTCTTGTTTCATTTTTTTTTTCTTTTTGTTATTATTTATTCAGTTAACCGAAATTCGCATAAAATTTCAATTTCGGTTGGATTTTTAATTTTTGGAAAAAAACTCAAGTCCAATCCATCTGAACCCACCATCCATATTTCTCATGTGATTTGCTTTGAGCGCCTCTTATTTTTATCCTTCAGAGTTCCTATGGCTTGCCAGGTGAGTCATAAAGTTGAAAACAACATAAAAGTTGCAGCCAAAAAATATATAAAGTTTCTATTTGCCCAATGCTGATAAATGAGGATTTTATTCCAATTATATATTTTTTACATATGTCAAGTTAACAAAATTAAGTATCTACAGATAATTTAATAAAATCTGTATTTAGTGAATTTGTGATTTTTTTTCAAGTGTATTTTATTTTATAATTGACAGTAAAAATAAAGAAAATTTACTGCTACTTCCCAATTTTAGAAATTGAACACATTTAGTAATGAATACGGTATCAACTAATTATATTTAGCCGACTTATCATGGAAAAAACAAAAGAGAATACTTAACGATGATATTCTTTATTTTAAAAAAAAAAACATTATGATATGGATTTATTATTTAGGTTGAATTTGACTTTTCATTATTTATGTGTTACAAAATTAAATAGAATAATAAACCACGTTTCACGTCCTGGAAATAGTAACACAGTTATATGTAACATGGCGCGTTTTTTCTTCAGCTGTAAAATCAAAATGGTGGGAAAGCCCTTATCTTAGACGGCTCAAAGACAGCTAAAAGAATAAATAACTAAGAACCCACCCTATATATGACCATTTCAGCTCAGCTATTTTCTGTCTCTAGAATCACCGCCCTTTGAGTGTCAACTAAGCAAAACCCATCCAGCTAGCTACGTCTCTCTCGATCCCTACCTATATATACATCCATCTCCAGCCCCCAATAACCACCCTCTCGTTCAATCTTTCTGGTTCATATGTATGTTTAATTTTCATTTAACATGACCAACATACCCACATCTCTTATCGATTCTTCTCTTTCCCTCTTCAAGCTTGCCATTTCTGCTTCAGACCCTTGGCCTTTCTCTCCTGTTTTCTTGTAACCTTTACCCAAAACTTGCCTTTTAGGTTTGATTTTTGATCTTTTGTCTCCCCTTTTCACTTGTTGGGTTTTGTTGAGATATGGGTGCTGGAGATAAAAACCACTTGAATTTCCATATCCATTTTCCACATCTTCAGTTTCATCATCACCACCATCATCAAGTCAAGAAAGAGCTGAAAGATATACCGAAAGGATATTTAGCGATCTTGGTCGGACAAGGCGATGAGCAGGAAAAGTTTCTGATCCCTGTGATTTACATAAATCATCCACTCTTCATAGAGTTATTGAAAGTAGCTGAGGAAGAGTATGGATTTGACCAGAAAGGCCCCATCGCCATCCCTTGCCATGTGGAGGAGTTTCGTAATGTTCAAGGCATGATCGACAGGGAGAGTTCCCATCAAGATCACCATCAGCAACAACACCAACACCATATTTTGTGCTTTAGGGTCTGATATCATCGTATAATCCGTGTATTAGTAATATCAAAGAACGTTACAGATATCTAATGCTGAATTGAAACCCAAAAACAAAAAAGAAGTGTTTGATTCATATATTGTATATCTATGGATATATATGTTTTGATTTTCCCACTTTCTTGTTAATGTGAACGCTATAAAGTATTGAAGTGAGAAAGAGATGTAATGTCAACGTATAGGACACGGCTGGAACCAAGAAGGGGGCAAAGGGCAAAGGGCTTTGCCTATAGCCATTAGATTCGGTGCTTTCTAGTTGTATTGATTTTGTTATTTGCTGGAGCTGACTTATTGTTCCACTAATTCATCTTTAAAGCTGCATTTAAATAAAATACGCCATACATTTATTTATTTCTAGCGTTTAGATCAATGTTGAAGGAATCAGACCTTTTAATGTATAGCTGTGCGTGGATAAGCATCAAGTCCTTTCAATAATTTTTTTTTTTTTTTTTGTGGTCCTAAATCTCTTTTATAAGTACCAAATCCTTCTTTTAATTTTTGTATAAATATTTTAATTTAATAATTTATTGATAAATATAAATTACTGTTAATTTTAATTAAAATTAAGTTTATAAATACTACGGTTACGTCCTAGTTGGTATTATTGACATCAACTTCTTATTTGTAAAGGAAGATTTTAATTCTGATTTGTAATAAATTTATACGAAATTTTAATTTTGATATAAATATCTTTTTTTTCCTAAATACATTACATTAAACTATTAAATAATGTAAAAGTTAGTAGTTAGTTATAATATTTAAAATATTTATAACTTAAATATAAAATTTTACATGTCTTTGTATATATTTAAATTTATAAGAGGTTAAAAAGTATTAATATATATATATATATATATATATATATATATATATATATATATATATATCTTTTAAATTCATGTATCTAAAATTAAGAAAAATATAATATTAGTAAATTTTTAAAACATGTACATGTATTCATATTTTATTATTTGAATAATACATATAGTTATTAATTATGTAAATATTATTTTATTTTAAAGTAATTCACTTTTTAGATTAATTTATTTTAATGCTAAGTGAATGATATATATTTATAACTTTTAAAAATAATAAAATTAACAAATATATATAATCTATATATATATATTTATATATATATATATATATATATATATATATATATATATATATAAGAAACAGTTTCAGTATTATAATTTCAATACTACAATTAACTACTAAATATTACATATATACTTAATAACTAAAAATATTGTTAAAATTAAATACATCTACATACATGAGCTAAAAATTTACTAATATTATATTATTTATTAAATTCTAACATAAATTTAAAGTTAATACATATTTTTATATTTTTCAATCACATATATATGTATATGGACATCATACCTCAATTATTTGTTCTGATATTCATGGGGTCTAAAATACTCATAAGGAGACCTTTATCATCTTTTAAAGTATTATTCAAGTCAAATTTAAATTAATCGGATTTTATAAAATACTAAGTGTATCAGATATGACAAAACTTGGAACAAATAGATTACAAATAAAAAACATTCAGACTTTTTATGCATCTCGGATGGCACTTGGTTTTTGCCAGTGTTGCTTAGGCTTCCTGAGATCTCTAGCAAGTTAACCCCAGTCGCCTTCCAATCCGAGTGAAAGCAACTGATTGGATGGATTCAGCTAACCCATCGAGCAACAAGTAGATGTGATAATAGATCTCACCTTAGTAGCGCCATCTAAAATACTATTACTGCATCCACATTCAATTTTAGTTACAATTAATGGTGAGTTATGTTTACCAATAAATTGTCAAATTGAAACATCTATACCAAAATTTTAAAAATAAATTAGGTGTGATGGATGCGGACGTCTTAGCCTCTGGATCTACTTCACCTTTACCTTGGGTATTTATTTGTTCCCCTCTGTATTCACTCCCAAGCCGTTTTGTATATTGGACTTTGATTTCTTCCCATATTCTTGGAAATATTTCCTTTCTTGGATCAATCTATCCAGTGTTTTTAAAAGAAATAATTACAAGTTTGATGTCTGAATTTTTCAGTTTTTTCAATTTAAGTGTCTAATTTTTTTTTTATAATTAAGTATTTGAATTTTAGAAAAAACATACCAATATAGTATTTTTAACCGATTTGATGTTGATTGGGTTTTGAATCAGATCAAAACGGATTCACTTTTGTTTTAGTTATTAGTTATATCAT
Organism: Mallotus nudiflorus; assembly: GCA_947683625.1. Lineage (NCBI taxonomy): Eukaryota > Viridiplantae > Streptophyta > Magnoliopsida > Malpighiales > Euphorbiaceae > Mallotus > Mallotus nudiflorus. The sequence continues at coordinate 730,323 of CANTUR010000291.1, read as the reverse complement.
ATGACACGTGTATTGTATTATTTAAAAGATAAAAATACTCTAATTACCTTATTAAATATTATGAATTGTCAAAAATAACTTCAACATTAACTTCTATCACAGACATAACGGCTGACTAAATAAGGGTAATTTTATCATTTAAATAATGCAGTGCATGTGACAAATAATATGATTAATGATTGTAATAAAAATTGATTCCATTTGATTTAACTAAGCACTCAATCAGCATCAAATCGGCTGATGATACTACATTGATATATTTATTTAAAGTTCAGATATTTAATTGTAAAAAAAAATTTAAATAATTAAATAAAAAAAATTGAAAAGTTTATACATTAAATTTGTAATTTTTCTTTTTTAAACCGTATAACTTTTACCTTTTTTATGGGTAATATATTATAATTTTAATATATTAAAATGATAAATATATTTTTATAAATATTTAGAATTTCTAAAATTAATTTTTGAATTTGTACTTTAAATATGAAAATTAAATATTATATTTAATTAATTTAGATATAGTTGACTTAAAGGTTTTTTTTAACATAAATAGAAACATATTTTCTAATATTTAAAAATTTTAAAATCACATATTTCTATTTATTGATGGAAAATCGATTTTTAAGTTTTTTTTTTAATAATAATTTTTAAGCCTTTAGACTTTCGAGTATTGTTATATTAAGATCTTAAACTTTAATTATATGGCATCAAATACTCTATTTTTATTTTTGCATACATCAGATTTTTTTTTTTTAATTTTCTTTTAAAACTTTTGTTAAAACGTCATATTGATATATTTTAAAAACTTTAATTATATTGCACCAAACTTTTGTTAAAGATATGTTGTAAACTCTACATTGAGTGATAGTTAAATGAATTAAATTAAATAAGAATAGTATTTTTATTTTTATTTAAACTCATTAAAGGTAAAAATCAATTTTATTGAGAATTAATAAAAAGTAATTTCTTATTTTCAGTGGGTGAAAATATTTTAATAATAATTAAATATAGTTAGAAATTGATGTTTTAATTGAAAAGAAATTATTTTAATTATGAAAATTTTAAATAATATTAGCTTTTAAAATATTAATATTTAATTTTTTAATACTCCACAACATTTGGTATAAAAGTTGGCAAAAGATAATACTAACTAAATGTTGAGTATCTAACACACTTATGAAGCATTTGCTTTTGCTTTGATGAATGAAAATTTCAAGTTTGAAACCTTAATTCTAACACTTTATGTAAGGCTATAATCGAGTCGTGACTAATTAAACTTCTAAAATTTCGGTTGGACTCCCACAAAAATAAAAAAGCATGAACATCGCTCGAGCCGTAGTCGTCAAATTTTTTATGAACTCAAGCTCGGCTCACAACCAACTTGTCTGATAGATAAGCTAGTCAAACTTACAAACGAGCCAAGCTGAGCTCATTTTATAACCCCCCAAAAAAAAAGGGGTAAAAAATGAACTCTCAAAAATAGCCTGAAACTAGAGCAAACTGAATATCAACGCTTCAGTTTGAACTCATCAACTACACAAAATTTACAAGCAAAAGAATAGGGAATCGTAAACACTTTAACAAGCAGCCTTCAACAATTTAACAATTTCCATCAATAGCTTCAACAAAAGTAATTTGGTCTTGTTCTGCAAAGCAAGACTAATTAAAATCATTTGAAGAACAACTATAAAGCCAAACACATAAAAACAAATTTGCATCAATGTTATGTTATAAAATAATCCAGAAACATATCCAAATAAATAAAGAATTTAATAAGAAATTAAAATCAATAATCAAGAAAGCCCAGAAAATCAATTAATCGAAAAACTTAAAAATTTCTCATTTTTTTTTTAAAAAATTATAATGAGCTAAACAAATTAACTTATACATGCATGTTGCTAAGAAGATAGCCACAGTGCTCTTAGGATTACGGAGCAATGGTGGCTGAGAGGAAAATCAATGTGCCGGCGAAATGCTGGTGTGCGGTGCAGTATGGTGGTGAAACGAAAAAGAAAAAGACAGAGCAAGGTGGTTGTGGCTGCAACAGACAACTAGTTAAAGAAGAGAAAGCAAAAGTTAGGAAGGTTTTGGCTGGGAGACAGCGACGTCATGGTGGCGGCAGTGATGGATGAGATTAGAAGACAAAGTTATTAGGCTTTATGATTAAGAAAAATAGAGATGAAAGGAAGGTGACACCTGGAGCAAAGATAAAGAATACGGTGTGTTGTTGAGGGTTGAAGGGATTAAATAGAGCATGTGACAGAGAAAATTTTAAATTGAAATATATTAAAATTATACTTAATTGAATAATTTAAATTTGAAGTGAACTGTATTAAGTGTCATGACTAATTCGATATGATGTTGGATACTTATAAAAAATTGAATTGAAAATTATATCAAATTATATTGAAATAAAAATTAAATATAAAATTAAATAATAATTTAATAAGTAATACATAAATATTATTTTTTCAATTCTTTTTTAATTATCATTTTAGATTAAATTTTTTATTTTAATTTATTTGACGTTTTTAATTAATAATGCATTTTAACTACTTTTTTTTCTATTATATTCTTATTGATACATACGTACACTATTTTTGACAATATACAAAACTAATAATTAGTTAAGAAAATTATTATAAGGATAGCATAACATTTTTTATATATATTAATTACATTTTTTAATCTATGTGTATAATTTTTAAACGACAATTAAAAAAGAACAGAAGAAGTAATAAATAGTCACAAACAGTAATTTAATTATATACTTTTGATTATATTGTCAAGTAATAGACATATGTATAATAATATATGATAAAAATTAATATGTTTTGTGGTTAAAATATAATAAATAAATTGTTAATAAAATATTTTTATTAATTTATTATTATTAATATTTTTATCATTATTACTACTACTGCTACTACTACTATTATTAAATCAACAAGTAAATATTTGAAATGTCTATTATATTACAATTTGAACTTAGAATATAAAAATAAAAAATTCACATTGCATAGTTTTAAATAATTCAATTAATAAATAAGAATATGAAATGTCAATTACAACAAACTTTAAACTTAAAATATGCGAAATAAGAAAATTATTATTTTATTATCAACAACAATTAAAAATGTGGAATGCCCATTATATTTCAATTTAAACTAAAAATATGCAAATAAGAAAATTAATATTATATATTTCAAATTTTATAATTTTTAATTAAAATATGTTGTTATTATCATATTTGATAACTTATTAATTATTATTTTTAGTAAGTAATCTAATCTTATTGATTTTATTTAAAATTAATGAGCTAAATAATATTATTATATTTAATAACTTATTAATTATTATTGTTATTAAATAATATAATCTTATTGGTATTATTTAAAGTTAATGAACTAAATAATAATATTATAATTATTATTTTGCTACATAATAATGTATAGACATATATTATAGATAACCAAAACGATGTAATTTTGCCCAAAACTATATTGTTTTGATTAAAGTAAGTAGTGATCTTACAAACAAAAATAAAAGAAGATATGTTATTTTTATTAATTAAAATATATTGCTATTATTATATTTAATAATTTAATAATTATTATTGTTATTAAGTAATTTAATCTTATTGATATTATTTAAAAGTAATGAACTAAATAATATTATTAAAATTATCATTATTATTGTGTGTGTCTATATATATATATATATATTGCTATTATGCTATTAAATATTTATATGTTTAATAGCAATTTATATTTAACATATAATAGCAATATATACATTGCTATTATTATATTTAATAATTTATTAATTATTATTGTTAATAAGTAATTTAATTTTATTGATATTATTTAAAAGTAATGAGGTAAATAATATTATTAGAATTATTATTATTATTATTGTGTGTGTACCAAAATGACTTATCTTGACCCAAAATTATGTCGTTTTGATTTGTGGATAATAAATATAATTTTAATTAATAATATAAAATTTTTTATTACATAAATTTTTGAATTCCCATTTTGGGTTATACCATACCGATATGTTATGATAGAACTAAACTATCTCATAAAATGGGATAGTATTGGTATGGAGATTTTTAAATTAGGTATTGATACTGAAGATTTTATTTTAAGATCCCCAAAATATGGTTTGGTTTCGGAAGTTTTAAACCTGTGCTTACCCTTAAAAGAGATGGTTTTATATATGACATATCAAAACTAGTTTTGATATGAAATTAAGTAGTTTTATATTTGAATTACATAATAAAAGAGGCCTAAAGAGAATTGAAATTTAAAATAAAATTAAGACTTAATCAAGAGTTAAAGAAGAGTTTAGACGAAGAAGTGAGTTGGTCATCATATAATAAGAGTGGAAGCACTAAAACTACTGAAGTCACAAAAACTAAGCAAAATGAAGTGGTTTCAAAGGGTAACAAGGCACAAGCGACTAAGGGGAAAAATAGAAAGATTAAGTGTTTTAAGTGCTTAGGTGTAGGGCATATTGCATCGTAATGTCCTTATAGGCAAACCATGGTGATTAAAGAATATGGTGAGATTGAGACTGAAAGTGAGAAAGAAGTGTAATATCTCGAGTTTTTAAATATTTTAATACTGCATCGGGATATGCAGTGTTAATAATTTTGTATATAATTACGATATTTTTACGAGTTGATATGTATTTAAAATTTATTTTAATTATTGTATATTATTTTAAGTGCTTTACGTAAAATTTTCCCGAGAATACTATTTTCGAAAATTTTCACGTAAATAATTTACTATTAATTATATTAAATAGATTTCCGGATTTGCATGAGTTCATATATATTTTTGAAGTACTAAATAACGTATATATGTGTATTTATTTATTTAATTAGGGTTTAATAAATTACCCTAATATTTTATTATTTATTAATTAGTTTTAATATATTTTAATTATTTTTATGTGTATTAAATTTTTAAAATATTAAATTATATGTGTGTGGTGTATAATTAATGTGTGTGATTTTATATTATTTTAATATATAGTGTAAAAGTATATATATATACATATACATTTAATATTAAACAAAAAAATAAAGTTTGAGTTATTTACCATTGTGCCACCCGAAGCTCCCAAACTCCCGATCACCTCCCTCACGCGAATCCGGCCACTTTCACGTCGTTCTCTTGCCGTCGGTGTGCCTCCCGGCGTGCCACCTCCTTCCTCCATCCGTTCCGCCGCCTGTAGAGCCCCTTTCCGGCGTCGGGAAGCTCATTTTGGCCGGAGAAGCCGAATTCTTTCTCACCGTCGTTCACGACGATTTCGGCCACCATTTTTGACACCGCCGGTCTCTTTATTCTCCTTGAGCTCCAGTGAGTGTGATTCCAAGCTTTTTTTCACTTAAAATGGTCTTGATTTGCTTAGGTTTCGATTTTGGTAATTCGACCATTTTAGGGTTCTTGATTTTTTTGAACTTCAAATTGATTGATTCATGAAAAATTACTTCACAAATGTTGTTCCCCTTAGCTTAATATACATGTGTGAATTTTTGTAGAATTTTTGGAGATTATTTTCATTTTTGGGTATTTTTGAATATTTTAATATTAATTTCTAATTTTTGAAAATTAATTAAATAAATTATGAAATTGTTTTTTATGATAAATATAGGTGTTGAAATAAATTATAGAAATTTATTTGGAATTTTTATGAATTTCTATGTATTTATTTTGAATTTAATTAGTTTATGTAATTTTGAGAAAATAGGGTTAATTGTGTTTTTAATTGAAATTAATTGGTTAATTGGTTATATTTATTTATATTATTGAGAATTATGTTGAGAAAATTAATTTTGTGCAATTATATTATTTTTGGTGAATTTTTGGAGTAATTTTAGTATATTTATATATATAAGGGTATTTTGGTAATTTTACCCTAAATTGACTAAAAATGTAATTAAATTGGTTTTAATAGCTATTTAAGGTATAAAAATGATTTCTAAAAATTATTTAGTATTTTTAACTAATTAAAACTATTTTTCGTAAATTATTTTCAATTATATATATAATATAAGATTTTTCTAATAAAATGAGTTTTACCGGTTTTTAATGTGTTTCAGGGTTAATTATGTAATTTCTACTTATAAAATGTATTTATGTGATATAAGGGTATTTTTGGTATTTTTATATTGTTCTGTGATTGTGGACCCCGGTCGGTAGACTGTAGTTTGGAGTCCGACCGAGGGGTTGTGGATGTGATTCTATGTCTGTTTTTCGAAGTGTGTTTCTTTGTAGGGCCGGCTCTACTCTTTGAGTAGAGAGATGTCCTTTTTACAGGGGAGGTTCTATCGGATTTTCGATAAAATTCTCGTAAAACGTGATATCCGGTCGAATCCTAATTCTAATTCTGTGTCTAATATTCTAGATTGAGTTTCTAGGATTTTCTGTTAGGTTTATTCTGATGTCCGTTATTTATTGTTTGTTTAGTTGCGCCGAGACCGAGGCCTAGTGGACCAGGCCCGTCGGATCCATCTCGAGGAGCGCACTAATTGTGAGTATGCTTAGGGTGTATGATTTAGAAATGTATGTTATATTGATTAATTATGCATAAATAACTCAATTAGTATTTAAGTTTATTTTTAGTTTATTTTTTTTTATCTTTGGTTTATGTCTAGTATATTGTAAACTATTTGCATGCTTTATTTAACATTTATACTTAAAATGTTTTTAAATATATATTTCTAGTTATTTTGCAAATATATTGGATTTATTTGAAGTATATATATACTCGAAATATACCTGATTTACTTTTGGTATATTTCTAGTATATATATGGTTTATGTTGCTATTTATTTAAATTCATGCATCATTTACTTTTATGAATGTATGTTTTATATTTTAATGAAAGATACCAATAGAACGTGCTACCTAGTGGGCAGCACTAGGACCGAGTACGTACCAGTACGCTTATAGCATTTAGGCTATATTACTAACTTGTTTGAGGATATTGATTGGATTTGATTTATCTGATGTGTGATATGATTTGGGAGTGTGATTGCTGGAGCTTGGTTGACCAAGTGTCTCGAGGCCAATCACACTGACAGTCAGACTGCTGGAGCTCGGTTGACTTAGTGTCTCGGGGCCAGTCTACTATCCAGATGGAACAAGTGAATATATTTTGGAATAAGTGAGCCTGTATGGCTAGAGTGTTGTCTAACACTTTTTTGAGGTTGCGATATTCTAGGGTTCTATTTGATCCTTCATAAACAGTGATTTTCAATAAAAATATATAAAATGATTTTATTGTATTTGTGTGTATTTGCTTGTATATATATACATATTATATATATACTCTTGATCGTATGCATTGACATTTAGTATGCATGTATGTATATTATAGTAATTCACTCAGTGAGGTCTGACTCCCCTCCGTTGACTATTTTTCAGGAGAGTCATCGTCTTCAGACCTCAGTAGCAAGCCTGTACGCCGAATTTCTTCCGCCTCGGCTTCTTTATGTAAACTGCTTATCTGAGTCTTGAGTTTTATTTTATAATCTAGACACTGCAGTAGTTGTAAATAAATTTTGGGTTTTATGTATTATATTTGTGTGAGTTATGTATTTTAAGAATTTGAACTGAAACTTGTATTAAAAGATTTATTTATATATATGAGATGAGAATTTGATTTAATTTCGTTTGATGGAAATATTGTTTTAATATTTATGATTTTATTCCGCTGCACAGTATATTATTTAATTGCGTTATTATTATTACTATTGCATGTTTTATTTTATTTTAGGCTTGCTATGGGTTCCGGATTCGAAAGAATTCCCGTTCCCTAGCGCCGGTCATGGCCCTTGTTTTGGATCGTGACAAGAAAATAGTGGTGATGATATGCCTGCCTTAAAAGAATGTAGTGATGATGATGATTTGGAGATGCCATTAAGTGATAGAGTTTTGGTTTGAAGATGAGTTTTAAGTGCACAAGTTATGGAAGATGAGGTGTAACAACAAATGGATAAATTATTTTATACTAGGTGTTTAGTGCAAGGGTGAATTTGTAGTATGATAATTGATGAGGTAGTTGCATAATGTAGCTAGTACAATTATGGTGGAGAGGTTAGGGTTAACTACTATTTTCCACATCCACATCCTCATAAATTGTAGTGTTTTACTAATTATGGTGAATTGAAGGTTGATATACAAGTGATTGTCTCCTTCACTATTAGGAAGTATTCTAATAAGGTATTATGTGATGTTGTACCTATGAAAGCGGGGCATTTACTACTTGGGAGAACATGGCAATTTGATAGAAAAGTAATACAGGATAGATGTAGACACCCGATTTGGTCGGCCCGTGTTAGGGGACAAATTAGGGGCGCTCGATTTGATCGACCCATTGTCAAGCCCAATGATGAGAATGTGAAACTTGGACATGAGAATGAAGCCTGAATCTCTAAGTGAAAAGTGTACTTGAAAACCCAGAAGCCTGAAAACCCAAAATCGAGCCTAACTATCCAAATTCTGCCTAAGCCCTCTCGGCCCAGTGCATGCTTGGGCCAAAGGGGCATCACCTCAGTGTAATGAGGCGATAGCCTCTTTGGCAGCTGCTAATGAGGTGATCGCCTCATTGATGAGGTGCCACCCCTATGGCAGCCCACTTGTAGCTGCATTTAATGCAACTGTAATCATGACGGCCAAATGGCGCAGGCCTCACTCCCTAAACCTCTTTCTTGCGTGAGGAAAAGATTTATGGGGAAAGAAAAAAGGCTATGAGAGCTCATGATGGGCTAGGAGGATTAGGGGCATGGGAACGCTAAGGAATAAAAAGAGAAAAAAAAGAAGGGAGAAGGGGTGACAAAGGAGAGAGGAGCTCTGGAAAAAGAAAAAACATAGAGGGAAAAGAAAAGAAAAAATGTCCTCAAGAAAGGGGAGGAAGGTTAAAGCAAAGAGGTCCACTTTCTCCATAAGAGAAGAAGGAAGAAACTTGTGTCAAAGGTAGATACCACATCCTAGTAAGGATCTCAATCAAAACAGCTCTGATGGCCTCTCATTTTGGTATAAAATCTGTACTTAAACTTGACATGTTCATCATTATGTGTGTTCTTGCTTATGTGTAACTGAGCCATTAGTACATTTTAGGTTTATCTCTAGTGTGTCATGCTTGATATCTCATTTTATTGATGGATCTTTGAATACTTTTGCATGTAGTCATATTATGATGAGTGTAGAGTGTGTATATGCATGTTTTTGGTTACTTAGAGTAGAAGTCTGTACGTCTTGGGAGTCAGAGCTGGCCTAGTAATCAGGCGACGCCTCTTCATAGAGGCGTTACCTCATCTCAATGAGGTGATTGCCCCATTAACAGGCCTTTAGGGAGTCTATCTTTTGTGTGTGTGTGTTACCTTTTTTCCTCGGAATTGTAAGAGCCCCTGTTAATGAAGTGTCGCCTCATCAATGAGGTGACCGCCTCATTGACAGGGTTAACCCGCTTCCTGCTTCATTTTTTATTAACGTTTGTCGTGATGTCCGCTTCGGTATATCCCCTTTTGACCTTAAATATGTCTATATGATTGCATGATGGTGATTATCTTGATTATTTGATGGTTTCTTTAGTCCATAATGTGAAAACCCCTTTTCTTATATAAAGTCTCCTTGTAAGTATCGCTACATGTGATTTCATTTTGTATGAAAGGAAGGGCTAACCATGTGTTATTTGTAGGAATTACTTGATGATTTCTGTTATCGAGTAATCACATTTGTTAGTTATCCATTTTATATTACCGCATTTATGTTACTTTATCGGTTTATTTTCGGTATATGTTTAGTCTATTTTCTATATATTATTCTTTTATTTAGCCTAAAAAGTGTTGTAATCCTTAATCCCTTTCCCTTTTAATTTTGAATGTATGGGTGTAAATTATTATTTATTTTATTTACTGCATTTTTTGAATGTTGGGACTTAAAGGCATGAAATTGGAATAATGTACAAACTCGGACTTAATTATAAAATCTGGCAATTATCTGAAGGCAATTTCATTATGTATGGTAAATGAGGAAATAATTAAATAATTAAATGGTAATAAAATGCAAAACATAAATGGAGGCCAATCGTAAGGTTGGGTGAGCTTTTAAAACGCTCATACCTAGTTTCCGAACCCAATCTCTGATGACGGCTTATGGGAACCTCCGTGGGATCCAGTTTTTTTACAGTGTGTTCCGGCTTTTATTCAGGTGGTGACTCCATCTCTGAATAGGCCCATGACCTATATTGTATTTCCTAGTGGGCCTCTAGCCCACACAGTATCGTGGTTGCCAAACACTTGGGCGTGCGCTAAACCCCGCCGCCTACAGTGGCAACTCCATTGGGGATAGAGAAACTGATTTCAGTGTTTTGTGTTTTATTATCTTTAATTATTTTCTTGTTTCTTCCTGCATTTATGCATTCACTACACATTTTGCACACAATGAGCGCTTTAGTCCCGAATAAACCCGACAATAGTCAGTACTTCGCTACCTACGTTTCACTCAAACCTAGTGGTGGAATATTTGATTATTGTCACTCACGACATGTATTAATCCATGTTGTTTGACCCTTGAGTGGGGAGATGTATATGGATGTATATCGTTGTGGGAGCCGAAGCCTTTTTTCCCAAGACTCAAGCCCATGTAATGACTTAGCAACTATCTTTAGGAATTTTCCCACATGCATATGTATTATGCCATATAATGGACCCTTAAAATAAATCTCGAGCCCATCAATAAGCAGTCTAAAATAAAATGGGCTCTCGTGTCCAACCAAAGCCCATTATAAATAAGCTAGTCAGCAAAGGCCTCTCATGCCTACTCATAACCCATTTCAAATGGGCCTTGACAAGTAAGTTTATGGTGCTAAGGATCTTGACTCATAGGAAGTGGACTCGGGCTTTATTTAAAGGAACCATTGCTTCTTATTTAAATCATTTTAAGAGTTTTCTTGCATGCGTCAATTTTATTATCCCCCACTAATAATTAAAACCCAAGCCAAACATCCTAGGACAAGATACTCACCATTGAATGCATGTGTGGGAGAAATAAGGGCGAAAGTTTGCACGTTTAAGTTCCATGTTTTGATCTTGTATTTCTTTTTGTGTGTAACCTTTTATTTCTAAATAAAATGAACTTGTATATCATGCATACATGTCATGCATCATTCTAACCAACTATTTTGCAGTGCTATAGATCCTTCAAGCTCAGCAGGGTGGGTCCGAGCTAGTTCAGGTCGTTTGGTTAGAAATTCAGAATTAGGAATGGCAGGAGTGTTCGATCCAGAAGCACTTGGGGCACGGTGGAAAGAAGAAGTAATAACAGAAACCCAGGCTATGATGAGAGAAATGATGGGGGAGATTACTGAGCTTATTAGAGAAAGTCAGCCAACATAGCCACCCAATGCACCGCCAATCGATCCGGTCGATCTTGATGAGGAAATACCAATTAGAGGAAGGGAAGAAGACGATGTGACGATATTGGCCAATCTGGTGAATCAAAGAAATGTCATCCCAACCGAGGATGTGGGTCAGACCGAGTGGGCTAAGAATATGACCAAAGTGAGAAACTAGAAGCAGGTGATGATGAAGGAGAAGGGTATGGTCGCCCCCCTAGATTATGATTTGAATTTGGAAAAGGGTGATGAACCATTGCCTCGTAAGTTTAAATTCCCAGACATGAAGAAGTATACTGGTGTCGAGGATCCCCATTTGCATTTGAAGCAATATGTAACATACATGAAGGCTACTGAGCTAACTGAGAGCCAAATTGTTAAGCAGTTCCCTATTTCATTAGAAGGAGCGCCGATTCGTTGGTATTACACCTTAGAACCGCATGTTCAGTCGGATTGGAAAGAATTATGCACTGCTTTTGTCAAGCAATATGGTCTCAACGTTCAACTAGAGGTGTCCCTGAGAGATCTGCAGAATACCAAACAGAACTTTAACGAGCCTTTTGCTGATTACCTGACTCGTTAGAGGGGAAAATTATCCTTGATGAGGCATAGGCCAGTTGAGTTTGACTAGTTGATCCTGGCAATAGAAGGGTGTGTTCCTGCATTGTCTAGGAAATTGAGGGATCTGGGGATCAGGAATTTTGAAGAATTATACAGATTTGGGGTTCAGAACGAATCAGATTTGGCTCAAGAGAAGAAATTCTTTGGAAGAGGTTCTGGGGGCAAAGAGGGGGCTAGCTCGAGCAGCAATGTTCAGTTCATGCTATTCGACCATCGAGCAGTAATGTACAAGTCAGTGCAATTAGACAGCCCTAGAGATTTTCTAATCTGGGACGTCCTATGTCTAAAGTCCTCGATAAGCTCATTGAGAAGAACCTGCTACGACCTTTGCCTTCGCAATAACCCTTGCCTGGAGTCAACCCAAAGCTTTTCTGTAAATTTCATCAGACCATCAGGTATGACACAGACAGTTGTGCCCAGTTAAAGCATGAAATCCAAGATTTGATAGACTCAGGAAAAATTACCAACCCAGAAAACAAAAAACCAAACACTCAAACCAACCTATTACCCAATTACCAAAATGTACCACCTCCTAACCCATCCATTCTGATGGTCAACTTTGGCTTAATAGAAGAATAAGTCCTAAACTCCTTCATTAATGTCTCTTACAATTACCAACAGGCCAAGCCTAAAAACTTGAGAATAAGCAAACAACCCACGGAGTTACAGGTACAAGTTTTGGACATATAGAGTTCCGATGATGAAAGCAAAGAACAAGTTAACCTATGGGACAGTGAGGGGTGCGGGCCAAGGCAGTCTGTGAGGAAGGTCAAGGAAAAGAAAGAGAAACCTGGGGTTATCGGGTCTGAATCTGAAAAGGCAGGATGTGCAACAAAGGGAGAGGAGGTAGGACAAAGTAAAGAGACCATTGCCAGTGTTTAGGAGTTACTCATGCATTCTAGGGATCACAGGGAAGCTCTGGTCCTAGCACTAGATTAGAGAAAGATTTCCACTAATTCCACTCCAGAACAGATGGTCTAGTCATTAACAGAAACTCCTCAAGGAATGATAACATTTTCCAATGATGATCTGCCTCTAGAAGGGAGGGATCACCATAAAGCTCTGTTTATCAAAGTCAAAGTAAAAGGGAAGATGACCTGCTGTGTGATGGTTGATAATAGTTCTGCCATTAATGTGTGTCCACTGAAGATTTTGTTGAAACTAGGGCTGACGGTAGCTGACCTAAAGCCTTTTGAGCTGGTTATCAAGGCTTATGATAACACCAAGAGATATATGGAGGGAACTTTCAGGGCGTTAGTCAGAACAGGGCCTATAGAAGTCTGGGTTGACCTCCATATGATTGATATCCCGATAACCTTTGCCATTTTATTAGGGAGGCCATGGTTTCACCCCCTAGGTGGCATTCCATCCACTGTTCATTAAAAGGTTAAGTTTCCACATGAAGAAAGGGTTGTCATCATCTCAGTTGAAACTGAAGTCGCCATAGCCGCATGAAGTTAATCCCTAAGGAGATTTCCATTAGCCCCAGTTTTGAAGTCTGTGTGATCTATGAGGATGAGATGGACGAAAAGGTTATGAGAATGATACGCAATATGAAATTTCTGCCAGGCATAGGGTTAGGGAAAAATCAGAGTGGACCTTTAGAGTTTGTGGGAAACAAGGTACTTATTCTGAAGCATGGGTTAGGATTCAAAGAGGTTGATAAAGCTGGGAAGGAAATGGGTTTTTCGGACCAGTCTGAAGAAAAGGGAAAGGAGACTATGACTAGAAAGAAAACTCTATGAGAAATCTTTATAAAGGAGGGCACTGGGCATTCATATAGCGGGACTCCAAAACCCCTCCTGGTGGCTGGGGAAGTCATCTCGGGGTTCGAGATTTTTGCTGAATTCATGGAAAATTTTGAGCAAGTCATTGACGAAAAAGCCCATGCTGAGGAGTTGGTATTGGCTGAAGAGGAGTCTAACAAAGACGAAGCCACTTCGGAGCAGAAAGGCATTGATGATCAGAACAAAGACTTAGACTTTGAGACCTACATCCTCAATTCCATTATAGATACCTTTTATGATGACTTTGATGTTTCTCTGGCTTCTCTATTTGAAAATGACGATCTTTTCTTTTCAAAAGTGAATGCAATGAAATCTGAATTTGCTTATTTGTGTGATGTGTTTCCTAATGGTTATTCTGTGTGTGATGATCATTTCATGCATATGTTTGATGTTAATTCCATGCAAACCGAATCATTTAATTTAGGCACAGGTGATAATCCTAAAAATATATTATTTGCTTTTGGTTTAACTCATGGTGAGAGAGGAAAAATGGAAGAAATCTTAAAAAAGAGACAGAAAGTACTTGCTTGGGGTTATGAAGACATGCCCAGAATCGATAGGGAGATCTTAGAACACAGAATCTCAACATACCCTCACATAGTGCTAATAAAGTAGAAGCAAAGGAGGCTAAGGCCAGAATGGGTTCTCTTAGTTAAGGAAGAAGTTGAAAAGCAGCTGAAGGCAAAGTTTTTAGAAGTGGTAGAGGACATTCAATGGTTAGCAAATATAGTTCTAGTTCCTAAGAAGGATTGAAGGGTCAGAGTGTGTGTGGACTATCGATATTTGAATAAAGCCTACCATAAGGATGACTTTCCCTTATCGCATATCGATACATTGATTGATAGTGCAGCTTCCAATGCAATGTACTCTTTTATGGCTGGATTTTTGGGATACAATCAGATCATGATGGCAGTAATGGATAGATTGAAGACATCATTCATCACTGAATGAGGCATATACTGTTACCAAGTGATGCCTTTCGGGTTGAAGAATGCAGGGGCCACTTATCAGAGGATGGTGACTGCCTTACTGCACGACATGATCCATAAAGAGGTCGAAGTGTATGTGGATGATATGATGGTGAAATCTACAACCAGGGAAGGGCATTTTGAAGCACTAGACAAGTTTCTGGCTAGAACAGAAAAGTATAATCTCAGACTGAACCCGAAGAAGTGTGTTTTTGGGATCATATCTGGGAAACTGTTGGGACACATTGTCAGCCAGAAAGGAATAGAGATGGATCCAGATAAGATCAGAACAATCAGGGATATGCCTGCACTAAAGAACGAAAAAGAGGTCTGAGGGTTTCTGGGGCGTTTATAGTATATCAGCAAATTCATAGCCAAACTAACAACCATCTTTAACCCTATCTTTAAGCTTCTGAAGAAAGACCAACCTGTTGTGTGGAATGAGAGATATCAACAGGCTTTTGAAACTATCAAGGATTATCTAATGAATCTCCCTATCTTACAACCGCTGAGACCAGGTAAAGTCTTAATCCTATATCTGGCAATTGAAAAGGATGCAATAGGGGCGATGCTAGCACAGGAAGGTGAAAGGAAGACAGAGCATGTTGTATATTACCTGAGTAAAAAGCTTCTACCCTATGAAGCTACTTATAGTTTAGTAGAGAAAACTTGTCTAGTAGTGATTTGGGCAACGAGGAAGCTCTGACACTACTTCCAATCTTACAAAGTGCAAGCAGTTTCCAAATATGATCCCCTCAGGTACCTCCAATAGACCCCGTCTCTTATGGGAAAATTGGCTAGGTGGCTTGTTTTGCTCGCAGAATTTGATATAGAGTATATGGCCAAAAAGATAGTAAAAGGAAGAGTAGTAGCAGACTTTTTGGCACAAAGCCCGGTGGGGGATGCCCAAGAGTGGAAGCTGGAATTCCCCAACAAGCATTTAGGGGTGATAGAGATACAAGATTGGGAAATGTACTTTGATGGAGCTGTCAATAACAAGGGGGCCGGGATAGGAGTAATTTTGGTTACGCCAGAAGGAGAAATGATCCCAATGGCAAAAAGGCTAGAATTTAAAGCAACCAATAACCAAGCAGAATATGAAGCCTGCATCTTTGGCTTAGAAGCATTGCGTAGCGCAGGGGCGAAAAATGTCACTGTTTATGGGGATTCCATGCTAGTTATAAAATAAGCCACCAAAGAATGAGAGATAAAAGAAGACAGATTACGGCTGTACTGGGAATACTTGACCACCATCCTGTGCTCCTTCACACAGTGTAAATTTATCCATTTGCCAAGGGAAGGAAACCAGATAGCTGACGCCCTAGCCACACTGGCCTCCATATGGGAAAGTGGGAAACAACTAGAGGCCAGACCTTTAATTCTCATAAAGTCTCGAGCCCCCTGTTATAAAGAGGTGAGAGTAACGCCAGTTGATGCCACTGAGAAACCTTGGTTCTATGATTTACAAAGGTATCTAGAAATTGGGCAATTTTTGGATGATGCTGATAAGAAAGAAAGGATATCCCTGCAAATGTTGTCTCGACAGTTCATAAGCCACGGTGGGATGCTATATAAAAGAATGCCAGTCAGGGTACACCTCACGTGCGTCGATAAGGATGAAGGTCAGAAACTTATGGAAGCAATTCATGAAGGGGTGTGTGGACCACACATGAATGAGACTGTCTTGGAAAAGAAAATAGCCCACTAGGGGTACTTTGGCTCACCATGGAAGTGAATTGTGTTGGATTTGTGAAGAAATGTCACAATTGCCAGATATATGGTGATGTTAGCCACCTATCGTCTATAGAACTTCAAGGAATGACGTCTCCTTGGCCATTTGCTATATGGGGAATTGACATCATAGGGGAGGTAAGGCCAAAAGCAACTAATGGCCATTGGTACATCATTGTGGCCATTGACTACTTCTCAAAGTGGGTTAAGGCAGAATCTTCTGCTACCGTGGGAGCGAGGCAGATGTCGAGGTTCATCAAAAAAAATATAATCTACAGATATGGTCTGCCACACCACGTAGTTACAGACAATGGTGTTCAGTTTTGAGCAGAGACGACCACACTACTGAAGGACTATAAGATTGAGCACCACAGATCATCTCCATATAGGCCACAGGCAAATGGAGTGGTGGAAGCAACAAATAAGAATGTAAAAAAGATCTTGGCCAAGACGTTGGAAAATTACCAAGATTAGGCTGAATACTTACAGTTTGCATTGTGGGGGTATCGAACTACTGCTAGGACTTTGACAGGAGCCACTCTATACTCTTTAGTCTATAGGTGTGAGGTTGTTTTACCAGTGGAGGTTGAGATAAGGTCATTAAGAGTCCTTATGGAATCTAAACTCCCCGAGTATCAGTGGGTCAAAAGTTGGTTGGCTTAGTTGACATTGCTGGATGAAAAAAGGATGAAGGCTATGTATCATTCTTAGCTGTATCAGAGAATAATAGCCCGTGCCTACAATAAGAAGATCAAGTCGGGAAAGATTCGAGAAGGGGATTTGGTATTGAAACTTACGAGATCACTCATGATCGACCCTCAAGGGAAATTCAGGCTCAATTGGGAGGGACCGTATTTGGTAAAAAAGTTATTTTTGAAAGGCGCTGCCATTTTATTTGACATGGAGGGGAATGAGTTCAAGGAACCTATCAACCTAGACAAGCTCAAGAAATACTTTCTGTAAAAAGTCTTGCTGGGGAGAAAACCTTGAAAAGAGGTTGTCTAGGAAAAAGTTAGAAAACAAAAAAAAAAGAAAAAAAAAGAGAAAAAAAAGGGGGGGTCCTGCTGGACTGAAAACCTTAAAAGAGGTGGTCCAGGAAAAAGTTAAGGACATGTAAAAGGGGAAGGAGAGGCACAAAATGGTTAGCTGGAAAACTTGCAAGGGCAAGCCAACTAATAACATGAGATGTACCAGAAGCAAAATGTATATACGTTTTGCGCTTAAATGAAATGAAATGGATTGCTTTAATTGTCATTAAATATTGTATAATGTGTCCATTACAAGTCGTTTAACTAGTATAAAAGGGAAATTACTTCTAATAAAAGGGAAAATGACGACTTCCTTCCATGAGCTAGTTTTGTTTTCTCTTCTTTTGTTGCCGACCCTATGAACTTAACATTTGTAATTCTCTTGTCCTTTTATATTTAATAAATTCATCTCTTTTTGTTTGTTGCAAGCAAACCCATGCTTTGTAATGATCATCGGTGGTCTGATCACTGTCATAGCTTAAATTTCTTTCGATGGCTCTTCGAGGCCAAGTTGCCACTAGGAGGTCTAGAAAATTCTGAGAAAGCGGCCCTGGCTTAATCTTGTTAACAGGCTCTATAGTCAATTGTTTATGACCGTATTGGCAACAGAGGCGGGTTGGATTATAGAAAGTGGCAAAATGGAGATCAGCAATCGGGACATAATATGTATAAGATCGAAGGGTCACATGCTGTAACCCCCACCAGGGGCACATCCAGCGAATCAGTGTATCAGGGAATGTTGATAGCCAGCCACGAATGTCTACAGGGATGGGATGTAGTTTCCTTGTTCGATAATGCCTGGCTTGGTAATGCCTAATGTCTTGGGGAGGTTTGATCAAGCCCAATTTTTTATAAAACCACATCTGCGGGATTGCAAATGTTTAGGTACAAGCAGTATTGGCAGTTGGAAGTAGAGGAAGGGCAACAGGAAACTTACCTCTAGTAGGAAGGGGCTTTCTGAGAATAGTTGCGTCCTTGTGAAGTCATCCAATCCAATGATGATTTCTACTAAGATGAGAGGGAAAGGGTTGAGCCCTGACTCCACTTGATCGAGGATGGAGAGGATCTTCATATCGCAGTGCCCTAAGGGGGAAACCAGTAGAAATTGAGCATATAAACAAAGGGCTAACATGCGGGGCCAGTAAGTTTCCCCTTTTTCCACATTCATGAAGACTTTGAGGAGGGAGTCTAATTTGATTTCTGAGCCGATGATATAGTGGAAGGAAGACCGGGGTGGAAGATTGAACATACATGCCATTTGTTGCTAAATGGAGCGAGAATCTGAGTTTTCAAGAGCAGGAATCGCAAGTTGGCAAGATGAATCTGTATGATGGCTGAGAATTGCCTCAAATTCCTTCGGTAAGGGACATATTTCTATTGTGTTGAGCCGAAAGACGTGTTTATGAGGATCCTAAAATTGAACCATGGCATGGAGAAAAGGGAAATTAATTCTCCTAGTATGGAGTGATTTGAAGACCGTGAGGTGAAACGACTCTAACTCGGCCCAAGATTTATTGTCCAAACCTTTAAAAATTGACTGTAGGGGCCTCAGACTTTGTTCTATCATGTTTGTGGTTTTTCAGAGACGCCTAGAGGGAGAAACAGAAAGGGAAGGACGAAGGGGATTCAAAAATTAGGTCGAACACAGGAATGTGGGTTTTTATAGGGGCAAGACCGCTTGTTGCTGAGGTGGTTGCCTCATCGATGAGGCGTCGCTTCAGCAGCAAGAGGCGATCGCCTCTTCACCAAGGTTTGATGAGGCGATCGCCTTATCAATAGTACGGGCCGATTGCGCTTCTTCGAATCACACAGTCTAAACAGGTGTTATTCGAATATAGTGGGACAGTTACATATGCAAACATTGAAATCAACTCACATATGAAGAAATGAGAAAAGCAAAACAAATGAATTTAATCGAGGAAAACGTTGAGTTCTGCAAACATTCTGTTCATAAAGTCTAAAACCAAAATTTTGCATTCACTACTTAGAGACTACACAAATTTTAACCCTGGAACATCAATCATCTGATCCCATGCCCTCAGGGTCATCCCCTCCCCCGGCGCCGCTGCCGCTCCTGTCTTCATCCTCATTAATCTGACACTTGAGAGTGGCGATCCTTGCCCTGCTGGCCACGTCTCGATCCTATTCAGACAAATCACAGGTTAGCAAGCCATGCGAGCATGCATACATGTAGGAAAATAAAGAAATTCTTACCCTCCACTGTTGAGTGATCTCCAACATGTAATCTCTCTGGGCCTCTATCATGCGATACATATATAGGCCCTGCTCTAAAGGAATCTACATTATTAAAAGTAAATATTTAAAACTAATGGTTGGTTTGAGAATCACAATGTAAGTAGGTCAGGAAAAGAACTTACATGAGTAGCACCATCAGGGGTGCATGCAGGGGTCAGATCCTCATCTAAGGCCAAGAATTGGTGCGATAACTCTCCAGGAGGAAACTAACATCGAGCTAAAGGGTCGGGGATGTGAGTGAAGCTGCCTGGGACAAACTCGGACCCGGGGGTGGTAGTCGGCCTGGCTTCTTTGCTAGCTGCAAAAGTCTCCTCCCTGCTCGGATCCAGTCGACGCCTCAAGGGCTCTCTCTCCAGCAGTTGGGACCTAACCGGGGCCACAGGCCTAGCAGGCACAACTTGATGATGAAAATAGGAGGAACATGTTAAGAATACAGTCAATTTACAATAAAAAGGGGAACTTACAAGGATTTACCTGAGAGGTAGAAATGGCTTGAAAGGGGACCGTCAGCAGAAGGTGGGTACAGATGAACTCCACATATCGGATCTTCATGCGAACTGTGTGATCCACAGCTGGTGGGCCCGCAGTAGCCTGAGCGAGGTCGTTGCCCTCCAGCTCATGAGCCCAAAGCATACTGTCAGGAGGGGACCTGGGGACCCGCCTAGCTCTAACGCTTGCCCTTCAGTTCAAGACCCGCTCCCCTAAGTACCAAGCTCGATACCTAAGGCCACAGAAGAGTACCCTCTTTTGAGATGAGGGCCTGGAGTAAGTCATCTCGATGGTCCAAGTGTCCTCGGACCCCCACAAGTCGTTTCGGATTTAAAAAGAAAAGAGACGTCAATATGTAAGTAAATTGAATATGAGTAATGTACTAATGAATAGGTTTATGCTTTGCAGGTACCGCATATTGTGTTAGTGAGTTCAGGTGTTGCCTGTGGATGTGAACTCGTGAAAGGTGCCTTTTCATAACGCGGTTGGCGGCCCACCTACCTAGGGCCTGGAAGTGATCCCCTACTCATGTAACGCCCACAAGCAGCTCTAGCTCCAGAGCCCAGACCTGAAAAAAAAATAATAACAAACAAACAAAACAGGAGAAGTTGAGAAAATTGATGTAAGTAATGAGAGTCAGAATAAGAAAAAGAAAAAAAAGGGATCGTAATGTACCAGAACAGCATGCCAAAAGCCGCAAAACCTCCTAACCCCTCGGACCACCTTGTCCATACTCTGGTATAAGTATGCCAGGGCGCAGCTACCCAAGTCGAATGTGGGAACCTGGTCAAGATCCTAAAGGGCCGGTAGGAACATCAGATCGATAGAGCTGGCGGTGTCAGTAAAGAGGGTGATACCGAGTAAGTAGAGCAAAACAGCCCTCACCACCTGGTCAATCTCAAGGGGAGAGACCATCGCTGCGGCCTGATCTCGGGTGTAGAAGCTCCTAATCAAGTCTAATTTAAGGGTATGAGTCCCCTTCATGTCAAGAGTCATTCCCAAAAGTCACTAAATATATGCGGCCTTATCTGGAGACAGCTGATGTAGACTCGCATTAAAGGGAATAGGATCCCCGGCACAAGCAATCCCCATGATGGCAGCAAATGATACCGGGTCTAAAGTAAGCTCACTGAATGGGAGGTGGAAGGTGTGGGTCGTATCAAACCACCTCTCTATCAGGGCATGCAGTGGTTGGTAATCTGTGTGCCCCTGCTCAAATGGAAGTGAGAGTATGAAGTCCTCAAACCCCATCTCATGAATCCGGTCCCTCTGCTTGTCAGTCAAGTCATTGAAGAAGACCTGAGCTCCATGAAAATTCTAGGCACCCTTGAATGTCTGAGCGTCATGCTGCAAATAATAGATAGGGAAGTGAAATTTATGCATGTTATGGTTTCAGAAAAGGAATTCAGAATGAATGGACTTTTAGACAGTGCGGTTTGCCCTGTTAATAAAGCTATCGCCTTATCGTAGAGGCGATCACCTCATCATAGAGGCGATTGCCTCATTGGAGAGGTGATCGACTCTGTGAAAGGGTGATAGGTTATCACCTATATAAGGCAGGACGGGCATAGTTCTTGATTTATGGCGATTAAAACATGGATTTCTCATTTGCTTAATAAATTGATGTCCTGAGTTGATAATTATGTTTGATTAATCACTGACCCAACGTAATTTTATAAGAAATTATAGGGTACTAACCTCTCCAGATGCAGACTAGCAAATGTAGGACCCTAGGTCTGCCAAAAGAGGAATCAAGTCTTTGCGAGTCAATCCCAAGCTCCTAGAAGCACTAACAAGGGGCAGGATGTGATCCCACTCAGGCACAGGGGGTGTTCTTTGATTCTCCATTGACTGTAATAGGGAGGAAGATGCAAGGAGTACAAGAAGTGTAAAGAGAAAAAAAAAGAGGAAAAGAAAAGGGGACAAAAAAATAGAAGGGAGAAAAGAAAAAAGGAAGAAGTTGTTTTTATAGCAAGCAAAGATGTAGGGTTTTCCCCTAAAAAAAAAAGAGAATGAATGATGATGATGAAATGAAATGATGGGTGGAAATTAGTGTCGCATACTAGGGAGGCGGAATTCAGAGTATGGATTTTTGAGATGATCTTTCTAGAGAAAAGGGCCAGGGAAAAACCCACATCGCTAAAGAAAGGGTTGTTCGGGTTTGAATCCCCAAAGCCCAAAGAAAGGGCTATTCGGGTTTGAATCCCCGAAGCTCAAAGAGAGGGCTATTCAGGTTTGAATCCCCGACGCTCAAAGAGAGGGATGTTCGGGTTTGAATCCCCGAAGCTCAAAGGATCGAGATGATTGTTTGGGTAGTATCCCCGAAGTCGGAAGCGAAGGACAACTGGGCCAGGAAAACCCGAAAGTTTATGTCCTCGGAGGAGTGATAATCAAACCAGGAAAATCTAAAAACCACACCCCTAATGACGATCGGGCTAGGAAAACCTGAGAATCAAGTTTCAGTGTTGCGAAGATCGGGCCAGGAAAACCCGAGAATCAAGTTTCAGTATTGCGAAGACCGGGCCATGAAAACCCGAGAATCAAATTCCAATGTTGTAAGGGTCGGGCCAGGAAAACCCAAGGTTAATAGTTTCAAATATCTCTATCAAATATTAATGAGTGGCTGATCGGGCCAGGAAAACCCGAGGATCACTGTCACATTTCAAAATTGAAGGATTCATCTCTCAGGTGAAACCTGAGAGTCAGGTATATTACTCATCTTATTGTTTGTTCGCTGTTATGCATGTGATTTTTTGAAAAATGGTCATTGCATGCATTTGTTTTTTTAAAAAAATCAGGGGGCAAACTGTAGACATCCGATTCGGTCGACACGTGTTAGGGGACGAATTAGGAGCACTCAGTTTGACCGGCCCATTGTCAAGCCCAATGTTGAGAATGTGAAACTTGGACATGAGAATAAAGCCTGAATCTCTAAATGGAAAGTGGACTTGAAAACCCAGAAGTCTAAAAAACCCAAAATCGAGCCCAACTATCCAAATTCGGCCCAAGCCCGGTCGGCCCAATGCAGGCCCGGGCCAAAGGGGCATCGCCTCATCGATGAGGCGCCGCCCTTATGGCAGTCCACTTGCAGTTGCATTTAATATAGCTGCAATCATGACAGCCTAGTGGTGTGGGCCCTACTCTCCATACCTCTTTTTACGTGAGGAAAAGATTTTTGGAAAAAGAAAAAAGGCTATGAGAGCTCATAATTGGCTAGGAGGCTTAGGGGCATGGGAAAGCTAAGGAATAAAAAAAGAAAAAAGAGAAAAAAAAAAGAAGGGAGAGGGGGTGAGAAAAGAGAGAGGAGCTCTGGAAAAAGAAAAAACACAGAGGGAAAAGAAAAGAAAAAATGTCCTCAAGAAAGGGGAGGAAGGTTAAAGCAAAGAGGTCCACTTTCTCCATAAGAGAAGAAGGAAGAAACTTGTGTCAAATGTAGATACCACATCCTAGCAAGGATCTCAATCAAAATAGCTCTGAGGGCCTCTCATTTTGGTATAAAATCTGCACTTAAACTTGACATGTTCATCATTTTGTGTGTTCTTGCTTATGTGTAACTGAGCCATTAGTACATTTTAGGTTTATCTCTAGTGTGTCATGCTTGATATCTCATTTTATTGATGGATCTTTGAAATCTTTTGCATGTAGTTGTAGTATGATGAGTGTAGAGTGTGTATATGCATGTTTTTGGTTACTTAGAGTAGAAGTCTATACGTCTTAAGAGTCAGAGCTAGCCTGGTGATCAGGCGATGCCTCTTCACAGAGGCGTCGCCTCATCTCAATGAGGCGACCGCCCCATTGACAGGCCTTTAGGGAGTCTATCTTTTGTGTGTGTGTTACCTTTTTTTCTCGGAATTGTAAGAGCCCCTGTTGATGAGGCGTCGCCTCATCAATGAGGCGACCGCCTCATTGACAGGGTTAACCCGCTTCCTGCTTTGTTTTCTATTAACGTTTGTCGTGATGTCCGCTTCGGTATATCCCCTTTTGACCTTAAATATGTCTGTATGATTGCATGATGGTGATTATCTTGATTATTTGATGGTTTCTTTAATCCATAATGTGAAAACCCCTTTTCTTATATAGTATCCTTGTAAGTATCGCTACATGTGATTTCATTTTTTATGAAAGGAAGGGCTAACCGTGTGTTATTTACAGGAATTACTTGATGATTTTTGTCATCGAGTAATCACCTTTATTAGTTATCCATTTTATATTACCGCATTTATGTTACTTTATCGGTTTATTTTCGGTATATGTTTAGTCTATTTTCTGTATATTATTCTTTTATTTAGCCTAAAAAGCGTTGTAATCCTTAATCTCTTTCTCTTTTAATTTTGAATGTATGGGTGTAAATTATTATTTATTTTATTTACTGCGTTTTTTGAATGTTGAGACTTAAAGGCATGAAATTGGACTAATGTGCAAACTCGGACTTAATTATAAAATCTGGCAATTATCCGAAGGCAATTTCATTACGTGTGGTAAATGAGGAAATAATTAAATAATTAATTGGTAATAAAATGCAAAACACAAACGGAGACCAACCGTAAGGTTGGGTGAGCATTCAAAACGCTCATATCCAGTTTTCGAACCCGATCTCTGATGACGGCTTCTGGGAACCTCCGTGGGATCCAGTTGTTGTACAGTGTGTCTCGACTTTTATTCGGATGGCGACTCCATCTCCGAATAGGCCCATAACCTATATCGTATTTTCTAGTGGGCCTCGAGCCCACACAATGTCGTGATCGCCAAACACTTAGGTATACGCTAAACCCCGCCACCTACAATAGGTTTCTAAATCGTTATTCATTCATGAAGGATGGGCACAAGGTTACTTTACTCCATTATCACTTAAAGAAGTTTATAAATATCATTGTAATAACCTTGATTCACGGATGAATGCATGGAGGCAATTCAAGAGTAACTTGAATGGATCAAAAAGAGCATCTTGAAGATAACAGATCGCATGGAGCTAAGTCAAGATTTGATGGAACTTGTTTGAATCATGAAGATAATGCTTTAAATGATAATTTGAAGCTCTCTTAAGGCCCAACAACTAAATCGCATGTAGTGAGATTTAAAGAGGCTTTACTAGGCTTAATGAAAATTTTATGTACAAATAAAAATTATAATTAAAATTTTTTACATATTTTGCAGATGATAAAATTATATTAATATGCTTTTATAACAATAAAAGAACATTGACCATCATCACTGCACCAAGACAAATATTTTCCAAAAAAAATTCAATATGAACAAGTGCACTCGAAAGTGGAGAATAGGCTGCATTTTGCACGAGTCACCATCAATCTTTACATAAATAATGAGTCATATATGTTGCGCAACAGAAACAATCAGAGTGCACAAACAAATAATGAGAAAATAAAGAAGAGAAAAACAACACAATAATTTCCGTAAAAAAACCTTAAGGCGTGGAAAAACCACAAACAAAAGATGTAGTAAAAGAGCGAACAAAGGAGTGGTACTGCAGCCAACAATGATGAGATTGTCATATGCCAAACCCTAAAAATGAGTATTAGAATGGCAGATTCCACCACTGGCACTAACATGCCTGTGCTTCTTACTAGACGAAGACATGTATATCAACATAGTTTCAATATAGTTTCAAGCTTCGAGCACGGCTGTATAATGATTCAAAACCACAAAGCCAACAAATCTCCATTGAATTCACTTCACAAACTTTAACAATATGTTTCATAGAATTTTAGGACGAGGGAAACAAATTCAGAATTTATTTCAAAGCTACAAAGAAAAGCAAGAATCTCACTATATTTTGTATTGAAGATTTGAACATGTACTGTATGCATATTCATCTTTACAATCTGGTCAGTCATCTAACATGTGCACAAGGATCTTGCGCAGATTTTGACACCAAAAGAAGTCATAATACCAGTATGATCATCGTATTCTCAACAATGTCCTGTCTAAACCTTCCATTTTACACTGCTAATCAGATAATGGGGGAAAAAAATCAAGAGATTTGGCATTAAAAAAATAGTCAACAATTCTGTCTCCAGCTATGTTACCGAGGTCTTGTATTCGAACTACGAATTGTGACACCATGTAAAAATTTGGTGTATCCAAGGAAGCTTAGTTTCCCATCAGAACTTCTAATCCAATCTTTGACCAAAGAATGGGCTGTAGGACCTAAATTCATTTCCTGCACAGATTATTTATAGTAAGGTATGTACATAATGTACTTCAAAACCAAAACTACTGTTAGTTAAATTCCAAATAATGAACGTACCGAAGCCAATTCGTGAACTGAAATAGCCCTGTTTCCTTCTTGTTCAAAGTACTCAAAAGCATTCCTTGAAATATCCTCCCACACTTCAAGGGGCTCAAGTTGATATATACTGATTGCAGCAGCACAGAACTCCTCGAACCCTATTTTCTTATATGAGAGCGGTTCCATCTGCAAATTTAACAGCATCAATTATTAATATCTGCTACAGCAAAAACAAGAAATATTGCAAAAACTTCCATTATAAATTTTCTTCTAAAACAAGAATGATATATTTCTCATCTCACCTCGTCTTTTATTACATTACAAGCCAGACAGAGAGCCACAGTACTTGACAATTTTAGACCAACCATTTTCATCAAGGTTCAAAGTTTTTGACATTCTGATGTTCCCATTAGAACTAAATGATAAACTAGCTCCCTAGGTATGCTACATGAGCAGATGTGTGTATGTTGACTATTAGGTCCATAGGTCCAACTTGC
Source organism: Mallotus nudiflorus (assembly GCA_947683625.1). Taxonomy (NCBI): domain Eukaryota; kingdom Viridiplantae; phylum Streptophyta; class Magnoliopsida; order Malpighiales; family Euphorbiaceae; genus Mallotus; species Mallotus nudiflorus. The sequence continues at coordinate 703,287 of CANTUR010000291.1, read as the reverse complement.
CAATCTTCCACATTTTCAAAGATAATCTTTTCATAGATTACCTAAATACATCTCACTATTTTGAAGTGTCAAAATGTCACATCTATGTCCAGCTATCCATTTTGATGTGGGCGCTCAAGGGAAAAGTAACCAGTCAAAGTAACTTATTCATTTCCTTCCGAGTTCTCTTTCATGCTAAGAAGAACAGGATGAACCAAGATGAAATGCTTAATATAGACTTAACGCTTTTTTTTTTTTTTTTTTTCTGCATTAATATGATCAAATTATGATGCTGAAGTTCACTAGATCAAGAAACCTCACCACATTAAAAATGTCAAAAACCCAAGACTCTTTCATGGCATCAGTAACCTCTCTCATTAATGCCTGCACTTGTTCACCAACATAACATATTTCAAGGTTCAGAAAAAATAGTGCCAGATAAGAAATTATTACATCACTAAAATAGGATTTATTAATTTATGTTATAAAAACTGGACTCAGTGATCACATTACACCATTTTCCTGGATAAAAATTCCTCGGTTTAAAGATGTCATTTTAGAGATATGAAAGTAAAAAAAAATGAAATTATAAATAAATAGAACATTTACTAACCAATTTAAAATTACTAAGTGACAGAAATCCATCTTTTGGTTCCAGGAGCTTAAACTGAGCCTTAAGGTAGAAAAGCTCATCTTCTGGTATAGCTTTTGAAAGAGCCTGCAACCATAACAAAAACATTGAAGACTAAAATTACAGAAGAGACTAACCTCAGTCATATTTGAACATCATCAGGGGAAAGCTAAACTGAGTTAAATAGTGGGCATATTGCATATTTTTATTACATATCCAACCCTATTGGATTATAAGTATGTTTAATTTCTTCTTTCATCCTTAAATTGGGTGGATATAAAAGAAACCATGTGATAATAGTATGTTTATGTCCAACTACCTTGAGTGCTGCGCGTTTGAATGGTGTGGCTCGGACATATGACTTAACTAACTTATAGATCAAAATATCTAAAGGCACAGGTCTGTTTTCATCTCGTAACCATGGATGAGCTGCACAAGTACATATACTTGTTATCACCAGAAAGAGCCATCAAATTGTATATATAACCATACATATTCTCCTATTTCCACACAGTACTCAGATTCTGTATAGTTGACTCTGAAGAAATATTTATAATTAACTTACTTAGAGCTTGGGCTGCTGTCATTCTCTTCCTGTGGTCCTTGTTCAGAAGCCTTTTCACAAAATCTTTGGCTTCTGGTGACACCGCAGGCCAAGGCAAGTCATTGAAATTAGGATCAGCTCTTAACACAGAACGGAAAATTCCTGATTCAGTCCTAGCCCAGAAAGGTCTACTTCCACATAACAATATATATGTTATGACACCAATACTCCACATATCGGCTTCAACACTGTATGATCTATGAAGTACTTCAGGTGCAACATAATATGCACTGCCAACAATATCATTGAGTCGTTGATCTGCAAAAAATGAAGAATTGAATATTTTCCTCTAAATTTATGGTTGAATATTGCACTCTCATGTAATTCACCAGCAAGGAAAACAAAATTGAAATGAAATTCTTGAAATCATTGCTGAACATTGTAACATTGACTGTCAGCTGATGGCCATTGGGGGGGGAGGAACAGTGGAGGAGGGGGACAAGAGCAAGATCTCTAAAACGTGTAATTCTAAGTGTAAAATTCTTTGGTTAGGAAAGCTATGCATGAGAAACTCAAGCCCATGCCTTAGCAAATGGATCTACATATGTATTCAATCACATCTCTACAAGAGCATTTTCTGAGAGACAAAATAGAAGAATTAACATCTATTTAAAATTCAACCTTATAGTCCAACGAAAATGCATTTTACTTCCATATGGATAATGCTCAGTAAAACCACAGACAGAATAGGGATACAACTCAGTCAGCCTACAAGATGAAATCTGAACTAGATCAATGCAAATGGATTTTTCTAACATCATTCTATTTATCATCATCAAACAAACACTACTAGATAGAAAATAATTTTATGAATAAGCACAATGTTACCTGGTCTGATAAAATCTGATAAACCAAAATCAATAATCTTCAATGTAGCATCCTCATCTCTTGTGGTAAAAAGAAAATTCTGCAAGAGATCAGAGATTACTTAGTTAAAATTAGGGGCAAAAATATTCATGTATGGAATCCTGAATGACAAAATGCCTATGACTTCATTATTCCATAACATATAGATTCCAAAATCAACCAGAATTGTAAATTATATGCAGGTGCACAAATACATGCATTTGCATGCTTTCATAGCATTGTACCTCTGGCTTAAGATCACGGTGCACAATGCCCCGAAGATGACAAAAGGCAACTACACTTAAAATTTGCAAAATGATAGTTTTAGCATCTTCCTCAGGATATCTTCCACCTCTATAACACAGAATTCATAAGGATTAGCATCAAACAAATATCTTCCAAATTTAAACAAAAACATCAGGAAGGTAATGCTATGCATTCCAGTGTTACCTTGATAAAATTCTGTCAAGTAGTTCTCCACCTTCACACAGTCTGCCAATAACAAGATTTGAAATGCTTCAGAGAGCATGTTACCAGTTTTCTGATGGTATAGAAAGTATGCGTAAATAAACTACACAAAATTGAGCTCTAAAAATTGTTGGCATGCTTTGGCATCTTTTTTCTTTTGGTCCCCCCTACACTACAACTATCAGCTTTATGTATACAAGAATACAAGATAACATAGAATATCATGCAAATGGAAAACAATTGGCTAAGGTGTTGATAAAAATCAAAAAATACACATCAAAGGTTCTAATTGAAACACATTACAATAAAGATACACATACTCCATTACTATGTAGACGTTATTGGCATCCTCAAACGCATCATGAAATTTGATCATATGCCTATGCCCAGATAAGACTTTCAATATTTTTACCTCCCGGCGAACATCTTCTATGGATATTGCTGTTGTCATCTGACAAATAGCCAATCATGTTACCAATGAGAAGATAAAATTAAACAATGATTATTAGATTAAAAGGAAACAAAATAAAGACCACTAACAAGCTGCCGAAATTTATGATCCTGACTTCAATAACATGATACGTATGCAAAGGTAATATTTTGCATGAAATTGTAATTGTTAAGTATGCAGGCACACTACATCTTTCCGGTGAACAGATATGATAATGTTACAAAACAGTGGCTCCTACCAAACAACCACTTAATTTCTATTCAAATCTTAGGAATAAATTTCTATTCAAATCTTAGGAATAAATTTCTTTACATCCAAACTTCAAATGTAGATATTTACTGGAAACACTTAATTAATGTTTTCGTTGTCCTGCAACCTATATTACAGGCCCAGATTCACTTTTTAACCTAATATTGGTTCACAGCTAATAACATCTTCACCGTCTAAAGTAACTAAGAGTCGAAGAATAACATGCACTGATTGATGGTGGGGACTCATGTTGACTATCCGAAGGTCTTTTCATGCTGACTATCTTTTTTGAAAAAATTATTCAAATGACTTCCTGTTTCAGAATTGTTCAATAAAATTAGAAAGAAGATTAAGCAACAGGTAGCCATCTAGGCCTACACAAGGCGACTGCATAACACTTACACTTACTAATCCACGAAGCACCGCCAATTGATTTAGCTCATCACCCAGTGTTATTTTTATCCTTTCTTTTATTATGATAATAAGCAGACAAATCATAACTAAAAACAATAAAATTTCATAGGTTCGAGCATTATTTTGATGTTCCTTAATGAGGAGAATTTGTTTCCTAGTCCGTCACCAAGCACCAAGAAATTCATTCTCAAAAATATCTTTCCAGAAATGCTATGACCCTTCAAAGAAAGAGACTTAAATCAATATAATCCTTTCCCATCGAAACGGGCAGTAATTTTGACCAGAAATAACCAACTAAAAACGTCCACATGCTAACACTTGCATTTTCTTTTTCACTAAACAGGAAAAAAAAAAAAAAGACTTATAATAGTAATAGAAACATATGCACCTTGGCTTTAGAAATGATCTTGACAGCTACAGACTGTCCTTTGAGCTCTCCTTTCTTTCCCTTGGCCCAGCAAGTATGACCAAAATGCCCTCGTCCGATCTCCTTACCCAACTCAAACTTAGCCGGAAAATTCTTTGGATATCCGAAACTCTTATCAAGCTGCCTATCTCCCTCCGCTCTCTCTCCATCCTCCGGTATGGTCACTTCCTTCGGCGGTTTAGTCTGTCCCCGCCGCCTCATAATTGCCATGATCGGTTTCGCCGGAGAAGGAGGTGGCAAGGGCCATCGGAACTTTCTCCCTGGAGTACCTGCCGGAGAAGGAGAGGGACGAACACCAGCAGGCAGAGGACTTCGGCAGGGACTGGCTGCAAAGGAGTTAAAATCATTGGGAGAAGGCGGAGTGTCCAGTGCATGTACAGTTGTTGTAGTTGGTGGTGGGGACGATGGAGGCATGAAGTGGCTGCCGGTGGTGGAGGGTCCATCACTTTTGACAGCAGTTGCGTCTTTGCTGCAGCAATGACCCATCGTTGGATATGGAAGACAGAGAGAGGGAGGAGTTCAATACAAGTGGAGAAAGAGAAAAAAACAGAAAGGTTTAGACCGTAACTTTAGTGTCTGAAGATTTCAACAAGAAAATTAATTAAGAAAAATTTAGAAACAAAAGAAGAGTTGAAAATGCGGGCTTCCCTTCCTTTGTGTACAACATTTTGAAACTTTCTAGGAAAGTGAGCTAGCCGGACTTCTACTGTAACCGCATTTTTTTGGCCGCTTGATTACAACAATCGTGCGGTGTAATAAGTGGGCCCCAAAACATTTTTTTTGTTTAACTATATTTTCATCTCTCTTAGGTCCTAGCCTAGGCAAGGCAAACCTCTCCCATATTACCCAAAATTAAACTTTTAACTGGTGAATCCGCGTACGGCGGAATTTAAATAATTTAAATATTTTAATATAATAATTAAATAATTTTAATGAATTTAAAATTATAAATTAACTAACTATAAAGTGAAAATTTTAAAAATTATTATAATAATTTTATTTAATAATACTTTATTAAAAAATATATATATGATAATAATAATTGGAGAAAAAAATTAAAAATAAAAAATAATTAATAAGTTACATATTTTTTATTTACGTTAAATAAAAAAATTATATTTTTTTATTAAATAAAAGATAGATATTTTAATTAGAATAAAAGATATAATTTCTAATAAAAAAAGAAAAGTAATATTGTACATGTAATATAACTAAAATGTTTTATATTGAATAAAACATATGTATTTTAAAATAAAAATTTTTATTGTCATTATTTTTAAATATAATAGAATTTATTTTGAGACTATTAAATTACTATTAGATTATATATAATAGTTAATAAAATTTTTAAAAATGAAATTTCTAATGATTTAGCAAAAATGATTGAGTAATTTGATATTAAAAAATATGTATTATATAAAAATTCTTAGAATTTATTTTGAGTAGTACTAGAATATGTAAAATAGTGTTTTAGTTAAACAATAATACTAAAAAATTATAATAAATATTTTATTTTTAATAAAAATCATATTTTTTAAGAATTTGACATATTAAATTTTAAAGTAAATACTAAAATATGAAGATAGATACTTATCAAATTTTTGGTTTAATGAATTTAAAACTCAACATTAAATATACATTAGTTATGAATTCTCTGTGTTGTGCCAACTTTAAATAATATACACATTTTGATATAATGATTAAATAATTGGAATTTTTTCATAAATAACCAAAAAACCAAAAATAATATCAAAAGCATATTGACCACAAGTATTTTCAAAAATAGTTTTAGGGAATTTTTTTTTTAAATCTAAACCAGAAGCTGTATGACTCTTTTAAAAGTTGTTTTAACAACAATCACATCACCAATTTGATTCTTCTATTTTTTTAATCAAATTTTATCCTTCTATTTTTTTTTGAATCAAACATTTTTTTCTCATTTTTCTACTTTCTTCATTTTTTCTCAACATTTTTTTAACTTTTTTTTTCTATTTTTAAGGTACTTTTTTATCAATATTTTTTTTGCTCAATATTTTTTTCTCAATGTTTTTTCATGCTCAATATTTTTTTCTATTTTTAAAGTATTTCTTAACATTTTTTTGCTCAACATTTTTTTATTTTTAAGCTATTGTCACCATTTTTTTTCCTTAACATTTTTCTCTCTTTAAAACTTTTTTAGGTACTATCTGATAACATTGGTTTTGAGCCAATGAAGCTATTGTATGTATTTCAATAACTGAATATATAGTACAAGAGTCCATAACAATTTGCTAAGGTTGTTACAATAAGAGGGAGCCTATGAATAAACTACTGATAGGCTAAGATGAATTAAAATGTGAACATATGAGATTGGAACAGATGAGGAGATATCCTTATCACTTATCACCCGCCGTCAAGCTTAATAATTTTCAAAAAAACTGTAAGCTTGTCACGCAAAAGCTGAAACCAATATTTGGATAATGCCTTGGTGGGCAAATCAGCAATTTGGTCTTTAGAACTGATGTATTGAACTTGAAGCTTGCCTTGATTGACCTTGTCATGGACAAAATGAAAATCTATTTCTAGATGCTTCGAACGAGAGTGAAAAATGGGGTTAGTTGTCAAATATGTAGCAGAGACATTATCACACCGTACTACAAGTTTGGATAAATAAGGAAACCCAATTTCTTTGAGAAGAGAATGCAACCAAAGAACTTCAGAATATATGGTTGTTAAGGCCCTATATTCAACATCAGTGGAAGAACGGGCAATAGTCTGTGGTTTTCTTGAGCCCCATGACACCAAATTAGACCTAAGATAAATAGCATAACCAGTAGTACTCTTGCGATTAACCAGATCACCTCCCCAATCTGAATCAGTATAAGCTTACATAATAAATTATGAATAGGGTTGAATTAACAAACTGAAATGTAAAGTAGCCTTTAAATACTATAAGATGCACTTAACAGCAACCCAATGATGCAAGTGTGGCTTCTGCATAAATTGACAAACTTTATTAACAAAATAAGAAATGTCAGGTCGTGTCATGGCCAAGTATTGAAGGCCACCAACAATAATATGACAGAGAGTAGGATCATAAAAAGCTTACCCATCTCACAATGTAATCGAGTTGTTGCACAAGCTGGAGTGGACATGGAGTTAGTGTTGTGCATATGAGCTTTAACCAGAAGATCAGTGATATATTTAGTTTGTGTGAGCAATAAAGAATCACCATTCCAAGTTGCCTCCACACCAAGGAAATAATGCAAGCGGCCAAAATCTTTTAAAGCAAATTATTTTTACAAAGATTGCACCACCAAATCAATAAAGTGATTATCATTACTTTTAAATAAGAGATCATCAACGTAAATCATACAAAAGGCAAGCTTGGTACCATTGTTGTAGTAAAATAGAGAGTTATCAGTATGGGAACTCTAAAAGCCAAGAGAGAGAATAGTAGAAGTAAGATAACAAAACCATGTCCTTAGGGCTTGCTTGAGGCCATAAAGAGAGCGATTTATGTGACATACATGCTTAGGTTGGGTGGATTCAACAAAACTCGGAGGCTATTACATATAAACCTTCTCACTCAAGTGACCATATAAAAAGGCATTAAACACATCAAACTATCTAACCTTCTAATAAAGAGAAATAGCAAAAGTTAAAACTAAATGAACCACTGTCGTTTTAATGACAGGACTGAAAGTATCAGAATAATCAATTCCAGGGCGTTGGTGAAAGACCTTAGCAACAAGTCGTGTTTTATAACGTTGAATAGAGCCATCTAAATTTTTCTTTATATGGTAAACCCACTTGCAGCCAATGATGTTTCTTACTTGTTCCTGTGGAACCAATTCCCAAGTTCCATTGGAAAGTAAAACATTAATTTCTTCTCCCATAGCCTTGTGTCACTTCTCATGTTTAACAACTTGAGTAAAACAAGATGGTTCTACTTCATCAGTGGTTGGTAGAGAATGTTTTTAGCTTTAAGCTGCCAATCTTGAAGTGAGTTATCATTGGATGGGTAGATGTAGAATTATGAATAAAAGTTGAGTTTGGTAAGGGAATAGAGGGCTAAGAAGATTGTAGTTGAGTGGGAATGGGATTGGTGGGTAGTTGGGAAGGAGAAGGAGGTTGAGTTGGAGCAGAAGGTGGAGTCTGCATAGGTGGTAAAAAGTGATGCACTGAGGGTAGAGGTGGTAAAATAGTCACAGAGGGCTCTGGAGAGGAATGTTAGACACTATTAGGAACCACATCAGTCTTTGTAAAAGGGAAAACCTGCTCATTAAAGAGAACATGGTGTGAGTAATGAATTTTATTATAATCAAGAAGTAAACATTTATAGCCTTTGTGAATGTTGCTATAACCCAAAAAAATACTTTTAGCAGAACGAGGTGCTAGTTTATGAGGTGCATATGGCCTTAACCATGGGTAACATAAGCAGCTAAAAATTCTAAGGCTAGCATAATAAGGTTTTGAGTTAAATAAAGCCTCAAAAGGTGATTTATGAGCTAATTTAGGGGCAGGTAAGCAATTAATAGTATAAGTAGCAGCCTTAAAAGCATGATCCTAATATTTTTATGGTATAAAAGCATGATGAAGGAATGCTAGACCCATTTCAACAATGTGTCTGTGTTTTCTCTTAGCACAACCATTTTGTTCAAGTGTGTGTAGACATGAACTTCGTTGACTTATACGATTTTTAGACAAATATTTAGTCATGGCTTGATATTCACCTCCCTAGTTGGCCTGAAAAGATTTAATTGAATGGCCAAAAAATTTTTCAACCACATGCCTAAACTTTATAAAACAATTAAGAACTTCATATTTGAATTTAATAAAATAGACCCAAGAATATTTGCTATAGTGATAAAAAATAACACATAATATTTAGAACCATTCATGGAAGCAATGGGGGAAAGTCCCCAAAGATTAGAACAAATAAGATCTAGAGGTCCTTCAGTTTGATAAGTAAAAACTGAAAAGGGTAGTTTCTTTATTTTACTAACACTACAAGCATGACAAATGGAAGAAATATCATTAGAAAAAAAAATATTAAAAGTATTTAAGGCAGTCTTCACGATAGGAAAGTATGCATGGCCCAATCTAGTATGCTAGGTGGATAAAGAAGACAAATGAACACGAACTGAAAAAGAAATTATGGAATTTGGTAGTATGGAGTAAAGACTATTAACACTCAGGCCTTTGTATATAACGTTCCTCATTTGCAAATCCTTTATCAAGAAATATTGAGGAAAAAATTCAATGGAAATAGAGTTAGAATGAGTGAAAGAACTGACAGAAATTAAATTTTCACAAGCGTTAGGCACATAGAGAATATCATTTAAATTAAAATTTTTGCCATTTAATTGAAAATTAGTCAGTCCAGTATAAGAGATTGGTATAGTTTTACCATTGCTAATGACCACCTCCTCAGGTCCAGTGTACTCAGAATGGATAGCTAAGTTGTCCATATCTGTAGTTAAATGATGGGTTGCACCAGTGTCAAGAATCCAAGGCTTGGTAGGTGGAGTGGATTAAGTAGTAAGATGACTAGTGGGGATAGTGTGCCCAAAACCTTGGCTTAATGGTTGTCTTAGAGATGGACATTGATTAGAAACATGGCTAATGCCATGGCAATTATAGCATGTAAGAGTGTGTCCTATGTCAACCGAAGAGAAAGAAGCACCAGTATAAGAGTAGCCACCAGATGGATGACAAGATCCAAAGAAAGGGAGATGGCCTCATCTATGACCATGTTATCCCTTGCCGTGTCCTCGGACAGAAAAATGGGTAGTAGGGACAATAATATCATTAGACACAAGATCAGTAGCAAGTTGGATTTCTTTGCTTAATAACAATCCAAAAAGATCATCAAACAAAATTGATTAAAGGTGAGCTTCAATGCTACGAACAAAGGGTCGATATGCTGGACCCAAACTGGCAAGTATTACATTCACAAAGTCATCCTTAGAAATAGGGCTATTCAAGGTAATAAGTTGATCAAAGATTAATTTGGCTTTCTATATATAGGTTTGAATGTTGTCATTATTGCGACATAGTGTATGAAGTTGATTCTTAAGTTGGTGAATTTGAATTCTAGACGTGGAGGCATAAGTGGTTGTCAACTTTTTCCATGCCACATAGGCTGTAGAAACACCAATAACCTATGGTAAAATAGATTCAGAAAGAGAACTAATGATCCAGCTAAGGACTATTTGATCATGACTAAACCAAACTGTATACAAAGGATTTGGAGCTTTGTCCTCTATAAACTCTGGTGGTGGAGGAGAACTATTAATGTGTGTTTTATTAAATTATAGCCATAAAGAAGAGGCAACAATTGAGGTTGCCATAGTAAAAAATTTGAAAAAGTGAGTTTCAATGTTAATTAATGACCCACATTGGGAAAACCACTAGAAAAAAAGACCGAAGGTAATGGAACACTTGATGATGTAGCAGAAGACATGGTGAACAGAAAAGAAAAAAGATGATAACATTTGGTTTTGAGCCAATGAAGCTATTGTATGTATTTTAGTAACTGAATGTATAGTACAAGAGTCCATAATAATTTGATAAGGTTGTTACAATAAGAGGGAGCCTATGAATAACCTACTGATAGGCTAAGATGAATTTAAATGTGAATAGATGAGGTTGGAACAAATGAGGAGATATCCTTATCACTTATCATTATCTTCTTTTTTCTCAATGTTATTTTTTTTACTCAACATTTTTTTCTACTATTTTCATGTTTTCTTAATAATTTCTTAATGATTTCAATCCAATCACTCTCTTATTTTAAACTAATAAGCTCATAATTACATTTGCTTTTCTAATTTTAACAAACAACCTCTCAAGTCTCCAATAATAAACAACAATTAAAAGAAATGAAAAAAAAAATCAATGAATTGCTACATCAGTATTCTTGTTTAACCATTTTAACTCTAATGTTGTCCTAACATCTTTTTTTTTATCATCTCAACATCTTTGATGTTGTTTGTGAAGAACAATTTTTTTTTGTTGCTCCAACACTGCCTCTCCTTTATTTTTACATGGAAGTGCGATTATCCATTACCTTAAACTCTTTATAATGTATCTAAAAATTATTCATGTAAAAATATTAATTTCCTAAACCCAGCCCAACATATAAATAACCAAGTTGTTTGTAGAGTTCAATTTCTTAAAAAGGTTTGTTCATTTGTCAACTTATGGAAGTTTGACACATGTATTACAGGGAGTGAGTTTTTTTCTTTCTAATTATACATTTCAAAAAAGTAACAACACTGAAAAACAAAAAGTAACAACACTTTAAAAAAATGACAAAAAACAATAACACTAAAAAATAAAAGCAACTACAACCAATAAAAACCAACAACACTAAAAAATAAAAAAATAAAAAGCAATAACACTGAAAATAAAAGCAACAAAAAGCAATAACACTGAAAAATAAAAAAGTAACAAAAAATAATAACACTGAAAAGCAGAAGCAGCAAAAAGTAATAATACTGAAAAATAGAAGAAATAAAAAGTAACAATAAAAAAAGAACAAAAATAATAACAAAAAAAACAAGAAACAAGAAATGAACAAATATATCACATAGAAGTTACATAAATTCAATAAAAAATATGATAGATGATCATTAAAGCAAAGTGTTTATTTGTATTCGATTAATGAAATCATCTTTAAAAAAAAAACTACACTTTTTGCCCTACGTCACCCACATTATCTTAGGTCAAACCACCTAAGATAAAACATCAATACACTCGACACTTTGCAAAATATATGCTTGTTTACAATTGAAATGCTAAACCATCCCATCTCTTTGTTTAACTAGAAACAAACAAAATTTTTCTCACACCACCATAAGTAAAAGGTAATATATGTCTTACATCAATAAATAGTAAATTAGCTTGCAATAGCTAATATAATCAAAATAACTTGAAATGCTCTGTCCATTTATATACATTAAACATAGGTCATCACTTGCAATAAACACCTAACTAATGCATGTAATGATGCATATTTAAGGCAACAAAAATTTTTTAAATAAAGGATTATGCTCCATAATGATACAAGCCAAAATCCTTGAAACATTTAACAATAATGAAATGAATAGGCAAATATGTACACGAGATGATATAAATTTAAAGAGGACTACAATATAAAATGTTTCAAAGAATGCACTAGAAAGAAAACCAATGAGATGTATTTAAATGTCTAATTAAAAGAAACTACATTCTTGTTAATGAATATTGTATCATATAAATGAGCCATACTTACATTGTTTATAATGCAATCAACCTTGCAACATAATTCAACTTTATGCAGCTTATTGTCTTATTATCAAAATGAGATTTATATCTCTATATTATTAACAGAAATATGAATCAACCTATAATTCAAAAAACCTACTTAGGGATTTCATGCTTGCATTGCATCTACATAACTTGAATAGGACCAATCCATTACAATAAGATGCAAAAGAGTCTGAAGAACAAGTAGTAGCAACTAGCAAGTAGGTTACTTAAATTAAGAACCAAAAGCATGAAATCCATTACAAATGCTTTAACCCAAAAAATTAAAGCAGCAAAAAGCATTTACAATGGATGCCTATGTTTATAGCGACTTATAAAAACTTCAATCAATAGCCAATAACAAATAAATATTTAACCCATCATCAAAGGTAACAAATCTTGAAATATTTCACAGTCATTATTATTAGAAAAACATTGAATAAGGCTAACAGATGCATTCAAAGCAGCAATTCTAACATTAGCACTCGTTGAATTACTTAAAAAATTTAAAAACAATAAAAAATATAGCATCTAGAAAAGCAATCTGCCAAAAACATAAAATTTTCCACTACCAAAGGTAGTAATCTCAGAAAACAAACAAGCTAGACAACTAGTATGCCTTATTTGTGATAAAATTAGGTCAATTTTGATATTAATTCTTATCACGACCCAAAATAGGGGTCATGACCGGCGCTAGGGAACGAGAATTCTTTCGAATCCGGAACCCGTAGCAAGCCTAAAATAAAATAAAACATGCAATAGTAATAATAACAACATATTTAAATAAAATACTGTGCAGTGGAATAAATCATAAATATAAAAATAATAGTCCACCACGGGATTTAAATCAAATCCTCATCTCATATATATAAATAAACTCTTTTAATACAAATCCAGTTCAAATTCTTAAAATACATAACTCATACAAATATAATACAATAAATTTTAACAATCTTACGACTACTGCAGTGTCCAGAATATAAAATAAAACTCAAGTTAGCAGTTTACATAAAGAAGCCGGGGCGGAAGAAATTCGGCGTACAAGCTTGCTACTGAGGTCTGAAGAAGAAGACTCTCTTGAAAAATGATCAACAGAGGGGAGTCAGACCTCACTGAGTGAATTACTAAAATATATATACATGCATACTAAATGCCAATGCACACAATCAAAAGTATATATATAATATGTATATATATACAAGCAAATACACACAGATGCAATAAAATCATTTTATATATTTTTATTGAAAATCACTATTTATGAATGATCAAATAGAACCCTAGAAAATCGCAACCTTAGAACAGTGTTAGACAACACTCTAGCCATACAGGCTCACTTATTCCAATATAATCACTTGATCCATTTGGATAGTAGACTGGCCCCGAGACACTAAGTCAACCTAGCTCCAGCAGTTTGACTGTCAGTGTGATTGGCCCCGAGACACTAGGTCAACCGAGCTCCAGCAATCACACCTCCAAACCATATCTCACACATCAAATAATCATATCCAATCAATATCCTCGAACAAGTTAGTAATATAGCCTAAATGCTATAAGCATACCGTTACGTACTCGGTCCTAGTGCTGCCCACTAGGTAGCACGCTCTATTGATATCCTTCTTTAAAACATAAAACATACATTCATAAAAATAAATGATGCATGAACTGAATAAAATAGCAACATAAACCATATATATATATACTAAAAATATACCAAAAGTAAACCAAGTATATTTCGAGTATATATACGTCAAATAAATCCAATTAAATTGTAAAATAAACTAAATATATATTTAAAAAAACATTTTGAACATAAATGTCTAATAAAGCATGCATATAATTCAAAATATATCAAAAATAAACTAAAAATAAACTTAAGTACTGATTAAATTATTTATGCATATTTAATCCAAATAAAACATACATTTCTAAAATCATGCATCCTAAAACATATATATATAAAATAGTAACTCACACATAGTGCACTCCTCGAGATGGGTTCAACGGGCCTGGTCCACTAGGCCTCGGTTTCGGCACAACTAAACAAACAATAAATAACAGACATCAGAATAAACCTAACATAAAATCCTAGAAACTCAATCTAGAATATTGGACACAGAATCAAAATTAGGGTTTGATCGGATATCACGTTTTATGAGAATTCTACCAAAAATTCGACAGAACCTCCCCTGTAAAATGGACATCTCTCTACTCAAAGAGTAGAGCCGGCCTTACAAAGAAATACACTTCGAAAAATAAACACAAAATCACATCTACAACCCCTCGGTCGGACTCCAAACTACAGTTTACCTACTGGGGTCCACAATCACAAAATAATATAGAAATACCAAAAATACCCTTATATCATAGAAATACATTTTATAAGTAGAAATTACATAATTAACCCTAAAACACATTAAAAACGAATAAAAACTCATTTATTTAGAAAAATCGTATATTATATATATAATTTGAAAATAATTTACGAAAAATAGTTTTAATTAATTAAAAATACTAAATAATTTGTAGAAATAATTTTTATACCTTAAATAACTATTAAAAGCAATTTAATTACATTTTTAGTCAATTTAGGGTAAAATTACCAAAATACCCCTATATATATAAATATACTAAAATTAATCCAAAAATTCACCAAAAATAATATAATTGCAAAAAATTAATTTTCTCAACATATTTATCAATAATATCAATACTTAAACTCAATTAACTAATTAATTTCAATTAAACACACAGTTAACCCTATTTTCTCAAAATTACATAAACTAAATAAATTCAAAATAAATACGTAAAAATTCAAAAAAATTCCAAATAAATTTCTATAATTCATTTCAACACCTATATTTATCATAAAACACAATTTCATAATTTAATTAATTAATTTTCGAAAATTAGAAAATAATAATAAAATATTCAAAAATACCCAAAAATCAAAATAATTTCTAAAAATTCTAAAAAAATTCCCACACGAAGATTAAGCCAAGGGGAGAAAAATTTGTGAAGAAAATTTTCATGAATCAATCAATTCAAAGTTCAAAAAAATTAAGAACCCTAAAATGGTCGAATTACCAAAATCGAAACCTAAGCAAATCAAGACCATTTTAAGTGAAAAAAAGCTTGGAATCACACTCACCGAAGCTCAAGGAGAATAAAGAGACTGGCGGTGTCAAAAATGGTGGTCGAAAACTCCTAAATGACGATGAGAATGAAGTCGGCTTTCCGGCGATATCAAGCTTCTCCGACGTCAGAAATGGGCTCTGCAGGTGGCGCAATAGCTGGAGGAAGGAGGTGGCATGCCGGGAGGCACACCGACGGTGAGAAATGGGATGGCAGGCGGTGGAACGGTGATGGGGACGATCGGGAATGAGGGAGGAGGATGGATATCAATTTCGTAATTAAATCAAATTTTATTTTTTTGTTTAATATTAAATGTATATGTATATATATATACTTTACACTATATATTAAAATAATATAAACTCACACACATTAAATATACTCCACACAC
This sequence comes from Mallotus nudiflorus, assembly GCA_947683625.1. Classification (NCBI taxonomy): domain Eukaryota; kingdom Viridiplantae; phylum Streptophyta; class Magnoliopsida; order Malpighiales; family Euphorbiaceae; genus Mallotus; species Mallotus nudiflorus. The sequence continues at coordinate 687,418 of CANTUR010000291.1, read as the reverse complement.
ATATAAATTAATATTTTAAAATTTAATACACCTAAAAATAATTAAATAATATTAAAACTAATTAATAAATAATAAAATATTAGGGTAATTAATTAAACCCTAGTTTCATAAATAAATACACATATATACGTTATTTAGTACTTTAAAAATATATATGAGTTCATGCAAATATGAAAATCTATTTGAAATAATTAATAGTAAATTATTTACGTGAAAATTCTTCCGAAAAAAAAATTCCCGAGAAAATTTTACGTAAAGTACTTAAAATAACATAAAATAAATAAAAATAAATTTTAATTAAATAACAACTCATGAAATATCATAAATATATACAGAAATTATTAACACTACATATCCCGATGCAGTATTAAAATATTTAAAAACACGGGATATTACAATTTTACCAACAATGAACTTCCAAAAAAACACAAGAATTCACTAAATAGAACAAAAATAATTAATTACTACATTTTTTTAGACTTTCCAAAACAAACTATAAAAGAAATAAATAACATTTATTGCTTGCATAATACAAAGAGTTCCATGGCGATAGGAATTAAGGTGGAAGCTGAGAAGACTTAGTAACAACATCGATTGGAGGAACCACTAATAATTGCTTTTTATGATTTACAAATTTAGTGCCACCTACACAACACACATCACAATAATCACATATTTAATTCTACATTTTTTTCAATATCATTCACATTTTTTGGTTAATCAAATAAAACAAATAATCGAAGTAGAGTTTGATTCGTCAAATATAATTAAATTTGAACAAACAAAAATAAACATGAAGGAATTTGAATTACCAGTCTCCGATGGGAGAGGAAAGTGTTTGTGATGAGAAGACGACGATAACAATGGAGAAGAAAAAGCCATGCGATCCGAGCATTCAAGCTCTCATCGATTTTTGCCTTTTCTTTTTAACTAATTTTTACGTTTTCTTTTTCTTACTTGTGCAATTTTTCATTTTTCTTCTAATGAGAAGAAGACGAAGAAGACGGCAGCGACGGAGAAGAAGACGCCATGCGGTTTGAGCATTTAAGCTCTCATTAATTTTTGCTTTTTCTTTTTAACTAGTTTTAGCGTTTTCTTTTTTCTTCTTCTTCCTTGCACAATTTTTTCATTTTTCTTTTATATATATATATATATATATAGCAAGACTAAAAAAGAAGACATATAAGGTAAAATTGAAAAAAACATGGTAGGTTAGACCATAAAAGAAAGAGGTATGGTTAAACAGACCATTTTTTGAAATTTTCCCTAAATAATTTTAATAAATTCAAAACTAATTAAATATAAAAATGAAAATTTAGAAAGTTATTATAAAAATTTTATTTAATAATTTTATATTTAAAGTAAATATATTTTTAATATGTATATTAATAATAGTAATTGAAAAAATAAAATAGAAAATAATTTTTAAACTACACAATTTTTAGATATGTATATTAAATATATATATTTTTAGAAAAAAAAGACATAATTTATAATGAAAAAAAGAGTAGTATTTTAGATATAGTATAATTAAAATGTTTTATATAGAATAAGACATATGTATTTTAAAATAATAATTTTTAGAAAGAGAAAAAGGTAATTAAAGAAATTAAAAATAAAATATATTACATTAATTTTATTTTCATTAATTTTATTGCCATTATTTTTAAATATAATAGAATTTATTTTGAGACTATTAAATTACTATTGCAGTATGTATAATAGTATTTTAGTTAAAAAAATTTAAAAAATAGAATTTATAAAAAAAATTTTAAAAAATAGAATTTATAATGGTTTAGGAAAAATGATTAAGTAATTTAGAAAAAAATGATTTGATATAAAAAAATACATATTATATAAAAACTATTAGAATTTGAATAGTATTAGAATATGATGGTCGAGTGATTTGATATATAAAAAATTTTAAAATTTGAGTAGTAGTATTAGAATATGTATAATAGTGTTTTAGTTAAAAAATAATATTAAAAAATTATAATAAATATTTTATTTTTAATAAAAATCAAATTTTTTAAGAATTTGATATATTAGATTTTAGAATGAATACTCTTTTAATATATATATATATATATATATGAAAATTTTTGTAGGTCAGTTGATACAATTAATTTTATTAAACAAATTAATACTTGAATTTAATTTATTTAAGTGATATAATTTTATTTCAGAAAACATATTTTATTAATTATAATTCAACACTACTTTATTCCATACATTTTTATAAATAAATTTAGTTTTAAATAATAAACTATAAAGAGTGGCTATGTTCACTCTAAAAAATTTAATTACTCTTTGCTTTATATATTTTTAAATAGAGTAAGTAAATTGGATTTTTTTTTCTTAAAATTACATCAATATTTATTTCTTAAAAATTTATTATTTTCATTTTCAAGTTTACAATTTTTTCATTTGTTAAAATGTATCCTGATAAAATTTTCCAGTTACCTTCAGTTAAAATTAATTTTAATAACGTTTTGTTGAAATATAATTTTTATAAAAATTTGGATAAAAATTTTAACCAATAAAATTACAATTAGATTATTAAGGTTTATTGTTCAAAAAGTTTTTAGCATTTAATAATATATTTTATAATTTCCATATTAAAAGTATAATATAAATATTTAAATTATAAACATAAGTGATGAAAATTTTTAAAATCATATTAATTAGGGGATTAATCTCCCTAAAATAAAAAGTATAAAAATGTAATGTTTAAATACGAAAATAGGAGAGGTCAATGTAAAAATTATAAAATGTATTTCTAATGGTAAAATGAATTTCAGTCTAATTTGACGACGTGTGTTACTCACTCTCTCAATCATATACATATATATATGAAATAATAATAATAAAAGTGTACGGAAGTATATATGAGTTTAGCCTTCAACTTTTATTAAATCAACATAGCATCAACAAAATTATAATTTATTTCATTTTACAAACTAACAATATAATATTTCAAAAAATATAAAGTTTATATTTTTTTTATAAGAAAACTACACATAGAATAAAAAAATGTTAGCAAAACTTAAAGAAAGGTGTTGGCCTAAATTTTATAAAAATAAATTATTATTATTATTATATTGTTTTTATTTTTTAGTGACAAATAATTAGTGGCTTATAAACTAGATTAAAACTATTCCTTGGACAATTTTATTTAATTAATTAATATGAATTCTGTGTTTAAACGACTATTTTAGCTTACTTGTTAAAAAAATTAAAAATTGTAGAATTCTAGAATTTATCATCACTAAAGAAAATTATGCACAATTTTTTGAAGAAAAAATTAGCACTGTCAACATATTTATTGCACTGCTACCAATTGTATATACAACTGCAAAACTTTTTCACCAATATAAAAATTGTGGCTAAATATGACATATAGCTACCGAGATTACAATTTTATAGCCAATTATATATAAAAGTTAAGTTCGTAGCTAAAAATATATATTAGCCATAAATATGAAATATTTTTGAAGTAAAATTAAAATTTTAGCTACTATATTTGACATCACAACTTAACTTATATATGATATTAACCATAACAGTAAATAAATTTGTATCTAATTATATAAACTTTTGGCTACAATAATTACAATAGTGGCTAATTATATACATGTAAAATTAAAAGTCTTAAATCTCAAATCCAAAATAAGTAATAAAAAGTTATAAATCCTATTATTTAATAGACATTATTAGTATTCTTTTATGTTAAATGATATAGATTTTTGAAATTTATTAAGATCAAAAAATTTAAATTTAAATTTTAAAATGATGAAAGATATCACATTATTTTATTAGCTCCTTATATATTATTTGTAGCAAATAAGTTTATAGCTATATATATTTTGTTTGCTAAAAGATAATATTTTTGTGGTTAATAATTTAAATATTTTACTACAAAATTTATATTTGTCTAGCAAATGAATTTAACATCCTATTACTATTTAGTTTCATTATTATAATTTATGTAGCTAAAAAAAAAAAGCTTAGTTATGTCATCTTTTACGACGGTACACTAAAAAATTTATTTTTATGGATAAAATATTTAACTACGTAATTTTATAAATTTAGCTACAAGTTACTCTAAAAACTATATGGGATAATATACATACGAAAATGACAGAAAGGTTTACCATGGAATATTTTACAGAAGTGGCGGAGTTGTAGAGGTCTGCCTCATAGAAGGAATCGTCCGCGGAACAAGTCTACGCCATTTTTGTTGACATTCTAAAAGTGTAGAAACTGTTGCATTCCACTGACGTCTATATTTCAATGAAATGCGAATATGGAAATAAAATTTAGGTTAAAATAAAGTCCAATTTAGTTGAATTTTTTTTAAAAAGAAAAAATTAAATTCGATTAAAATAAATAAGTTCAGATTGATTTTAATTAAACATAGTTCAAATTTAATATTAAATTATTTTTATTTTCATCAAACTTAAATAATTAATTTTAATTTTATAGTAATTAAGTGTTGTATTGCATAAGTATTAATATTTATAAAAATCATATAATTATAAAATAATTAATTTATAAAATAAAAATCTATAAATTCTTATGTTAATAATTTTTTAAAAAATTATATTATATATAAATAACATTTTATTATATATCCACTAAAGATTAATATAATTTTTGCATAGTTGGGTTCAAATACTCCACCTAACTTATTTCCAAATTATGATTTTTTAAATCCACCACTAATTTATTTTCTTAAATTGATTACAATTAAGAGTTTTGTGACTTAACTCTAGCTTTTACACAACTTGATTTTTTTTTCTTGGCTAAACTAAACTCAAACTGCAACCCAATTCCTAAGTATTTTAATAGTTCACACTTCAACCAATTTCTCTAATTTTGAATCCTCACTTTCCTTTGTTAATCCAAAAAAGGAGATGAAGAAGAACTTAAAGCTAGATTACAACCAACACTTAAAAAAAAATTTAAGAATACTATTTGAGCCCAGTTATAGTTTTTGAATTTAGATCCATTTACCCCACTTAGTCCAAAGCTTGTTTAAAGATCCACCCATTAATTATGACTTGGTGATTAAGACAAAAGAAGTTTTCAGAATTGTGAAATATGCAGTAGTAGTTGCTAAGGAGGAGCTTAGAAGATTAAAGTTACAAAATTTAAATCCTCAGCTAGCGTCTAATGGTTTTCAAATTTTTAATTGAGGAATTAATGTCATTTGATTATAAAGGCAACAACGAATACTGATAGGAACATTAATGATCATCCAATCACCAACATCAATTATTACTAATCATAAAACAAATTAGCCAAATTTCCTATTTTACATGTTACAAAAATTTCTTCTACATTATTCAATTAAAATTATAAATTCTCATTGAAATCCAAATAAAGTATAATAAAGGCATTTGGTTACTTGCAATTTTATTTAATAGAAATTAAAATTTTGTTGATGAAGTAGTTCCTTTGGCACACTCACATTTAGCTTAATCTAGTTCGAAAAAAAAAACAGCAACAATATTTTGGTATACTTGGTGAGACTTGTTCCAACGAAATGACAATTTTAAGGAGTGAAAAAAAAGTCTGAAATTTTTTATTCAAGTAGTAATTTGGATGTAAAAATAGGTGATGACCCTAAAAAACAACCAAAGGAAGGCTTGGTGACTCATAATAAAAAATAAAGTGAGGCACAAATTGACTTTATAAGCTAAAATTTGAGAATCACTAATACTATTGTAACTACTACTAATGAGGGCACTGGCCCATACTATTGTCTCAAAAGGAATGAAGTAGTTCTAAAATGCGCATAAGAGTTCACCTGGCCAATGTGCACCTTTGGAACATGAGGCATTGCGCTTACAAATTGTCTTGTGGTTATATGATTCTTGTTATCCATTGCTTGGAGGACTGCGTATGGACTATTCATCAAAGGAGGTTAGCCTTTTCTACTTTTCTCTTCTTTTGTTTTGTCGTCGCTTTATTTGTTTGCTCTTTGCTTCACTTTTTTGTTTACTTTTGCTTTCTCTTTTTATTTTGTTTTATTCCTGCAAAGAATGAAAAATGACACTTGATTAGTAGTTGTCAGCTTGCATGCTCTATTTGTTGTTTATTTTCATATGGCCATATAAAGCAAATGTTATGCTACTTGGTAACATAAACAAGGTCAATCGATATTATGAGAGTCTTCCTAAAGGTGTTAAGCGTAGAGTAGCAAGTAAAGGCTTTAATAGGATTATTTTTACTTCGTTTGTCGAGTGCTATTGATTGAGTCAGGCTAGCATGACTGCCCTTATTGAGAGGTGGATAGACTCCACACATACTTTTCACTTGTCCTTTAGGGTGATGATTATTACTCTCTTGGATTTCATTATTATCATGGGCTTGAGTTTCATTGGGCTCCCTATCCTTTTAGAGATGCTCCTTACTAGCCTTCATCCATTGCTACAGATATATGAACTAAGAAGTTATTTGGTTTGTATTTTGAACTTAAAGAATGGGAGTGCCTCTCTTATTCGCTATACAGAGTTTGTCCCCAATATCTGACAAATGTATAATTCTAGCGAAGTCTCTACCAACCAAGTTGCTCGTTATTTCTTTTTTTTATGCTCAATGTCATCATCTTTTTGAACTCATCATGCATAAGTCGATTATGGTTGCTACCTGCATTGAAGAACTTTCTAAAGTATAACTGGGGTGTAACTAATTTGGCTCACTTATACTGTGGCTTAGATGCAGCTAGTAAGGATGCTTCATGAATTTATGAAGTCTATTTATTCTTGATGTGAGTGTCAATTGTTCACTTTTCTTCTATTTCTTTGTATTAATAATTATTTTGATTTGCTGACACATTTCTTCAATATATTTAGGCTTATCAATTTAGGATTTTGCCCCATCCCAATATCAAATTCCAGACCCATCCTAATATCAAATTCTAGACTAAGTAGGATTTTTCCTAGTATCTATCATACATCAAGTTGTGATTGTCCCCAAAAGGGTTCGATGATAAAAGCAACCTTTAAAAAATGATAAGAGTTTATTTGTTCGTATCGCCTCTTAAGCGTCTAGAGTCTGAAAAACTTAAAAACCTCTAAATTAAACCTCTAAAGTGACAAATCGATCATTGAATCATTGAGTCATGCTTCAATCTTACAAAATATGAACTCTCAAAATGATAAGTCATGTATTTTAAATAATTCTTGCTCAAAGTGTGCAACTTATTAGACAAGCGTTTGTCTCATGAGACCAAGACTCAAATTTGTAAAAGTAGAAGCTGATTTTCATAAAATAAACATAAGAAATGTGTTTGAATGGCATAAAAATCTTAAAAAGAACTCTAAAACCTCAAAAAATGGCCCCAAAATGCTCCAAACCCCCCCCCCCCCCAAAACCAACGAATGTTGTGCGTGTGTGCTATGTACAAGCTCAGGAGCATATGCGTGAGCATTGTACACATCCCAAGATGCATGCACATGTGCAAAATGTATGTACATGCATTCCTAAATGCCTCACGCATGTAAAATTTAGCCTGTTCTCCATAGGTAAGCATACACACGCGCAAAATACACATAGACATGCACAAAATGTGCATACATGCATAAAAATTTGACCTTTATAAATATCAGTATCTGCCTCTCATTTTGGAAGGGGCTTGAAGACATACTATACTGAAACTCTATCAGTTTAAGGACTTAGGGTTCTTAATTTACACACTTTTAGCTCATTCCACTCATTTTTATAGGATTTTTAGACCAACTTGAACCAAACCTAGCCTTATCTCTATCAAAGCACACTTTAAAGGTATATGAATTTGCATTCTACATGTCATTTTCAACCTCTCGACGAGGACATCTTAATCTCTTCACAAAGCTAAAGCTTAAAAAACACAAAAATTAAGCTCAATCAAATTTAAGGACCAAATAATTATTTTTGCACATTTATTTTTCAGTATTTTTTCATTTTTATTGTTGCTAGCAATTGAGAAATTATTGTGAACAGTGTGATGAGATTGGCTATTTTGCATGCTATATGAATAATTTTCTGCATTGTCTAATCATACTAAACTGTCATTTTGCATTTTCTAGCTTTAAAATGTGAAAAATCATAAAAGTATCATTTTATGTTAATCTTGCATAAAATATCTTTTTTTTTTTTTTTTTTGCATCAAGGTTGTATTTTTACTTTTAAAAAATACAAAATTTATCATTTTCATGCAATTTCTGCATTCTCTGCACTTTTAGTATATTTCCTTGATAAAAATCACATTTTGACATTATAATCAGCATCCTCATATAAATTTTACCTTCTCTACATAAATCTTGCATTTTCAACATAAAAGTCACATTTTTAGCACAAATTTTGCATCTCGATGTCAAGATGTCATTTTGACATAAAAATAACATTTTTATATTATTTCTACATTTGTATGTGAAAAGACAGATCTTTCACATAAAGTTTCACTTTTAATTCAAAATTATCTCCTCCACATTCTTGCATCAAAACTACATTATCTCGTATCTCTGCATAAAAGTCAACACCTTTCCCTTATTTTCTGCATTGAAATGCGTTTAATAATGTGAAAGTTCACATTTTTGAGCAAGAGCTTCCATTCATGGTCCAATGATGCAATAATGCATCTTTCTTTATTTTCTCATTATTTAGGAATATTTTATCATTTTAGCAATTATTTTATTCTATTTCATCTTAAATCCTGCAAGTGCACATGATTAAATGCCTTTTGTCTACTTTTTCAACTGAGTGAATATTTCCTGCTTATTTGCTGTCTATGTGGATGAGTGGATGGAATTGCACATATTCGTGTTAATCTCTATTTTATAGGTGTATTCTAGATCTAGGACTAGATTTACATTTTTGTACCTTTTTTCCTCTTTCAAATATATTTACTAGGAAAGCAATGTAATAATTGTAATTAATTTCTTTACTTTCCGTTATCATGTGATGTGTGAATGTGTATATACAAATTATCATTTTGAAATTAGAGTGAGATGGTAGCTATGTATCAAGTATTGTATAATAAGAAATAGATAAAAAGTAGATGTAATCTTTCAAAACCTGAATCTTTATTGGGGATGATACTCATTGAGTGGCTTGATGTCATCCTTCTCATTTTCTTGATTTTTGAAAAATTAGATGGTGACTCCATAAACATAAACATCTTGCATCCTTCTATGACTAAATATTATCCTTGTCCTATAGACAAATTGGATCAGTCCCTTTGATAAAGTTTTCATGTCCTAAATGGATAAAAAAGAGAAGTCGAATAATAGTTCGCTCACATTTTCAATTGCTCACAGTGGCAACTCTACTAAGGGCTTTAGTTAGAAAGATCAATTTGAAAACATCTATTTCTTATTACATAATACTTGTACCACCCCACTGGCATGAGCAGTCGTGTCAGTCTTGGGGGCATCCTCCTCCTTAATAACATGTGAAGTCGAGCCGGATCCCTTACGATGAGACCTCGCATGCCGTAGATAAGTTCTTAAAAAATCATGTCATTATAATTTATAACTAATAAAATTGTCTGTACATTTGTTTAAAGTCAACAAATAAGGCTAAGAAGCATACCAGCTCAGAAGAAGATACTTGAGAAGCAGTCTGACCTTAGGACATTTGTGAAGCCATAGCCTTAGAATTTTAAGGACGAGTAGTACCCCTTCGAGGAGGTGAAGGTAGAGGATCAAAACCATTAGCAACAATATTGATCAAGTGAGGGATTAACATCTTATAATATGAGACACTATGATCCTCTAAAAGAGTCTCAATAGGCTCTCCAGCCTCGGCAATAGTAAGTGCAACATCATTAAGTTCTCATCCTTAGAACATATTTCTAGGTGGAGGAAAGGGAACCCTCCTCCGGCGTGGTCTATCCCATAAAAAATGGACTCACTCTCTTAAGTACTAAATCCGATCAATAGGAATAGTCAACAAGATCCTCTGACATGTCAACCACTAAGTCATAGCCATCTCAGATGACCAACTAGCATTCGATGGTTGCCAGCGAGTGTGAATCTACTCAAAAGCTTGTTATGAATAAGAGACTATCAAAGATAAACAATGAAAAGAGTCACAAGAATTCAAAATACATGATCAAAAGTCAATCTGCCTAAATAGTCCCTTACCTCTACTAAACATTTAATAAGATTTAAGGTCTTCTTAATCCATCAAAGGTAATAAGGAAAAGCCATCCTCAGACCAATAATTGATAGTAGGACGAGGAAGAATACCAAACTCATATGCTCAAATCTACCAAAATAGGAAAGTGTCAATACATTTAAAATAATAAATAGTCAACTAATAGAAAGGAAAATAAGAGGAAGCTATACTCACATCCATCATAAATAAGCAACCACCTATCCTTGAAGCATCTTTATAAGCTACATCAAAACTAGAATACATATAGGATAAAGTGGTAGTTCCCCAAATGTAATGTGAAAAAAGCATCCAAATCCCTTAACGTAAGCAACAACCATAAGGGATTGGTACCTGAAGGGTTTAGGAAAATAATAGTGTTCAATAAATAAAATAGAAATCATTGAGCTAGCAACTCTGAAGTAACCTCCTTAGCATTATAATTTTTTTTGACATCGAGGAAAAACTCAATGTATTGGGTAAGGGAGGAGTAGCCATCCTTCATATTGATAATGACTCCAAATAGCTCTAAAGTCCACTTATCTCTTTTAGTAGTAGAATAATATATAGCATCACTAAAGGGAATTAGATCCCTAGAGAAGTTCAATCTAATGATAGCAACAAAGTCTAGCGAAGTATTGCTCAAAAGTGGGTTTAAGGTGGCTTTAGGTAGACATATGTTTGGGCATTTTATCATTTGGTGGATTTCTAGCTTGCACTATTACATATGAGATTCAACATGCCTCAAACAACATTAGAATTCAAAGAGGCTATAACAATTGTTGAGCATGCTATCTTTGAGTAAAAGTCTTCTAGTTTTCTAGATCTGAATTAGAATGCGGTTGATACTCTCGTCACCTTTCAAGAAGATTAACTTAACTAAAAGCATGCTAGAAAAAGTACAAATTCTATTGCTTATACCAAAGTACCCCTTACAATCTAGTGAAAAATCAAAGATGTCTCATTGTATTTTGGGATGGTAAGTATTCATTTAAGCATATGCCTCATATCCTCATTATTTTATCTTATTTCACCTTTTTTCCTAGGCAAATATTGTGCCTAGCTGGGTCATTTTATCTTTTTTTCTCTACTTTTTTTATTTTTTATTTTTTGGTTTTAAATGAGGTTATAACAGGAATTGAACACTTGCATTTTTTATGCGATACTAAAGAGAGCAAAGACAACCAATAAATTGATAAGCAATGATAAACAAAGGACATAGTATTCCATTAAGATGTTTGATAATCAACATGAACATTTAAGTCTACTCATACTACTAGCAAAATAACAAAGTAAGGGTCCATCGTTCTAATCTAGCTATTATATCCAAAAGGAGCTTTACTCATAATCTTCATTCTAATTGCTTCAGTCTTATTCATCCATGATATTTAAAGAGGATAGGTTCTCCTGGTTCCTTTTTACTTTCCCATCTTATGATGATAAAATGTAGGGTTGAAGGAGATAGGTGGAATTTGTAGATTAGGTGGTTCATTACCTCTTTGATATTCAAATGACTTAGAAGGGCATATGCGTACTTTAGGAGATAGTTATAGTGTGACAGGATAATTGGGTAAAGGGTTAGTTTTAATGTTGGGTTATTCTTCTAGATCTTTAATTTTGCTAGAATTTATCAGAACTTTGATTCTATCCTTTAGGATATAATAATTGTTGGTTGTGTGGCCTGGAATTTAGTGGAAGTAATAGTAGAGGTCAGGGTTGATGCATGCTGGTGGAGGGTTAGGTAAAACTTTTAGTTCAAGAGGCTTCAAAAGGCCTTTTTATTGAAGTTCTTGAAAGACTTTGGAGAGGGGTTGTTCAAGTTTTAAAAACTTTCTATGATGATTAATTACAAATAATTCTAGGGACTTTGGATGAAATGGATTATGATGCACCAAATTTTGGTTACCTATTCTTTGACCCTTAGTTTTGCCAGGTTTAGAATGATGGGCTTAATTGGAATGGTCTTATGAGGGCTCATTCATGAACAAAGAGAATTAGTTGAAGCCTTTGATCATGCTTTTAGTATTTTCCTTCACTAAGACTTCAAGTTGAGCGATCTTGCACTTCATTTGAACCTCAAACTAAGTGATTTTATAAGCTAATTTTTAAATCTCTATTTTCAATATAGATTCAGTTACACTACTTACCTTAGGAAAGGATTGGAAAAGCCTTTCTTCAAAAAGCTCACAGTTGCCTTCAATATCCCCTTGCATGCTCATGACTTCTTTCTTTTTGTTCATCTCGGGATTAGGAGTGCCAATTGCCCCCTTATCATTATTGCCTAAAAGAATTATCTCATCCATGGCACTTGGAGTTTGGTTAAAGGTGTTCTTAACTTCAGTCTTAAGGATAGTCTTGATTTTAGCTCGAAGGCTGTTAGTTAAGCCGCCATCAACCACAAATCTTTTCACATGCTATTTGAGTAGGTTACTGAGGTTTTAGTTCCTAAATTTTTTAGCCATTTCATTACTTAGCCATTACTAACTCTCCTTGGGGAGGGTTGAGAGACTATGATGGTAACAATGATGAGGTTAATGTAGTTATAATGAAATGTATACATGAAATATTATGCAAGATGGTGAGATAAGCATGAAAAGCAAAATTATTATGAATGCATGCTATGTTATGTGCTACAAAAGGATAAGATTAGTATTGATGCATGTGACCTTATTAAAAATATACTTTAGCTATACACAAGAAAAGAGAAAGGGTTAGTAAATGAAGCCAAAATAAGCTAGCAAGAAGGATCTTGAATGAGTATTGTGTTATAAGCTATAAAAGAGCTATTGTGTGTGCATAACATGTCTTTATAAAAAGAATAGTGTGAGTATGCATGCATGTCATAATGAATTCTACAAGACAAGTGGGTTAGCATGTATGCATGGCGTGGCAGTTATAATCTTACTAATATGATGATGTAAGATGGCTGTAAGAAGATCGTGAGTTAGCATATGGTGAAATGTCCTACATGTATGTATATATGTATGCATGAGGAAAGAAAAAAAAAAGAAAATAAATAAACGAGATTAGCAAAATGAACAAACCAAATAGAGGCAATCACTCCACTCACTTTTATTTCTCCACGCGTCTGCCTTAGGTGAGTTTTCAAACTATAACCATTGGAGGACTATGGTTCCGCTGTCAAACCAAGCTATTTTAGTCCATGTTGATTAGACTTAAAAGGTAAACTAGGGAGTAATACCCAAATGCACCCAAGGTAAGCATACAATGCCAATAAGAGGCCCAATTGTTAAGTCACAAATGGAGTCTATAATCCATGCGCACCCATGTGTGCAGGAACTATAACCAATAGGAGGGATTCAAGTTTGTGTCCCTTTTATCAACATTCGATATGTTTACTAAAAGATATGAGAATTTAGTTTGATAATTTACAGTTTAATTCTCTCAATATAAAAGTCCACAATCTAGTAAATTCTTGATACACTCATTTAATTTGATAAGGGCAAATGGATGACTTCTATAGGTTCCATCATCAAAAGATGTCATTATTTATCGGTCCTTATGGACTGTCCAAACTAAGGCATATGATTTTTGTCATTCCTTATGCATTTGGCTCACATGAGGTAGATAGGGATCACATGATCTAAGCATGGTCAGTTTATGAAAACTGATATAATGGTAGCAAATGTTGACAAACACAAGGGATGTCATATCATTTGCAAATACTAAGTTAAATGGATAACATCAAAACAAGGAAAACATGCAAGAGCTAGGTAGGACCCTAGGGAAAATTTCTACTAGTTTATCTATATGAGTTGCATTGGGCTTATAACTAAGGGTTCTTTAGCAAGAATGCCCCCACATGACTAGGATTACAAATACCAATAAGTGAGTCTAGCATTCTTTTACCAACTCAAGAAAAATTGTACCCTATTTTAGACTTGGGAGCTGAGCCACGTCACTTTAATTCCTATAAGTTTTCTTAATCAGGTAAAGGCTAAAAGTGATATACTGATCTCATTGCCATGTGACTCAAATGGAATTATGGTGGCAATGTCATTCAGTATCATTAAGGATTAGGGACCAAGGGTGCAAGTGGTGAGTTTAGTGAAATGCTGTTATGTTATTGTGAAGGTGAATAAATAAGTTATGCATAATAAGAACCAGTCTTTCATTCATAACCCCTCGAACCAAAAAAGGTCCTAGTGGAGTCACGAAAAACCTATACACACTCCTATTTTTCCTATGGGAAGGATCAAAATTAGTGTGATATCAAGGCACATAGGCTAATAGCGACTATATATTGGTTTATTATTGATGTGCGAGGGTCTACCTAAATAGGCCTTGTATATGGGAGTCACCACCCAATTTTAAATGGGAAAAAGTGAATTTAAAAAAACTCACTTTCCTAACCAGAGATTCCAGGTTCAAGGGGTGGTAGTTACTTATCCTGTTTCTTATTATACATTGCTTAATTACCCATTACCCATTACTTCACCCTAATTTCGGTTTTATGATGCATTTACCACATTTGATTATTTAGCCAATTTAAATTGGAACATAAGATAATTGTAATTGGTGCGCATAATAAATATTCATCCATCATATCAATAAGGTAGGTAGTAAGCAAATAAGTAGTAAGTAGCATATAACACACAAGTAAGCTTGCAAAAAATAATAATAAACAAAATAAATGTACAAATAAACAAAATAAAAAGAAACAGGGGAAGAGATTAAGGATTACAATCCTTGAAAAAAGCCTATTATAATAAATACATCCAAAATATAAAAATAGAAAGGGAATCAGGATTAAGGATTACATTGCCTCAAAAATTTCTTATCTATTAATTACATAAAAAATGGAAAATAAAAAGAAGAATCATATTCTAATAAACCTATAAAACAAAGGTTAGCTTTCATGCACATGTAAGCACACATCACATTTAAGGCAATTATACATTCATAATCGATAATAAAATAAATAATAAGAAAAGTAAATAAACAAGGATGATAATGAAAATGCATGATTCAAGAATTTAAAATTCAGGTATTTTGGTGTGAAGTTACCATTTTTATTATGAAAATGGGATTTTGGGGATAAGAAAATATAAAAGTGATCAAATTTCTAAACAAGATAATAAAAGTGTAAATAAAAATGACAAAAATTCTATTTTCACTATAAAAATATTAACTTTATGATAAGAACAACAAATTTGTAAAAAGGTGTTAGTTTCGTGATCCATAACGCAACGGAAAACAAAAAATTTTAACCATAAAACCCATAACCTGGATCCATATAATTCGAATTAGATCGATTGAGAGGGTTTCCAAACACTCACCAAGATGATCTAATCGTAAGATAGTTGGAAGGAATAGAGGGGGTTCACTCTGGTGACACCCTACCTCGAGCTTTTCATGTCTTCTTATCAGATTAAGATGTCACTAAATGATCACATCCTCTACAGTATCCGCACGAATAAGATGATCCAAAGCAAAGTAGGTCTGCTAGAACCTTTATTATCTCATAACATGTTTTCTCTCTATGTTTTTTCTTTTCACAAAAGAAGTGTAGGAAGACGAAGGAGAAAAGGTGGCTTAACCCTTTTTTTAAAATAAAAAAACTATAAACCCTAGAGAATGAGATGTATTTATAGCCATCATTTCTAGGGTTTCATACATCTCCACTTACAAAGACAGTTTTAGTAAGTTTAAACTTCTCTTTCTATTTTAATTCTAATTCTAAATTAGAATCCTTTTCTATTTATTTTAGATAACTATTACCTTAAATAAATTAAGAAATAAATAAATACTAATATATATATATATATATATATATATATATATATAACCCAAGTCTGCTTTGGGGTTGTTCTAAGTGTGCAACCTATAGGTTCACACAACGTTAGCAGTGGCCTAAAATTTCCATTTTAGTCCACAAGTCATAATTGGTCTCTAGTAAGACATTATAACTACCCAAGTTATGTGAAGGTTGATAATATGACATAACCTAATACACAAAGTGTACTATAGTCCTTTTGTCATATGATATCCTGATTGAACATAAGGCATGGATTACATCATCCTTATATTATTCAATCATATTGTTTCTCGATCACAAGTAGATTGACACTGATAACTCTTTGTCATTCTAGCATGGCCATGCATTTATCTTTAATCTAACTCATTGAGAGGCCCAATAGATATCTTCTCAAAATAACTAAAGGACAAATTCCATCTTAACTACTCATATTCCTCACATAACTCATTCTATATCCAATCACAACATGTTTTACCATCTAGTTAAAGTATGGTGTAGGGATGTATCAAAATATAAAAACTTATCATATAGGAAACCATGGCGATCTCAGGTCAGAGGACTTAAATAATATTATTATGATGAGAATTACCTATGATAATAATCCATATGGTATTCTCATAGTGGTTCGATCCAATACATCATTTCCCTAAATATGTACCTATGAGTTTTGACTTAATATCTCATACACATGATCAGTAAAACTTAATCATCAGTCAACCTCATACTAGTCTTTATTCATCGTCATTCCTACAATAATAATTGACTAGGGATATTTATATTAGAATTCAAACATCACCTAAGAGTTTTACTATTAAGTCACGTACTTAATGATCTTAGTAGAATTAACTAATCAAGGATAATACTGGAATTAGTAAGTAATAATAAAAATACCTCTTTATTATTAAAATAAAAATATGACAATGTCAAAGTATGACCGTTACTTAATTGGCCTAGGGCATATCACTAAGAATTTCCTACTTGCACTGGGCCCAATCAACATTGCATATCACATCCATTGACCTAGTATAACTCTCATGCTTGCCTTATGGAAGAGGCTTAATTGGTGGATTAATAACATTGTCATATGTTAGTACTCTGCATATCTTCATATCTCCTCTCTCAATAATCTCACTAATGAGATGATAATGCCTGAGTATATGTTTGGATCGTTGATGTGATATGGGTTCCTTAACCTATGCTATGGCTCCATTGTTATCATAATACAAGTCCATTGGATTTGATATACTAGGAATAACTCCTAATCCATTTATGAACTTCTTAATCCAAACATCTTCCTTGGCTGCCTTCGAGGCAACTATGTACTCAAATTCTATTGTAGAATCAACAACGGTGTCTTACTTTGAACTTCTTTAGCTCACTGCACCTTCATTTAAATAAAACACATAACCTGACTATGATTAAAAGTCATCTTTATCATATTGGAAGCTAGCATCTTTTGTAACCATTTACAACTAGCTCATCTTTTTGCCCACCATACAGTAAAAAACATCCGTAGTCCTTCTTAAGTACTTAAGGATATTCTTAATTTCTATCTTGTGACTTTCACCTGGGTCTGACTGGTATCTGCTCATTATACTCAAAGCATATGAGACATATGGTCGAAACATGGCATACATGATAGATCCAATAGCAAAAACATATGGAATTTTACTTATGTGGTCTCGTTCATCTTGTATCATTAAACATTGAGTCTTCCTAAGACTAATGCCATGAGACATTGGCAAGAATCCTCTCTTACAGATTCTATACCTTGTCAATGTAAGTGATCTAATTTAGGCTAATAAGCCTCTTAGATCTATCTTTATATATCTTAATGCCTAAAATATGGGCGGCTTCACCTAAGTCTTTCATTGAGAAACAATTTCCTAACCATGATTTAACATTTTTCAAAGTAGGAATATCATTTCTAATGAGTAATATGTCATCAACATATAGTATTAGAAAAACTATTACACTCCTACTAACCTTCTTGTAAACACAAGGTTCATCTTCATTCTTAATGAATTTAAACTCTTTGACTGCTTCATCAAAATGAAAATTCCATCTCCAAGAAGCTTGCTTCTATCCATAAATAGATCTTTGAAGCTTGCAAACCTTTCTAGAATTCTCAAGATTCTGGTTATGTCATATACACATCCTCAATTTGGTTTCCATTAAAGAAAGTTATTTTGACATCCATTTGCCATATCTTATAATCATAGTATGTATCTATGGTGAGGAGATTTTGAATAGACTTAAGCACAATAATTAGTGAAAAGGTTTCATTATAGTCTATACCATATGTTTGCTTAAAACCTTTTATAACCAATCTTGCTTTAAAGGTATGCACATTACCTTCCATGTCAGTTTTCATTATGAAAACCCATTTGCACCCAATAGTTTTTAAAACTTTAGGTGGATTAATCAAAGTCCATACTTGATTATCATACATGGATTGCATTTTTGATTTTATGGCTTCTAACCACTTTTTAGAGTCTGAACTTTCCATGGCCTTTTGGTAGGTTATGGGCTCACTTTGATCTATAATCATTACATTATTGTTTTCTGTTATGAGAAATCCATATCTCTCAGGATTATAAATTGTCCTACTAGACCTTTTAGAACCTTGAGTGTAGATTCAACATTTACTTGTTGATCCAGTTGAGGTTCCATATGTGGTATAATGTTATTATGTGGTTCTTGATTTTTTTTCAAGTTGTACCTTATTCCTACTAGTTCCTTTATTAAAATATTCTTTTTCTAAAAAGACACCATCTCGAGTAATAAAAACTTTGTTCTCAGAAGCATTATAAAAGTAATGTCCTTTGGTTTCTTTAGGATATCCCACAAAAAGGCACTTGTATGATTTAGGTGCTAATTTATCTAAAATTTGACACTTCACATAAGCCTCACATCCCCAAATCTTAAGAAAAGATAAATTAGGAATTTTCCCATTCTATATTTCATATGGTATCTTTTTAATTGCCTTTAATGGAACTCTATTCAAAAGGAATGTAGTAGTTTCTAAAGCATAACCCTAAAAGGAGATTGGAAGATCTGACTGACTCATCATAGATTGAATCATATCTAATAAAGTTTGATTTCATTATTCAGACACACCGTTCCATTGTGGTGTTCCTGGTGGAGTCAATTGTGAACTATTCCATAATCTATAAGATGATCAATAAATTCTTGGCTTAAATATTCACCACCTTAATTAGATCTTAGTGCTTTAATATTCTTATTAAGTTGATTTTGTACTTCATTCTTGAAAATTTTGAACATTTCAAAAGATTCAAACTTATGCTTCATTAAATAGACATAGCCATATCTACAGAAATCATTTGTGAAAGTAATGAAGTACTGATAACCTCCTTTAGCAGTGAAACTTAATAGACCACACACATCATAATGAATAAGGCCTAATAAGTCATTAGCCCTGTCACTATGTCTAGTAAAAGGTGTCTTAGTCATTTTTCCTAATAAACAAGAATCACAAGTTTCAAATAATTCAAAATCAAATGACTTCAAAAGTCCATATTGATGGAGTTTCAAAATGCATTTCTCATTTATATGGCCTAAATGACAATGCCAAAGATAGGTTGTGTTTAAATCATTGGATTTAAATTTCTTTGTATTAATGTTATAGATGGACTTTTCATTAGTGTATTCAATGTCTAAAATATAAAGACCATGATTTCATGGAGCATATCCATAGAAAATGTTTTCATGATACGTAGAGCATTTATTACTCCTAATAATAAATTCAAAACCATTATTGTCTAAACAAGAAACAAAAATGATATTCCTGCTTATAGCAGGTACATAATAAGAATTTTCCAAATTCAAAACAAGTCCACTAGGCAAAGTTAATTCATAAGTTCCTACAGCTAATGTAGCAACTCTTGCTCTATTTTCCACTCGTTGGTCAACTTTGCCTTTAGCCAAGATTCTACTCCTTTTTAGACCCTGCACATGAGTACAAATGTGAGATCCAGAACCAGTATCTAATACCCAAGAATTAGAAATAGATAAATTGACTTCTATAACATGAATACTTGAAAAGGTAGTCACACTACCCTTATTCTTCTTTAGATCATCCATAAAGGCTTGTAATTTCTTTTCCAAGGGCCCAACTCATTGTAGCAAAAGCATGTTCCTGCCTTAGGTGGTTTTGCTTGGGATGCAAGTTTAGGCTTGGGCTTGAGCTTTTAAAAGCCTTTGGAAGCCTTAATTTTACCTTTACACTTTCCCATCCTTTTCATACTTTTCCTTTTATTAACCATTAGAACATCATTGGTAATTTAAATGTTCTTCTCAGTAGTCTTAAGCATCCCATGCAATTCAGAAGCAATTTTGTTCATGCCATGCATGTTATAGTTCATAGCAAAACCATCATATGTTTCTAGCAAAGACTGGAGAATAATATTAATGGCTAATTCTTGCTCGATCTTAAGATCAAGTTTATCAAGATCTTTAAGATAACCTTTCATTTTAAGAACATGAGTACCCATGGAGCTGCCAATAGTTAACTTGTAAGAAGCAATGCTTTTATTATGCTAAACCTTTCAATTCTAGCTTTCTCTTGGAACATTTTCTTGAGATGGCCTATCATGGTATAAACATCCATTTCCATCAATTGCTCTTGTAGTTCTGATTCTATGCATCTAAACATAAGGTAAGTGACATCAATAGAGTCATTAAAATGCTTACTATAAACATCCTTTTGAGCTTTAGGAGCATTAGCAGCTGGTTCATTTGGGATAAGTTGATCAAGGATATATTCCTTTCTTTCTTACTTAAAAACAATTCTTAAGTTTCTGTACTAGTCAAGGAAGTTAGTCTCATTAAGCTTATCCTTCTCAAGGATCGATTATAGTGACAAATTAGATATGTTGTTTAATGCCATTATCTATAACAAATATATATAGAGTACACTTAGTTTTATTATGAAAGAGGCATAAGAAAACTCCCACTAAATTTTTCATAAATTATAAAACCCCTCAAAATGATTTCAACAATTGAAATTTCTTAGTGGGCCAAAATCCATATTCCACCCTACTTTAAGTAAGCTTTGACTTAGCACTTAAAGTATGGCTATTTAGGTAGGTAACACATTACCAATTACATCTCATGTAATTCTTGGATAAGTATAGAATATTGACATCACATGTACTTGCATATCTTATTAAATGCCGTATGTCCAAAACAATTTTGATAACCTAGTTAAGTCTAACCAACTCAAACATATGGATATCACCATTATCCATCTTATCTTATTTAGATGGCTTTATACACAATGCTTTGACATATACTATATATAGTAATCCAAATATTGATAAGTGTTGATTAATGGGAGGCATTTTAATGACTTAATATTAAATGAGGGTTCATATTTATTTTATCTTCTTTGGATATTATTATGTTATAGACATACATCACATGCATAACATCTCATACATAACATAATAATAAAGCAATAAAGTAAACGTGACATAGCATGGCCTAAGTCTATATTAATCTTCATAAGCCAATATGAAGATCAATGGTTATGTGCACTATATAATGTCAAAAATTTTAACGACACCGTTCTATGCATGGTCATGTGCCTTAGCCACATGGCCATGTGACCTGTACATTCGAATTTCTGCACTAAAAAATAGTATATATTTTCTAAAAATTCATACTATAAATGGTGTTTAATCTTATTAAACAACCATAGACATTAATCCATTTAATATACAAAATTGCTTTCGATGTAGGTTTAATTAAATCATCACATAGAAACGTTCAATTGACATTTTGAAAACACTTTTCAAAATCAAATGCATATATATCACATATATATATGTACAAAAACCAATTTCCATATCTTATGAATATATCATATATATCATAAAATTAATCTAATTGAATTATAAGCGGCTCTGATACCACTGTTGATTTTGTGATCCATAACACAGTGAAAAAAAAAACTTGTAACCATAAAACCCATAACTCGGATCCATGTAATTCAAATTAGATCGATTGAGAGGGTTTCCAAACACTCACCAAGATGATTTAATAGCAAGATAGTTAGAAGGAACAGAGGGGGTTCACTCTGGTGACACCTTATCTCGAGCTTTTTGTGTCTTCTTATCGGATTAAAAGGTCACTAAAAGATCACATCCTCTATGGTATCCACACAAACAAGATGATCTAAAGCAAAGTAGGTATGCTAGGACCTTTGTTGTCTCATAACATGTTTTCTCTCTATGTCTTTTCTTTTCATAAAAGAAGTATAGGAAGAAGAAAGAGAAAATATGGCTTAACCTTTTTTAAAAAAAAACTATAAACCCTAGAGAATAAGATGTATTTATAGTCATCCTTTCTAGGGTTTCATACATCTCCACTTACTAAGACAGTTTTGGTAAGTTTAAACTTCTCTTTTTATTTTGATTCTAATTCCAAATTAGAATCCTTTCCTATTTATTTTAGATAACTATTATCTAAAATAAATTAGGAAATAAATAAATACTAACATAAATATATATACATATATTTTTATTTATTTATTTACTTATTTATTTAATCTTACATATAGATAATTATTTGACTTATTAACCCAAGTCTGTTTTTGGCTTGTTCTAAGTGTGCAGCTCTGTAGGTTCACACAACATTGGCAGTGGGCCTAAAATTCCCGTTTTAACCCATAAATCATAATTGGTCTCTAGTAAGTCATTTTGACTCCTTAAGTTATGTGAAAGTCTATAATCTGACATAACCTAACACACAACATGTACTATAGTCCTTTTGTCAGATGATATCCTGATTGAACATAAGGTATGTATTATGTCATCCTTATATTATTCAATCATATTATTTCTCGATCTCAAGTAGATTGACACTGATAACTCTTTATCTTTCTAGCATGGCCATACAATTCTCTTTAGTCTAACTCATCGAGGGGCCCAACAGATATCTTCTCAAAATAACTAAAGGACAAATTCTATCTTAACCACTCACCGTCCTCACATAACTCATTCTATATCCAATCACAACTTGTTTTACCATCCGGTTAAAGTATGGTGTAGGGATGTGTCAAAATACAGAACTTATCATATAGGAAACCATAGTGATCTCAAGTCAAAGGACTCAAATAATACTATTATAATGAGAATTACCTATGACAATAATCCATGTGGTATTCTCAAAGTGGGTCAATCCAATACATCATTTCCCTAAATATGTACCTATGAGTTTGACTTAATATCTTATATACATTATCAGTAAAACTTAATCATCAGTCAACCTTATATTAGTCTTGATTCATCGTCATTCCTGAAATAATAATCAACTAGGGATATTTAGATTATAATTCAAGCATCACTTAAGAGTTTTACTATCAAGTCACGTACTTAATGATCTTAGTAGAATTAACTAATCAAGGATAATACTATAATTAGCCAGTAATAATAAAAATGCCTCTTTATTATTAAAATAGAAATATGACAATGTCAAAGTATGGTCATTACTTAATTGGCCTAGGGTATATCACTAACAAAAGGAAAAATAAAAGTGACGAAAATAACAAAAATGCAATCAAATAACAAAAATGCAATAAAAATAACAAACATAATGAAAGTACAAATAATAAAAATGATAAAAGTACTATTTTCATCATAAAAATATTAACTTTATGATAAAAATAGTAAACTTTTTGAGAGAGAAAATGCAAAAAGAAAAATGCAACAAAAATAATATGATAAAACAATAAATATGGTGAAAATAATATAATAAAAATAATAAAAGTGCATAATTAAAACAATAAATATGATAAAAGTGTCATTTTTGCCATAAAAACATCAACTTTATAATAAAAATGACAAATTTACCAAAAAGAGACATAAAAGGAAAAAAAATATGTTAACGTAAGGCTAATCATCGAGTCACAAATGGCGTCTATAGCCTATGCATGCCTGTGAGCACAGGAACTATAATTAGTAGGAGGAATCCAAGTTCGTGTACCCCTTATTGACATTTGGCATGTTTACGAAGACACATGAGAGTTTCATTCAGTAGTTTGCAATTTGATTCTTTCAATATAGACGTCTATAATCTAATTAAATTCCTGATTCATCCACTTAATTTGATAAGGAAAAATGGACCACATCTCCTAGGTTCAATCCTTAAAAGATGTCATTATTTGTTAGTTTTTATGGACTATCTAAATTGAGGTGTATGACTCTTATCATTCCTTGTACATTGGGCTTGCACGAGGTAAACAGGGATCACACGAGTCTAACCCTGGGCAGTCTATAAGAACTGACATAATGACAATAATTGGTTACAGAAACTAAAGGCATCATGTCATTTGTAAATGTCATAATAGATGAACAATATTACTACAGGATAAACATACAAAAGCTAGGTAGGATCCGAGGGGAAGCTTTTACTAGTTTATTTACATGGGTTGAGTTGGGCTTACGATTAAGGGTTCTTTTAGTGAGAATGCCCCTTTATGATTAGCTTTACGGATTCTAGTCAGTAAGTTTAGCATTCTTTTACCTATTCGAGAGAAAACTACACGCTATTTTAGACTTGGGAGTCAGGTCGCGTCACTTTAAACCCTACAACTCTCTTAATCAAGTAAAGACTAAAGGTAATAATACCAATCTCGTTGCCTTATGACTTAAATGGAATCATGGTGGCAATGTCATTCAGTACTATCAAGGGATTAAGGACCAAGGGTGCATGTGGTGAGTATTGTAAAATGCAAGTATGCTATTTGTGAAGTTAAGTTAAATAAGTTATGTATAACAAAAAGCAATCTTTTAATCCTACCCCTCGAACTAGAGATTATCCCCAGTGGAGTCGCCAAAAACCTATATGTGATCCTTTTTTCATAGGTTATAACAAGACAAGTTCAGTGTGATGTTAGGGCACACAAGCTAAGATGACCATCTACTAGATTTTATTGATATGGGAGGGTTTGCCTAAATAGGCTTTGTAGATTTGAGTTGCCACTTGACTTTCATAAGGACATGTGAATTAAAAACTCACTTTCCTAACCAACGATTCTAGGTTTGAGGGGTAGGAACTACCTATCCTGTTTCTTATTACACATTACTTAATTACTCGTTCCTTCACCTTAATTTTGGTTTTAAGATGCATTTACCACACTTGATTTGTTAGTCAAATTAATATTGCAATAAAAAATTGGAGCATGGTATAATTGGATTTGGTGTGCATACATCACGAAATAAACAACTAAATAAACATTCACTAATCTCATCAATTAATCATAACAATGCAAGCAAGTAAGCAAGTAGCACACAAGCATGCAAGAAATAATAATAAGTAAAATAAACACACAAATAAACAAAATAAAAAGAACTAGGGAAAGGAATAAAGGATTATCACCCCTGGAGAAATCCCAATCTAATAAATACATCCAAAATAGAAAAATAAAAAAATAGGAATCTGGATTAAGGATTAAATTGCCTTGAAAATTCCCTATTCTATTAATTACATCAAAATGGAAAATAAAATAAAAAGAAAATCTTATTCTAATAAACCTGTAAAATAAAGGTTAACTTTTACACACATGCAAACACACATCACATTTAGAGTAATTTTATATATCATTCATAACAAAATAAAGAAAAATCATTAAAATAATAATTATGATTATTAATTAAACAAATAAACAAATAAGGATGCTAATGGAGATGCATGATGCAAGGTTCTAAAACTTAGGTATTTTGGTGTAAAATTATCGTTTTTATTATGAAGATGGAATTTTATAATAAAGAAAATACAAAGAAGTTAAAATAAAGGAATGAAAGTAATAATAAAAATGATGGAAATGTAAGTAAAACAAAAATGCAAAATAAATATTGAAGATGCAAATTAAAATAATAAAAATGATAAGAATGTGACTTCTATCATAAAAATATGGACTTTAAAATAAAAGAATAACAAATTTACCAAAAAAAGGAAATAAAAGTAATAAAAATAATAAGAATGATAAAAATACTATTTTTACCATAAAAACATGAATTTTATGATAAAAATAGTAAATTTATTAAAAAGAAAGTAAAAATGATAGGAATAATAAAAATGTAAAGAAAGTAACAAAAATGACAGAAATGTCATCTTCATCATAAAACTGTGGACTTTATGATAAAAATAACAAATTTACCAAAGAAGGAAACAAAAATAATAAAAACACATATAAAACAATAAAAACGATAAAAAAAAAATGCAATTTTTACCATAAAAATGTGAACTTTAAACTAAAAATAACAAATTTATCAAAAAGAAAATAAAAATAGCAAAAATGTATATGAATTAATAAATTGATAAATATGCTATTTTTACTATAAAAATGTGAGTTTTATGATAAGAATAATAAAATCACCAAAAAAGGAAATAAAGATGGCAATAATAATAATAATGCAATTAACATAATAAAAAATGATAAAAATGCACTCTTTACCATAAAAATTAAACTTTATGATAAAAATGGCAAATTTATTAAAAAGGGAAATAAGGATAATAAAAATAATAAGAATGCAATTAATATAATAAAAATGATAAAAATGCAATTTTTACCATAATAATGTATATTTTATGATAAAAATGACAAATTTATCAAAAAGGAAGATAAAAATAATAAAAATGCAATTTTAACCATAAAAATGTGAAATTTATGATAAGAAATGGCAAATTTATCAAAAAAAAATTAAAAAATAATAAAAATGCAATTAGTATAGTAAAATGTTAAAAACACAATTTTTACCATACAAATATGAACTTTATGATAAAAATAGCAAATTTATCAAAACAAGAAAATAAAAATGATGAAAATAATAAAAATGTAATTAATATAGTAAAAATGATAAAAATGCAATTTTTACTATAAAAATGTAAATTGTATGATAAAAATGGCAATAATAATAGTAATAATAATGCAAACTTTAGCATCAAAATACCCATTTTATATATAAAAAAGAAAAATGATGCAAAAATTATAAAATTCAACAAATAGTGCAAAAATGATGCAAACACTCCTAGAATCAAACCCGAATTATCCACTCCTTCAACATATCTTATTCAAACTTCAAAATGACCACAAATTATAAACTAATTAATAACTAAAATAAAAATGAAATGAAAATGCAATGCAAGGAAAATGCTAAAAATAATAGAAAAGAGTATAAGATGATAAAAAATGCAAAATATTATTAAGGGAAAACAGTTTTAATTATCCTCAACTATAGACTAATTTGCTAAATTATCCTATCCTTTAAATTGTATCAATTTGTATAGTCAATTATTCGACTCGTTTCTATTTTATCCAACTTGGATTTGTCATGTGTAGTTGCTTACGCGGAAGGCTGATGTGTTTGCTTCAGTGTGTAGACTAGACCAAAATGAAACGACACCATGTTGTTTGATGGAGAAAAGAAAAAATAAATAACAAAACATCCTTATTTTGTTAAAACATCCCAAGTCATCATCATCAACATCATCTTGTCCTCATTAACCCTTTCACTAGGACATTCACTCACAGCAAATCCCAAATCAATGTTCATTCCAATCACTCTAGCCACACTCTCTCTGATTTATTTTGCATTAGCCAACATCATGTTAATCTTCAGTCGAGCCCAGTTGGGTTCTAAATAAGTAAAAATAAAAAGAGTAATACCTAGTTCTAATCCAATAAGAAGAAACTAGTAAAAGCTTTGACTTGCAAAAATTTTACCGATACAAATGATTTGTCTTATATTTTCATCATAGAGCTTCACACCATGTAGGTTTTATCTTTTTCTTCTATGGATAATGATTATGGGTATATGTTGATAACGACGAAAAAAGGAAAAAAGGGTTTAAGAAAGGGACTGCAGGATTTGACTTTTAATGGTTTTAAGAAATCTAAAGGCTTAACAAAGTTTGATTCCTTCACTAATTAAGAAGATACGATGCAATCAAATGTGAGATATTCGATCCAAATACCAAAACAACACAAATTTGTTTAAGATTGATAGGAAATTGAGAAATGATGGATATGGAAATGGAAATCTTTCGAGTGAGGCTAATGATGTAAATAAAGAATGTGTACAAGTAGTGCCACTAAATGTTGAGATTCTTTATAGGGATAATAACATGGAATATGCTTTTTTAAAGCCTTCAATTAAGAACTATGGGAACATTGAGGGTCTCCAAGAAAACAACACAGACATGAAAATATCAGGACCTAAATTTATAAGTACCATTTGAATTTTCAGTGCTTGTAGTTACATATTGGTGGCTTTTTCTCTTTTTGATAAAATAGGGATGTTTTACTATTTATTTTTTTCCTTTTCTCCATCAAACAAAATGAAGTCATTTCATTTTAGTCCAGTCAGCACACTAAAGCAGACACATTAGCCTTCCACATAAGCAACTGCACATAACAAATCTAAGTTTGATAAAATAAAAACAAGTCAAATAATTGATTATACAAATTGATATAATTTAAAAGATAGGATAATTTAGCAAAATTGGTCTATAGTTGAGGATAATTAAGACTATTTTCCCTTTTATTAAAAATAGTTTGAAGATCCTCAGAAGGACCAAGAATTACCCTTGAAGCGTACTTTAACAATGATGATGTTTGGTTTAGTTAAAAAAAGGATGCTAAAAATCCTAAAAATGAATAAAAAGTAGGCTAAAAAGGAAATAGGTCTCCACTTGCAAAATTAAGGCTTAAGAAGAGAGAGAAAGTTTCAAATTCATCCCAAAACAGTAGTCACTTCTCTCTCTAAGTTTATTTTTTGAAAAATATATCAAAAAGTCCCCCTAAAATGAGCAAAAATTAAATTTTTATAGGTTCAGGGTCCAACCCACAGGTGTGGGTCATATGACCTATGCACCGTGGGTTGTGGGTCTAACCCACGCACCGTAGGTCTTCAATCCACACTCATGAGTCGTGCCAACCTTTAGGCTACCAGACCTTATTTTTACTTATTTCGACTATTTTTGGTCCATGTTAGGTGTTTTTAAGGCTCAAGTGTGTATTTTTTGGTATTTTTAGGCATTTTCAGGTGTTTTTAAGTGTTTTCGAGTGCTTTCATCCTATCTGAGCATGCTTGGAATGACTTCCAAAGAAGTTTCCCCTACGTCGCTAACAAGAAACTTTCATCGTCAAATTTTTGGAGGACTACTGAAATTTAGGGTATCAACACGTCACTAACTTCTACTAATTTTAATAAAGCATCCTTAATTTTGAGAGCTTGAAATTTTAAAGCTTTGACAGTTTCAATGTGACTTTCCCAATGTGTTTAGGATAAAGGTTTAAGAATCAAAGTAACATACTCTAATAAAATTTTCCATCTTTTTGTAAAAGAAGCAAATAAAGAATATATACGTTGTACTACTCCAAAAAATAATATTGCTCCAGAATATGAATTAGCCATATCATAAAGAACTAAATTCAAACTATGGCAATCATGAGGAGTATAAAATGCTCTAGGATTTATATCTAAAAGCTTTTTTTTGCACACCTTATTTGTTACCTTTCATGTTGGACCCGTTATCATAACCTTGTCCTCTAATATCATCCACATCAAGCTTGTGTTTTTTTAATACACTTAAAAACTCATTGAAAAGTCCTTTAAATGTGTTATCTACCACTAAAAACTCTAAAAAGTGCTCATAAATCTTTATTGGATTTACTAAAGTATTAACACATCATAATATAACAATCATTTGTTCTTGATAGCTTGCATCAGGAGTACAATTAAGAATAATTAAGTACTACTTTATTTTTTAAATTTCTTTATGATTATACTTTTGTCACGACCCAAAATAGGGGCCATGATCGACACTAGGGAACGGGAATTCTTTCGAATCCAAAACCCGTAGCAAGCCTAAAAATAAAATAAAACATGCAATAGTAATAATAACAGTATATAATGCATCAGAAATAAAAATCATAAATATCACAATAATAATCCACCACGGGATTTAAATTAAATACTCATCATTTCATATATATAAATCTTTTGATACAAATCCAGTTCAAATATATAATACAACATCTCTTTAAATATTTAATGACTACTGCAGTGTCTAGATAAAATAAAACTCAAGACTCAGATAAGCAGTTTACACAAAGAAGCCGGGACGAAAGAAATCCGGCGTACAAGCCTGCTACTGAGGTCTGAAGATGTTGACTCTCCTGAAAAATTAGTCAACGGAGGGGAGTCAGACCTCACTGAGTGAATTACTATAATATATATACATGCATACTAAATGTCAATGCACACAATCAAAAGTATATATATAATATGTATGTATACAATCAAATACACACAGATGCAGTAAAATCATTTTATATATATTTTACTGAAAATCATCGTTTATGAAGGATCAAATAGAACCCTATGATATCGAAACCTCAATATAGTGTTAGACAACACTCTAGCCATACAGGCTCACTTATTCCAAAATATATCCACTTGATCCATTTAGACAGTAGACTGGCCCCGAGACACTGAGTCAGTGTGATTGGCCCCAAGACACTTAGTCAATCGAGCTCCAGCAATCACACCCAAATCACATCACACAACAAATAATCATATTCAATCAATATCCACAAATGGTTAATAATATAGCCTATCTGCTATAAGCGCATCGGTACGTACTCGGTCCTAGTGCTGCCCACTAGGTAGCACGTTCTATTGATATCCTTCATTAATAATGTAAAACATTCATTCACAAATAAATGATGCATGAATTTGAATAAAATAACAATATAAACCATATATATATTGGAAATATACCAAAAGTAAACCAGGTATATTTCGAGTATATATACGTCAAATAAATCTAGTTAAATTACAAAATAACTAGGGATATATTTGAAAGCATTTTAAACGCAGTTCATTAATAAAACATGCATATAATTTAATATATACCAAAAATAAACCAAAAATAAACTTAAATACAAATCACATTATTTATGCATATTTAGTCAAAATGAAACATGTATTTCTAAAATCATGCATCCTAAAGCACATATATATAAAATAGTAACTCACAAATTAGTGCGCTCCACGAGATAGATCCGACGGGCCTGGTCCACTAGGCCTCGGTCTCGGCGCAACTAAACAAACAATAATAACAGACATCAGAATAACCCTAACAGAAATCCTAGAATTCGATCTAGAATATTAAACATAGAAACATGATTAGGGTTCGACTGGATATCACGTTTTACGAGAATTCTATCGAAAATTCGACAGAACCTCCCCTGTAAAACGGACATCTCTCTACTCAAAGAGTAGAGCCGACCTTGCAAAGAAACACACTTCAAAAATAAATGCAAAATTACATTCACAACCCCTCGGTCGGACTCCAAACTACAGTATACCGACCGGGGTCCATAAACATAGGACAATTTCAGAAATATCAATAATACCCTTATATCACAGAAAATACATTTAATAAGTAGAAATTACATAATTAACCTTTAAACACATTAAAAACCGATAAAAACTCATTTTATTAGAAAAATCGTATATTATATATATAATTGAAAATAATTTACGAAAAATAGTTTTAATCAATTAAAAATACTAAATAATTTGTAGAAATCATTTTTACACCTTAAATAACTATTAAAACCAATTAAATTACATTTTTAGCAAATTTTATGTAAAATTACCAAAATACCCCTATATATATAAATATACTAAGATTACTTCAAAAATTCACCAAAAATAGTATAATTATCCAAAATTAATTTTCTCAACATATTTATCAATAATATCAATAATTAAACT
The DNA here is from genome assembly GCA_947683625.1 of Mallotus nudiflorus. Taxonomy (NCBI): domain Eukaryota; kingdom Viridiplantae; phylum Streptophyta; class Magnoliopsida; order Malpighiales; family Euphorbiaceae; genus Mallotus; species Mallotus nudiflorus. Next base: position 655,684 of record CANTUR010000291.1, on the reverse strand, counting down.
CAATTTACCAATTAATTTCAATTAAAAACACATTTAACACTAATTTTCCAAAATTCCATAAACTTAAATAATTCAAAATAAATACTTAGAAATTCATAAAAATTCCAAATAAATTCCTATAATTCATTTCAACACCTAATTTAACCATAAAACACAATTTCATAATTAATTTAATTAATTTCCGAAAATTAGAAAATAATATTAAAATATTCAAAAATACCCAAAAATCAAAATAATCTCCAAAAATTCACACATGAAGATTAAGCTACTAGGATCAACATTTGTGAATGGAGTTTTCATGAATCAAACAATTAAAAGCTTAAAAAAATCAAAAACCCTAATATGGCCGAAATCAAAAATTCGAAACCTAAGCAAATCAAGACCATTTCAGCTCAAACCAAAGCTAGAATCACACTCACCGAAGCTCAAGGAGAAGAAAGAGACCAGCGGTGTCAAAAATGGTGGCCGAAATCACGAGGTGAGAAGAAATGCAACTCTTAGCCGGAAATGGAGAAAAGAGGCTTACCGGCGCTGGGGAAGAAGCTTGGGGCGACGGAATAGTTGGCTGGGGAAGGCGAAGCTGCTGGCGACACACCAACGGCAAGGGAACGACAGTTGCAGACGGTGGTTGGTGATCGGGCACAATTGGGGAAGAAGAAAGCAGAAGAAGAAAAGAAAAGAAAAGAAAAAGAAAAAGAAAGAAAAAGAAAAAGAAAAAGAAAAAAGAAAAAAAATAAAAAATAAAAAAATAATAATTTTTAATAAAATATTTGGGAAAAATCACACACCACACATTATTATTTACAATTTAATAATAAATAAAATAATTAAATAACAATAAAATTAATAAATAAATAATAAAATATTAGGGTAATATTAAACCCTAATTAAATAAATAATTACATGTATACATGGTGTTTAATATTTTAAAATATGTATGAGTTTATGCAAGTCCGTAAATATATTTAAAATAATTAATAGTAAATTATTTACGTGAAAATTTCCCCGAAAATGCAAGTCCCGGGAAAATTTTACGTAAAGGACTTTAAATAATACACAATAATTAAAATAGGTTTTAAATACATACCAACTCGTAAAAATATCAAAATATATATATACAAAAATTATTAACACTGTATATCCCGATGCAGTATTAAAATATTTAAAAATACGGGATATTACAACTTTTAACCCCATTTGCTAACGTCAAAATCAACTCATTTTGTATATTATGTCCTAAGTAATGATTATGAATCTTATGCACTTGAACATGTCTAATATGTTCTTACATAATAGAGTCAAACTTTACTATCATTTCTATCAAACCTAAAAAGTTTCCATTATTATTTTCATATAATTTTTATTTCTTTCCTCTAAATGAAGGTTATTTCTAACTATTATCTTGACCGCAACAATAATTCTAATAAGAACTTTTTTCCAATGTTCTTTCACCTTATTAATTTGATCTTGGACACTCTTATTTAATAGTCTTTTTTCCAACTCAATCCACCTAGTCATATTGATAATATGCTCATTAGATATTTTATGAGACTTAAGCTTTTTACTAAGATTTTTTCCATCTTTACATCCTTCATCATTTAACTGACTTGCACTATATTTTGAGCCAAACTACTTACAACTAAAACAAAACACTCTATCTATATCTATTGAATATACTAACCATCTACTATCTTGTTTTTCCTCATTTGATAGTTTGCGAATATAATATTCTTTAGAGAAATGTCTATTATTTTCATCCTTTGAAAACTCAATATCATCTATTCTAATTGGACCTTTCTCTACTAAGAGATCTTGTAACTTTGTATTAATTTCCTTCCATTATCTAGGATCATAACACTTAATTAAGATAGATTAATCACCACTTAAACGATTTATAGGTGTTTCATTAAGGACTTCATCCATAATTTCATTTTATTGAGCCACATTAATATTATTTTCTAAACTCTATCCTTAAATCACATTAACAACTTAGTTTCTAAGTCCCCTCTAATACTCGGTTCTTCACCTATTACCTTTTAATTCAAATTTGATTCTCTTTTGTCACTAAGATATTTATTAAGAGCCCCTTTTTGAGATTATACTAAACTTTTTTTATTCTCCTTATTTTCTTGAGTTTTTCAAATCCAAATGGATATTTTCTACCAGTCATTTCAAAAATTAACAAGTTGATACAAATAAAGAATAATAAAAAAATAAAATAAACAAAGTTGATTTTTAATCAAAAGTCAATTGATACATATAAATGAATTGAAATATAAATTCTAAAACAATAGAACCTGGCAAATCCAAGATTTATTAAAGTAGCAGCAACAAAATCAGGACTTTTAGAAGCTCCTCTACTAATTGTTTAATTATAAAAGAAAATCAGAATTAGAAGTAGAAAGATAGAATTATGACTTGTGAGAATGATTAAGAACTAAAGAGTCTCACTCCACTATATATTTTTTTAAAAAAATTGACATTAGGAGACTTTTGTTTTAGAATTTGCATTAATTGCAATAAATTGGAAAGTTTGAGAATTAAGTTTCAATGGAAAAAAATTGTGAATGGTGCTATTTTTTAGGAAAAGATATTATAAAATCCAATACAGTTAATTAATTTGTCATTATTACTAGTCTAATTTTTAGGATATTACCCTTTTTTATTTTAAAGGGTAAACTAACTTTTAGGATATTTCTATTTTTTAGGCTTTTCATCCAATTATAGTTTATGACTCAGCCACATTACCACTTCCCACACGAAGCCTAGCTACCTCCTCCTCCAGCTGCCTTATATACTAGTGCAATGACTTCTTCTGCATCTCCTAAAGTTGGCTAACTATATATATATAGTAAAAGGGAAAGGAGCCATACCTATTAAGTGTCAGTGAACTCAAGAAAGTGATACTATGCACTAACACCACTAGAGTACCAAGTCTTTGCGATCGATTAAGGGATCTTCAAAGAAAACAAACAACAAGTCATAGATGAATAATGACAAAATGAAGAGAAAAGACAGAGTAAGAATGAAGAGCAAAATCGATATGAGTAGTTTTTGGCAAAATGAAAGCCATTAGAGGTATGTCATGCACAAGAAGAGAATAATTAACCACAACTTTGATGATCGACAAACAACTAAGCATAAGGATTGTGGGATTGGCAAAGTTCTTAAGTACCATATCACCTGAAGTAATCTTGCTAACATGAGTAGCCATGTCAGCCTCAACATGATCACCCTTCTCTAACTACATAAAAAGTTAAATAATACCTTTTGCAATGCAATCTCTAATGCTACAACAATGAATAAAGCATACATAAATTTTTAAACTTATTTTCCTTTTAGTTTATCACTAATAAAACTATATTTGCTAATGAAAAATCACTAATAAAAGAGAGTGTGAAATGATAGCATACTGATTTATTTAAGAAAACTTGAGAAGCAGTTGTATAACAGCCCAGACCAACCCGCATCAGATATTGTCCGCTTTGCCCAGACCCAGCCCGCAGCGCACAGTTTTAAAACGCGTCTAATGGGAGAAGGTATCCACACCCTTATAAGGCGTGCTTCGTTCTCCTTCCCAAACGATATGGGATATCATAATCCACCCCCCTTAGGGCCCAGCGTCCACGCTGGCACACCTATCCGGGCTTCGGCTCTGATACCATTGTAACAGCCCAGACCAACCCGCATCAGATATTGTCCGCTTTGCCCAGGCCCAGCCCACAGCGCACGGTTTTAAAACGCGTCTAATGGGAGAAGGTATCCATACCCTTATAAGGTGTGCTTCGTTCTCCTTCCCAACCGATGTGGGATATCACAAGTTGAACCCTTGAAAGACTGTGATAAGCCATTGCTCACACCATAAGAGGGACTGGAACCCCTATGGATGAAAGTCTAGTGCCACTAACAACATAATTAAACAACTAAGGGATCAAGATCTTAGTGTAAGAACAAATAAAATGATCTAAGAAGGCCTCAACAGGCTCTCCTACCTGAGCAATAACCAATGGGCCATCATCAAGGTCATGCCCTCGATACATGTCACTGGAAGGAGAAAAAGGAACTCTCCTCAAATGCAGTTTATCCTACCAACCATACATGTGCTCACTTAAGTACCAAGCATAATCAGTGGGACCAGTTAGTATCACTCTCAAACTAATCAATCTCTATATGCCAATCATCTCAAGGATCTAAAAGTTCTCATTCGTTAGCCACCAATGAGACAGAATATATGAAAATAAGCAAAAAACAACAACAATAAGTGAAACTCATAGAGAATAAAGAAAGATAAAGAAAACCAAGATGGATACCTGCTCAAAAATCAAGTTGCTTAAAAGTCCCCTAGCCTTTACAAAACTCTTGATCAAGCCATTGGTCTTCTTAATCCACCAAGAATACAGATGGAAGCCATCCTCAAACCGACACTTAATAGTGGGGTAGGGTAAGATCCAAACTCATAGGCCTATATATAAAGAGAAAAGACACATTAATAAATAAAATAATCTTACTTTAAAAATAAAAAATAAGCAAGAGAAGAATTGTCACTTCCTTTGACAACTATTAAGCAGCCATAAATCATCGAAGCACTGATGTTGGTAGCATTTAAGCAGTGATATAGATAAGATAATGTAGCAGTACTCTAGTTATACTGAGGAAGCATATCTAAGTCCCTCAGCATATGTAATAACCATAAAGGACCAAAACTAGACAAATTTGAAAAAATGATAGCACTAAGAATGTAAAATAAGAAGCAACAAGCTAACTAGCTCAGTAGAAACTCTATTAGAATCATACTCTCATTGAATAAGAGGGACGAGCTCAATGCAGTAGGTAAAAGATCCACGCCCACTCCTTAAACTCATGGAGCATTGAAATAACTCTAAAGCCTATATCTAATAAGGATTGCCTTAAAAAATCACTATTAAAATAACAATCATTTATACTTTTTAAATCAAGCTTAGTAGGTTGGTCCATGGATTTTCCTTCCTTTTGCCACATTTTGCTAAAGGGTTGAAGGGAGATAGTGCATCAAGTTGTTTGTAAGGGGAAACTTGATCCTTTTCCCCAGGGATCCCAGACACATCATTTTGCACATTTATTTTTACAAACTGCATTTTTCCTTTTAATTATTTTATATTTTCTTTTCAATTTCATTTTTATTAGCCATCAATTTGGCAATATTTACTTTGATTGTTTGGTGAAGTCTTAATGCTTGCTAATGTTATTTGTTATTTTAATTATAACTTTGCAACAATGTCATTTTGCATCTTTTAACCCTAAAATGTGAATCTTCCAAAAATATTATTTTTGCAATAAAAAATTACATTTTTATGATTTTGACATGCATTTCTTGTTATTTATTGAAAATTCTATGTTTTGTCATTAAAAATTGCATTTTATTGTAAATTATGCATTTTTATGTTAAAACTCAATTTTTCATATAAAATTTCCATTTTTTTTGTGCAAAGAATCATTTCCATTACTAAATGACATTTTTACATCTAATTGTGTTTTTATGAACTTATAAAAACACCATTTTTCATGTTCATAATTGCATTTTTAGTACTAAAATCACATTTTTTATCATTACACAAAATTGTGTTTTTACACATTTTGGCATAAAATTGATTTTTTTCATAAAAAATTATATCATTTTATATTGCATTCATATCATTATTAACCCCACACTGAGGTTATAATAATTTCATGAAATTCACAATTATTAATATATCTGTAGACATTATAACTTTTAGTGTATAGTCGACGAGGGTAGAATCCTAAATGTTCATCTCAAAATCTATGTCATTTATAATAGTTTGAAATGCCTAATATGCATCATATTCACAACTTCGCATTAATTACATGAAAATTATATTTTTGGGCTATAAGCATCATTCATGGGGCCCATAATGATAACTACCCAATTTCACTATTATGTGATTTAGCATTTTTATCATTTCTCATGTTATCTAGAAGCACCATTTTTATTATTCTATTCGTTTCATATAATTTTGCCACATTTTCTATAAACATGCCCAATTGAATGCTTATACATACTTTTCTTATTATAGTATTGCACAGGCATTTCCTATATTTCTAGTATGTGTGTGAATGAGCGAATGTAATATACATATTTATGTTAACTTTTATTCATAGGTGTTTATTAAATCTAGGACTAGATTCACTTTTTTGCACTTTTTCTCTTTCATATGTATTTATTAGGAAAGCCATGTAATAATTGTAGATAATTTTTGTCTTTTTTACTCCTTTTTTGCCTTATTATGGATATAAGTATATAAATTGTCATACCAAAATTAAGGAGATGTGAGCTTGAGATGTGAGCCTATAATGGGTCTTACCTAATGATAAGCAACTAAGTAGAAACTACTTTTAGAACTTAGAATCTTTGACAAGGGAATGATTTTCGCTCAAGTCTCGCAATTGTTCCTACATTCTCGAGCAATCAGGTGGAGACTCTAAAATAAGAAGGCCCTCGCTTCCTCCTGAGGAAAATTAAAATGTCTCAAATTAGAAAATTCTCTATAAAAAACCAAGAAACAAACCTTTATGTCCCCTATAAACTTTTGTCGCTCATAAGGAGTTTAAGAGACAAAAGAGTAGAAGTGATAACACATAGGATTTAAGGAGTTCGGTTCCTCAATTAACCTTTATCTCCATCTAACTTATCCATAAGCTAGGATTTTTCAATCTCTAACTCCAATCTATTCAACTAGATTAAGTAAACAAGAGTTTTAAGGATCAACTTAAATCTTTACAATAATGAAGCTTTTCTTGGCTAAGTTCTAATAAAATACCTAAAGTCCTAAATGATTTATGAACAACACTTTAACCAATTCTACTAACTTAGGTTACTCACTTCCTTTTACTATCTTAAAAAGAGATGAAGAATACTTAAAACTAGAACACAATCCACACTCAAGAAATTTAATGAAATTTTTGAAGGCAGAATAGAGAGCTTTTAATTCACAATAAATTCTAAAAGAAATTTGCTCAATAACTATTTAACAACTTTGATGTTGTTCCAAGTGATGTTTATATAATTGGTAATGAAAATATGGTTGTTAGAGTACATTTAATTTGTCTTTAATCTCCTTTAACTTCATTAAATGAAATTTTAACATTTTTGAGTAAAATGGACACTCACAGTCATGAGGGGCATGCTTACGATCATGAGCCTTGAAAAATTAACCATTGGAGCTCAAATGTGTCTATTAGAGTTAAGGCAAACCATGCTCATGATCGTGAGACCCTCCTCATGATTATGATCAAGCATCTTATGATCATGAGAGGACCATAGTTGATAGCTTGTTTTGGCCTTAAACAGGCTCCAGTTTGCGAGTGCTCCTCATAGTTATGAGAGCCGCTCATGAGGAGCCGTCCGAACATAAAAAATTTAACTTTTTAACTTTAAAAAGTCCTATTTTGATTTATGATTCTTAATGTGACTTTAAAGGGCCATAAATTATGACATCAAGAGCTCTCTATATATAACAACCATGTGCTTTGCACATAAAAAAAAAATTTTAGACTCATTATATAAATAAATAAAATAATAATAATAATAATAATAATAATAATAATAATAATTGATACCAAAAGGGATTCGGCCCATACAAATGGAGCCCAATGGGCCTTTGAAACCAAGAAGCCCAAAACCTCAAAAGTTCTCCTCCTTCATCAATCTTCATCTTTATGTGTGCCTACATACAAAAAGAAATCCATTAAGCATTGACAGTTATAGGAAATAAATAAAACTAGCAAACCAACAAGGATTAGACATGTTAGCATAGCTAGTACAAACAAATATGTACATCGTAAGGATCCCATGGCAATGCCGAAAATAATTATACCCTACACTTAGTAGGCCTCTGCGCGACAAGGGTGACATCCCTTAATATGTGCTGAAACCGCGCTAGCTCACCAAATGCCAGCTTGTAGGGAGGTGCATGGCTGAAATAGGAAGGCAGACCATATGAATAGTACTCCCAGTGAATCATTAAATGCCACTTAGTACTAGGTATGAGTATATATATGCACCTTCACATATGAGAGAAAGGCACTGGCCGTCAGAGTGAGCTCGCTAGATTTTCCCTTATCAGCTTTTGTTTTATTTGCAAATTCCATTCGATTTTATCATAAGTTGGTGACAAATTCCCTAGGTGGCAAAATCCTCACCGGCTTCTATTTTGTTAGGACTCCTCTCACCTAGAAATGGACCAGGAAGCATCATTGGTGAAGTGAGCATGGACAATGATGGTAACAATAGAGAAAAATAGAGAGACTTCAGGTTAAAGGACACCACTTACAACCCTTTTGGGACTCAAACCCCTTGGTACACCACCTATAGACTTTTTAATGCTACTAAGCATTGATCCCCCTTTAATCACAAACATCACTAAAACATATATAAAACCAGCATGTTCCACTATCCACCCTAAACACCAAACCCGGAGATGACCACTATCATGGTCATGCTCTAAGAGCTTACAACTGTCATTCAAACTTTAATAGAGAACATAATGGATAAGAAAGACTGAGGAGAAGCAAATATGGAAAGGGCTAGAATGTATGAAGATGCTGACAGGGTAACTCTCCTCGAAGGAGAGAAGACTAAAGGAGACACAACTAGATGACAAAAAAAGAAGGCTAAGATTCAAGCCCAAATTAAGTGCAGAGCTAAAAGCAAGGAGAATGTGGCCACAAATGAGAGGGATCCCTTAGGATTCATAGGGAATGTCAGCACTTACATGGATTAAGAGCAGCTACTTCAAATTATTCAAAAGGTGGTAAAGAGTATGAGGCTGGACAGAGAGGGGAAGGAGTTCAATCTCAAGGACACCTCCCCACTCTCTAATGCAATCATCATTGATCCTTTCCCTGACAAATTCAAAATGCTACCTTTAAGCTCATACCAAGGATCGATGAACCTAGTTAGCCATGTGAATACCTATAGAACCACCATTCATTGCAATCCACTAGGGATTTGATTCTCTACAAAGTATTCCCTACCACTTTGAAAGGTGTGGTGTAGGAGTGCTATCAAGGGTTAGCTAGTGGATCCATCACCAGCTTTACACAACTTTCTCAAGCTTTTACAGCCTAGTTCATTACATGAATTCCCTTCAGGCATGTCTCAGTGGATCTTCAGAAGCTATCACAAAAGGAAACATAGTCATTGAGAGACTTTGTGGAGAGGTTTAATAAGGAAGCAGTTCAGATAAATGATTAAGATGTCATTATTATAATAAAGGCTTTAATAGTGGGAATTACTTGTAAACCCTTTTATGACTCTTTGACCCTACTCCTCCATCAATGTTCCCTGAGTTGATGGCAAGAGCCTTTCAACACATACAGCTCTAAGAATCCATAATTGCATATAGGAGCAAACTAAACAGATGCAAGCCTCCTGCCCTTCCCCCTGATGGGAGAGAAATGAAGGAGGGGGGCATAAGATCAAAAGGTGGTAAAAAATATGAGTTTTAGGCCCCTAAGGAGAGATGAGGATAAGAGAAGGATTGATAAAGGCCCTAGGCACCATACATTCTAGGCTAACCCATACTCGCAATGCTAGTATACCCCCCTTTAACACTTCTAGGAGGGGAATCTTGATTTAGATTAAGTAATCATGTGAAAAGAATCAATTGGCCAAGAAAAATTGATTCCAAGCCCCTAGAAATAAGGATAAGTATTATTAATTTCACAATAGAATAGGGCATGATACCCAGGAATGTGTTCAACTTAAAGATGAAATACAAAGGTTGATTCATATAGGCCATTTGCAGTGTTTGTTAATAGGTTAGTTGGTGATGGGAAGTTTTAGCTTGGCAAAGAGAATGAAGATAAGGCAAAGAGAGAGAGAGAGCAGAAGAGGTAGAGGGATGAGTCGACAACCATGATTAATATGATTCTTGGCAATTCACCAGGGGCAGAAGGGCCTAGTAGGAAGAGACCGAGGGGAGTGTATTCTGTGTCTGAAGTTCTCAGGCCTGACTAATACATCACCTTCTCACCTCAAGATAGGGACTGGCTGGATAGACTAAATAAGGATGCATTAGTAATAGATGGTAGAATTGGGAACACCCTGTTGAGACAAATACTGGTGGATAATGGAAATGCAGTTAACTTGATGACCATAAATATGTTTTAAAGCATTAAACAAATATTGACTTCAAAAGAGTGTCTATTCTGTTAGTGGGCTTAGAAGGGAAGTCTGTGTCGATACAAGGTTCTGTTAGGTTGATGGTACAATTGGGAGATAGGGTGCATTACGAGGAATTCTCGATGACATTTATGGTAGTGGATATCCCTTTTGCCTATAATGCAATACTGGGCAAACCCTTCCTTTATGACATGTGTGTCAGTACATGTATAAGATATCTCATTATAAAGATCCCCACCATTTAGGGAGAACTTTGTGTAAGGGGGAATCAAAAAGCCTCTGGGGAAGCATGCATGATGGTTTTAAAAGGGATAATGGAAACGCTTCCTATGAAAACCCTAGAGCAGGAGAAAGGGGAAGACAGACCAAAGCTCGTAGGTAAGTTGCATGATGGGAATTGTCTAGGGGAAGAAAGGTGAAGTTGGGGGCAGACCTAGAAGAATTGGTGCACCAAGATGTACTTTTTGTTATAAAGGAAAAAAGATAATTCTTTTGCCCAGTCCCTAAAGGACATCTAGGTGGTTAACCCCAAAGTAATGACCCACAAACTGAATATGGCTATGTCTGTTAAACGAATAAAGTTGAAGTAGATAAACACCTTAAAGTTAGTTTTATCAAGGAAGTATACTACCCATATTGGCTTTCTAATATTGTTTTGGTTAAGAAATCTAGTGGCAAATGAAGAATGTGCATTGATTTTATAGATTTAAATAGGGTTTTCCCAAGGACAGTTATTTGTTACCAAGCATTAATCAACTTATTAATTCTATAATGTGATACAAGATATACAGTTTCATGGATGCATATGTTGGGTACCACTAGATTATAATGAAAAGATTAGATAAGGAAAAAACCTCCTTTATCACAGATAGGGGGACATTTTGCTACAAGGCCATGCCATTTGGCTTGAAGAATATAGGAGATACTTATCAAAGGCTAATGAACTAAATATTCAAAATAGATTAGGAAAATGTGGAGGTGTATGTCAATGATATGATTATGAAATATGAGAAGGGAAGCGACCACACTATAAATCTGAAAGAACCATTAAGGGTATTAGATAAATTTGGTATGAAGCTTAATCCAGAAAAATTTATCATTAGAGTAAAAGGCAGGGAAATTCCTAAGTTTCATAATCTCATAAAGGGGGATCAAGGTAAATCCTGAAAAAATACAAGCAGTGATGGAGATGAAACCCCCATAATCTATTAAGGAAGTACAAAGGCTGAATGGATGCATCATAGCCTTGGGACGCTTCATCTCTTATTCTGCTAAAAGATGTCTCTCATTCTTCCAAGCACTTAAATGCCTAAAGAAATTCAAATGGACATATCAATGCCAAAAAGCTTTTAAGGATCTAAAGTCTTTCCTCAATTCTCCACCCCTACTCAGCAGGCCAAAATAAAGTGAACTCTTGCACATGTACTTGGCTATCACAGATGAAATGATAACTTCAATACTAGTGAGGGAAGAAGGAGAAGAACAATTACATGCATATAATATTGGCAAAACTCAAAAAGGTGCAAAACCATATATTCTAAGATTGAAAAGATGGCATTTGCCTTAGTAACGTCGATGAGATGTCTAAGGCAGTACTTTGAAGCACATCAAATAGTGGTAAGAACATACTAGTTATTATGGAAGATACTACAAAAAACTAAGATGTCATGATAGATCATAGAATGGGTAGTCAAGATTGTGGGATACAGAGTCAAGTACAAACTGAGAAAATCCTTAAAAGCTAAAGTTTTAACTAATTTTATGGCTAAATATAGAGAAGAGCAAAGTAAACCAGTTGTAATAAAACCTTCCCTATAACTATAATATGTGAATGGAGTTACTATTCCAATGGGTGCTTAATAGGCCAAAGGGAGTCAAGCTAGCATACGCCCTAAGAATATAATTCAAGGCCTCTAATAATGCAACAGAATATAAAGCCATAATAGCTGGTCTAAACCTAGCTAAGGAAATCTGAAACTTTGATTATTTATAATGATTCTTAGTTTGTGATTAATCAGATAGAGGATCAATTTATAGTGAAAGATAGGGATACACTTAAATATTTAATAGTGGCAACAAGGTGGTAGAATAGTTAAGGAAGCAAGAATGAATCTCGTGCTTGAACAAATCCCCAGGGAGTCTAACCAAGAAGGATATGCACTTTCAAAAATAGTATATAAAGGGCATGCCTTACCAAGGGGGTACTCTTAGAAGATCTGACAGAGCCAATCTTAGAGGCCAACTAGAATATGTTGATTATTGAGGAAGCTTATTAGATGAAACTCATTATTGAATGGTTAAACTCAGGCGTTCTCCTAGAATATAAGGTAGAGGCAAAAAAAGTACAAAGAATCGCTTCAACATATGCAGTTGATGGAGACATTTTGTATAAAAGGTTGACAAAGCATATGTGGTTAAGGTGCGTCATGAAAGAGGAAGGAGAAATGTGCTTAGGGAAGTTCACAAGAGGATCAAGGGAGTCCATGAAGTAACAAATACTTTAGTCTGAAAAGTATTATTACAAGGATATTATTGGTTGTCCATGTAGGTAGATGCTAAAGAACTAGTGGTGAAGAGCAATAAATACCAGTATCATGGAAAGTATAACCACTTACTGCCAGCACCACAATAATCCCTGGGTGTGGCTTGGTTATTCGCATAATGGTGGATGGATATCCTTAGTTCATTTCCCTTAGTGAAAGGGCAAATGAAGTTCTTAATCGTTGTCATAGATCACTTTACTAAATAGGTAGAGGTAGAGTCAGTCGCGTCAATTGCTCAGGCAAAGAAAATAAGTTCTTTCTAGAAGAATATGGAGTGTAGGTATGGGATACCTAAAAGGTTGTGTAGACACCTAATTTCGGGATGATGAGTTATGAATACGACAGAGGAATCCAATGATGAAAATATCATAAATAGGTCCTTAATACTTAAAGTTTGAAGCCTTAAAAGTTTGGATGCATTTTTCAAAGAAAAGGTTTAATGTTTTTTAAGGATTGAATTGTAATACTTTTTAAGGACCTAAATGAAAATTTTAAATTCTTTCAAGGGTTTTTTTGTAATTAAATGTTAAAAATTTACTAGTTGGAAATATACAATTCCGATTGGAATTGTACTATTTTGATTTGGTCCGACACTATTTTTTCCAATTTTTTTAATTTTTGAAAATATTTTTCCTGAATTTTGATTGGTTAAAATTTTCTAAAATTTATTTTCAAGATTTTTAGGAAATAAAGTCCTTTTAAAACAGGAACTCTTAAGTACATAGGATTAGGGTTTTTCATTCTTTTCCTATATAAGGATGGTTTAAGCTCATGAAGGAGGGAGGCTCTTTAGACGATCTCTCTTTTTTTTGCTTAAAAAATTCTCTCTATATTTCTTCTCCATATTTTTTGCTTTACAATATTTTTATCTTGAGATTTTCTTTATTTTTTAAGCAATAGCAATAGACTTTTGAAGAGGAGGACATCAAGTTTTGACGATCTATTAAAAGCAACGGTGATTAATAACACTCTGAGGAGCTAATCAATACTGCATTCTTTCATTCATCCCTTCTTCTACTCTTTTTCTTTTATTTTTATTTGATTATTTAGTTTGATTTTAATTTTATTTAATATTTATTTTAATTTTATTTAAACTCTAATCAATTTTTTTGTGTTTATATTGGTGATTATGGAGGAAAACACTTGATGATCATACTTAGAGAATCAAATCCATAAGAGGTCCATGGAATGCCATGGATAAGACCTTATAGAGATACAATTTCTAGGGTTTTTTATTATTTTTTATTTATTGCTTTATTTTATTTATATTTTTTAGGGTTGTATTAATTATTTTTTTTATTCTCAATAGGTTATTGTAATAGCCCTAATAGTGAGAATAGTGAAATTATGTGTGGTTGCTTGTTTATTTTGATTAATTGGTTAGTAAAGTTAGGATTTTAATTGGGTAATTAATTAAAATCAATGGAGGAAGTAGATTAATTTAGGATTGCATGTTAATTAAAATTAGGGTTTTAAAAGGAATAATTAATTGGTTGTTTGATTTTTTATTTAATTATTTTAATATGTTTTATTTGTTTTTGGGTTTGTTTATTTATTTTTAAGTATTTTGGGCCTTAAGCCCATATTAGATTCTAATTTACCTATTTAAATTAAGATTAGGTTTGAATAATTAAAATGCATTATTAGGCCCATAATTAAATAGATTTTTAGGTTAGAGATAACTTATGCCCATTTAGTAAATTAGATATAGACCCACCTAATTTAATTTAATTAATTAGACTTAGCCTACTTAATTTAAGTCTTTTCATAATTTGTAGATTTAATATCACCTTAGAATTAAAACATCTAGAAATAGGCCCATTAATTTAAATACTTCATAATTTGTAGATCTAGGCCCATTTTTAGAATTAAAATAAATAGACCTAGGTTCATTTAAGGAATTAGGCCCATTAGTCTTTATCTCACTTGTAAATTAAAATATGTAGATTTAGTTCATTTAATTAAAATTAATGTAGATTAGACTAACTTAAGGATTATATGTTTGAATGAATGCATTATTTACTTATATTTTCATGACTGGTTTGCCTTGGAGTTAATTGCTAGAAATAGAGTTTATATGAAATTGCATATAAATAGAGGATAATATAGTAATTCATAAAGTAATTCTAAAAGAACACAAGACCAAAAGATGTTGGTATTCTGTATCCAGAATCTTCTGGTTGTGGTGCTAGCTTTCTTTTAGGGAATTGAGTACCACCTTTTCAATTTGTCCAATTTATTACCCTGGGTGGTGACTCCTAATCTCCATGTTATATCTTTGTGACAGTGGTTAGTGTGTTCTCTAGAGCCCTGAGCTCAAACAATGTCGCGGTTGCTAAAATCTTGGACATGCGCTAAACCCCACCGTCTATAGTGACGACTCTACTAGGGATAAAAGATACTGATTCTTCTTGTGTTCTGTAGAATTATTTTATTAATTATTATTTTATTCTTGCATTCATTCTGCATGTCCCTATTAATCGATAACGTTGGTTCAAGATTCCATGATTCCACTA
Organism: Mallotus nudiflorus; assembly: GCA_947683625.1. Taxonomy (NCBI): domain Eukaryota; kingdom Viridiplantae; phylum Streptophyta; class Magnoliopsida; order Malpighiales; family Euphorbiaceae; genus Mallotus; species Mallotus nudiflorus. The sequence continues at coordinate 640,445 of CANTUR010000291.1, read as the reverse complement.
GCTTCATGGGATTATAAATTGGCTAACCATCACTCTTAGCCTTAACTTGGTTCAAGAGAGATTATTGGGCTCATCTAACCAGAGTCTATAACCTAAGTCCTTAAGGGGGGTTGTCTTCTCTCGAGTTTGCAAAGGATGTCGGGCTCATCTGTGTTAGTGATATGCACTAGGTCAACCATGTATCACTATGTTTTGACTTTATCATTTTATTTATTATACTGGATTGACCCATCATGAGAATACTACATAGATAATTGCCATAAGTAATTCTCATAATAATAATAATATTGATTTAGCCCTTTGACCTTGAAATCATCATGAATTTCTACATAACTATTATATATTTTGACACAATCTAACATTGTCTTTAATAGGATGATTAAATAGATTGTTGTTGGATATAAATGAGTTAAGTGAGTAATGTGAATGATTGAGAAGGATTTTGTCCCTCATTTGATCTAAGTAAGATATCTATGGGCTCCTTGATAAGATAGACTGAGGAAAATGCATGGCCATGCTAAAGCGAATTGATAAAGAGTTATCATTCTCAGTCTACTTAGAGTCAAGAAATAATATGATTGAAGTATATAAGGATGACAAAAACTATGCCTTATATTCAATCAAGATATCATGTGACAAAGGGATTACAATATTTATTATAAATTAGGTTCTATTGGATTATTGACTTCACATGTCTTGGGTAATCATAATGTCTAGAGATTTAAGGCCCACTGCCAATGTCATGTGAACCTATAGGGTCACACACTTAGAATAGGCCCAAAAACGGACATGGGTTTGAGAAGCCTAAATATGCTCTATGGAAATAAATAAATAGTTTATTTATTTAAGGTAAAGGTTATCTTAAATAAATAGAATATTATTTAAGATTTAATTTTAAATAAAATTAGAATAATAATAATTGAGAAATTACCAAAAAATTATTTTGGTAAGTGAAACCTTAATTAGAGGTCTATAAATATGTTATATTCTTTAAGGTTTCACTAACTCAATTATTAGCCACCACTTGTAATTCGTTTTTCTCCTTTTAGAAAAACTAAAACATAAAGTGTTTTGTTCTTGATTTATGAGAAATCAAGAGAAGTGCTAGCACACAAAGTTTTCGTTTTAAGCAAGGGTTATTCGTGTGGACGCTTATGGAGGATGGATTTTTTGGAGATGTCTTGATCCGAACTACCAAAACCAAAAGCTCGAGGTAAGGTGTCATTGGAGTGAATCTCCTCTCCGCCTTCTATAAATCTTTTCTCTTTTGTGTTTGTGGTAAGATTTGAAAACCCCAGTTTTAAATCAATTAATCATATTACTTGGATCCGGGTTAGGGTTTGTGGTTAAAAGTTTTAATTTCTGCTATGTTTTTTAATCTTGAAACCCAACAATGGTATCAGAGCCACTTGTAATTTAGTTAATTTGATTCTATATATATGTGATATATATGTTTTTGAGTGATTCATTTTTTAAAAAGAGTTTTTAAAAATTTTATCCAAACAATTTTGTTTTTGTGATGTCCTTTTAAATCTATATGAAAATAATAGTAAATATTAACATGATTAATGTTTATAATTATTTAATATGATGAAACAGTAATTACAATTTTGATTTTCTAGTTTAAGCATTATGTTTATATGAAAAACTGAATATGTATACAAATTTTTGTCAAAGGGTGATCTGTTTAAAAGTTAAACAAATCATGCAGAATAAACTATTTAAGCGTTAAACAGAATAAATCTATTTAGAACAAATTAATTATTCTGTAATATGATTTATGAATAAATTAGGGTTTATGGTGGTGGTTGTTTAAATGTTAAACATAAAGGAAAATGATTTATTTTGAATAAATCAATCAAACAGTACTTTGATTACGAAAATTATTATCGTTTTAGGGTTTTCAGCAACAACTCATTCAAAGAGTTAAGGTAAATCGTTTACCTTCGGGGGCACTGCCCCCAAAACCCTGCAAAAGGGCATTGCCCCCTTAACCCCCACCCTCTAATCAGCTAGCGGGACCATCGTCGGGGGCGCAGACCCTGAACCTTGCTAGGGGCGCTGCCCCTTGACCCTGAATGGATTTGTCACATAATTTATTTTTCATCATAATAATTAAATTAACGTGTAATTTGATTTATTATGCTATATAAGTTTATTTTTAAATACATAGTGCATAGTATGGCCCTTGAACCAATATGATTGGATTTTGTTATTTTATTTTATTGGGTTGTAATTTTTAAATACAACTTGTGAGTTATTTTATTTGTTATAATTATTTTATTTTATTAGATAGTAATATAATAGTTTTAATTACAACATGTAATGCAAGTCAAGACCCAAGATGCAAATTCAAGTTAGAGGCTCATGATGGGGATCACAAGTGGGAGCCCAAGGATAAGGTCCATGGTAGAAAATGGAGATCCAAAATTGAAGGCTCAATTTGTATTTGAATATTACCTAGGTTTGATCTTTGATCTTTATATTCGCTTATAAAGATCAACTTAGTTATGGGCCATGCTATGCCACGTTTATCTTATTATATTAGTATGTTATGCATGTGATACCATGAGATGCCATGTATGAGATGCAATATAACAATAACTAAATAAGATAAAAACTATTTAAACCCTCATCTAATATTAAGTCATTAAAATTCCTCCCATTAATCAACACTTATCAAGATTTGGATTGTTATATATAGGTTATGCCAAAGCATTGTATATAAAGCCATATAAACAATATAAGATGGATAATGGTGATATCCATATGTTTGAATTGGTTAGACTTAACTAGGTTATCAAAACGGTTTTGGACCTAGTGCATTTGATAGAATATGTCGGTATATGTGATATCCTAGAATTATCCAAGAATTACATGAGATGTAATTGACAAAGTTTTACCTACCTAAATAGCCACGCTTTAAATGATAAGCCAAAGCTTACTTGAAGTAGGGTGAAATATAGATCTTGGCCCACTAAGAAATTTCAATTGTTGAAATTATTTTGAGGGTTTTATTATTTATGAAAATTTAGTAGGAGTTTTCTTATGCCTCTTTTATAATAAAACTGAATGTACTATATATATATTTATTGTAGATAATGACATAAAAAACTGCACCTACCATGTCACTGTGATCGATCCTTGAGAAGGATAAGCTAAATGGGACTAACTTTCTTAACTGGTATAGAAACCTAAGAATTTTTCTTAGGTAAGAAAGAAAGGAATATATCTTTAATCAACCCATCCCAGAGGAACCAGCTGCTAATGCTCCTAGTGCACAAAAGGATGCTTATAGTAAGCATCTCAATGATTCAGTTGATGTCACTTGTCTCATGCTTGGATGCATGGAGTCTGAGCAATTGATGGAAATGGAGGCTTATACTATGATAGGCCACCTCAAGGAAATGTTCTAAGAGAAAGCTAGAATTGAAAGGTTCAATACCATTAAGGTATTGCTCTCTTGTAAATTAACTGTTAGCGGCTCTGTCAGTCCTCATGTTCTCAAGATGAAAGGTCATTTTGAACACTTGAACAAGCTTGGTCTTAATATTGAATAAGAATTGGCTGTTGATATCATTCTACAATCTTTGTCTGAAGCTTATGATGGTTTCATCATGAATTTCAATATGCATAGTTTGGACAAAACTATTTCAGAGTTACATGGGATGCTTAAAACTATTGAAAAGAACATCAAGAATTCCACTAAGGATGTTCTAATGGTCAATAAGGGAAAGGGTATGAAAAAATTTAGAATTGGAAAGGGCAAGGGCAAGGCTCCCAAAGGCTTTCAGAAGCCAAAACCAAAGCCCAAGCCCAAGTTCAAAGCTGAAACCCAAGTAAAGCCACCAAATGAGGGAATATGCTTCTTCTACAATGAACCAGGTCATTGGAAAAGAAATTGCAAGCTATATATCAATGATCTGAACAAGAATAATGGTAGTGCAACTACCTCTTCAGGTATTCATATTATAGAAATTAATTTATCTACTTTTGATTCTTGGGTATTAGATATTAGATCAGGATCTCACATTTGTACTAATATGTAGGGTCTAAAAAGGAGTAGATCATTGGCTAGAGGCAAAATGGACCTACGAGTTGGCAATAGAGCAAGAGTTGCTACTTTAGCTATAGTGACTTATGAGTCAACTTTGCCTAGTGGACTTGTTTTAAATTTAGAAAGTTGTTATTATATGCCTACTATGTATAGGAATATTATTTATGTTTCTTGTTTGGACAAGAAAGGATTTGAATTTATTATTAGGAATAATAAATGCAATATTTATCATGATAAAGTTTTCTATGGATTTGCTCCACACACTAGTGGTCTTTATGTACTAAATGTTGAAGACACTAATAAAAATTCAATCTATAACATTAATACAAAGAAGTTTAAATCTAATGATTTAAACACCACTTATGTCTGGCATTGTTGTTTAGGCCATATAAATGAGAAATGTATTTCAAAGCTTCACTAAAATAGGCTTTTAAATTCATTTGATTATGAATCATTTGAAATATGTGAATCTTGTTTACTAGGAAAAATAACTAAAACACCTTTTACTAGAAAAGGTGAGAGAGCTAATGATTTATTGGGCCTTATACATTCAAATGATAAGCCATTAAACTTAACTGCTAGAGGAGGTTTCTAGTACTTCATCTCTTTCATAGATGATTTCAGTAGATATGGCTATGTCTATCTAATGAAACATAAATCTGAATCTTTTGAAAAGTTCAAAGTTTTCAAGAATAAAGTACAAAACTAACTTGGTAAAAATATTAAAACACTAAGATCTTATCAAGGTGGTGAATATTTAAGCCAAGAATTTATAGATCAATTAAGAGATTGTGGGATTATTTCACAATTGACTCCTCCAAGTACACCACAATTAAATTGTGTGTCTGAACAAAGAAATCAGATTTTATTGGATATGGTTTGATCAATGATGAGTTAACCTAATCTTCCAATCTCTTTTTGGGGATATGCTTTAGAAACTGTTGCATTCATTTTGAATAGAGTTCCAACTAAGGCAGTTGAAAAGACATCATATGAGATATGGACTGGAAAACCTCCCAATTTGTCTTTTCTCAAGATTTGGGGATGTAATGCTTATGTGAAGCATCAAATCTCAAATAAACTAGCACCTAAATTTGATAAATTCCTTTTCATGGGATATCCTAAAGAATATTATTTTTACAATGCTTCTGAGAATAAAGTGTTTATTACTCGAAATGGTGTATTTTTGGAAAGAGAATTTATTTCCAAAGGATCTAGTGGGAGCACAGTCCAATTTAAAGAAATTCAATACCTACAAAATAGCATTGTACCAAGTATGGAACCATAGCTGGATCAACAAGTAACTGTTGGACCTGCACAAGTACCAGAAGGCCCAAGGAAGTCTAGTAGGACACATCAAATCCCAATGAGATATGGATTTTTCAAAATTAATGATAATGATGTGTTGATTGTGGATCAAAGTGAGCCCACATCCCATCAAGAGGCCATAAATAGTCCTAACTCTGAGAAATGGCTAGAAGCCATGAAATCAGAAATGCAATTCATGTATGATAACCAAGTTTAGACCTTGATTGACCCAACTGATGGCTTAAAAACTATTGGATGTAAATGGGTTTTTAAAAAAGAAAACAGACATGAATGGCAATGTGCATACCTTTAAGGCAAGACTGGTTGCAAAGGGTTTCAAACAAAAACATGGTATAGACTATGATGAAACCTTTTCACCAGTTGCTATGCTAAAATCTATTCTAATTCTCCTTACTGTAGCTGCATACTATGATTATGAGATATGACAAATGGATGTCAAAACAATGTTTCTTAATGGAAACCTACTTAAGGATGTTTACATGACATAGCCAGAGGGTTTTATCAATCCTGAGAATTCTGGAAAGGTATGCAAGCTTCAAATTCATGGACTGAAGTAAGCATCTTGAAGTTGGAGTCTTCATTTTAATAAAGTAGTCAAAGAGTTTTGGCTTCATTAAGAATGAAGATGAACCCTGTGTTTACAAGGAGGTTAGTGGGAGCGCAATTGTGTTTTTAGTGTTGTATGTTGATGATATACTACTCATTGGAAATGATATCCCTATTTTACAAAATGTTAAATTATAGCTAGGGAATTACTTTTTAATGAAAGATTTGGGTGAAGCCATTTATATATTAGGCATTAAGATCTATAGAGATAGATCTAAAAAGCGTATTGGCCTAAGTCAGAGCACTTACATTGATAAGGTACTGAACAAGTTTAACATACAAGACTCTAAGAGAGGATTCTTGCCAATGTCACATGGCATTAGTCTCAGCAAAACTCAGTGTCCTATGACACAAGATGATCGAGATCATATGAGTAAGATTCCATATGCTTCTACTATTGGATCCATCATGTATGCAATGTTGTGTACTTGACTTAATGTTTCATATGCCTTAAGCACAACGAGTAGATACCAGTCAGACCCAGGTGAAAGTCACTGGACAGCAGTTAAAAATATCGAAGAACTAAGGATGCATTTTTACTATATGGTGGTAAGGAAGATGAGCTAGTTGTAAATGGTTACACGGATGCTAGCTTCTAAACTGATAAGGATGATTTTTTATCATAGTCAAGTTATGTGTTTTGTTTAAATGGAGGTGCAGTGAGCTGGAGGAGTTCCAAGCAAGACACTGTTGCTGATTCTACAACAGAAGCTGAGTATATAGCTCTGCCTCAAAAGCAGCTAAGGAGGCTATTTAGATCAAGAAGTTCATAATTGGACTAGGTGTCGTTCCTAGTATATCAAATCCAATGAACTTATATAGTGATAATAATGGAGCTATAGCTCAAGCTAAAGAGCCCAGATCACATTAGAGATCTAAACACCTACTCAAGCATTATCATCTCATTCAAGAAATCATTGAGAGAGGAGACTTGAAGATTTTTAGAGTACCCATAAATGATAATGTTGCTGATTCACTGACTAAGCCTCTTTCACAGCCTAAGCATGAGAGTCATACTAGGTCCATGGGTATTAGTTTTAATATAGATTGGGCCTAGTGCAAGTGGGAGATTGTTAGTGATATGTACTAGGTCAATCATGTATGACCATGTTTTGACTTTATCATTTTATTTAATAAAGAGGCATTTTTCATTATCATTTTGTGTTATGATAATTACTTAAGTAGTCAATTCTTACTAAGGTCATCAAGTTTGTGACTTGATAGTAAAACCCTTAGATTAAATAAAATATCCCTAGTCATAACAATATGTTATGGCTAGTATGATGTTGATTGATGATTATGTTTTACTGATCATGAATATAAGATATTAAGTTAACTCATAGGTACTTATTTGGGAAATAATGTACTAGATTGACCCATCATGAAAATACTACAAAGATAATTATCATAAGTAAGTCTCATAATAATAATAATAATAATAATAATAATAATAATATTGATTTAGTCCTTTGACCTTGAAGTCATCATGGATTTCTACATAACTATTATATATTTTGACACAATCTAACATTGTCTTTAACAGGATGATTAAATAGATTGTTGCTGGATATGAAATGAGTTATATGAGGAATGTGAGTGATTGAGAAGGAATTTGTCCCTCATTTAATCTGATTAAAATATCTATGGACCCCTTGATAAAATAGACTGAGGAAAATGCATGGCCATGCTAAAGTGAATTGATAAAGAGTTATTATTCTCAGTCTACTTAGAGTCAAGAAATAATATGATTGAATTATATAAGGATGACATAAACTATGCCTTATATTCAATCAAGATATCATGTGACAAAGGGATTACAATATTTATTATAAATTAGGTTATGTCGGATTATTGACTTCACATGACTTGGGTAGTCATAATATCTTGCTAGAGGCCACTTTTGACTTATAAGCCTAAATACAGATTTAAGGCCCACTGCCAATGTCATGTGAACCTACAGGGTCACACACTTAGAACATGCTCAAAAATGAATATGGGTTTGAGAAACCCAAATATGCTTTATGGAAATAAATAAATAGTTTATTTATTTATTTAAGGTAAAGGTTATTTTAAATAAATAGAATATTATTTAAGATTTAATTTTAAATAAAATTAGAAAAATAATAATTGAGAAATTACCAAAAAGTTGCTTTGGTAAGTGAAACCTTAATTAGAGGTCTATAAATATGTTATATTCTCTAGGCTTTCACAAACTCAATTATTAGCCACCACTTGTAATTCATTTTTCTCCTCTTAGAAAAACTAAAACATAGAATTTTTTGTTTTTGATTTGTGAGAAATCAAGAGAAGTGCACAAAGTTTTCATTTTAATTAAGGGTTGTTCGTGTGGACACTTGTGGAGGATGGATTCTTTTGGAGATGTCTTGATCCAAACTACTAAAATAAAAAGCTTGACGTAAGGTGTCACCGGAGTGAACCTCCTCTCTGCCTTCTAGAAATCTTGCCTCTTCTGCGTTTGTGGTAAGATTTAAAAACCTTAGTTTTAAATCAATTAATTAAATTACTTAGATCCGGGTTAGGGTTTATGGTTAAAAGTTTTAATTTTTACTGCGTTTTTTAATCTCGAAACCTAACACTCTGACCTTGCTCTATAACTTAAGTCTTAAAGGAGGGCATCTTGCTAAGGGAACCTTGACTTTTCACCAGACCCTAACCACATATAACGGCTTAGTTATTTCCCCTAAGATCTACCCAAATTTCTTGTAAATGTTGCCATGAGGTATTTCTATCTATAAAGGCCCAAGCCCATACTTTATAAGCCCATCAAGACAAATAAAGATCGGGCTATGCTTTTATACCTAGAAATATTGTTTTTATGTTTTACTACTTTAAGAGATTTGGCATGCATGTCGATTCTTGATATCCCTTGCTGATATTAAGGCCAAGACCAAAAATCCTAGGAAAAGAGACTCACTATTGAATATGTGTGTGGGAGGAATAAGGTTGGAAGGATGTATATACTTGACTTGATTGTTACTTGTTACTTGTTACTTATTGCATATCATGTGTATCATACATACATGCATACATGCATTACCTGCATCATACTAACCATTTGTTTTACAACCATTATAGATTCATCTAGGTCTTACTATGTTTGGAAATGAAGTAGTGGCAGATTAGTGAGAACTGATTTGAGTCCAAAATCAACAACTAAAAATATCCTTAGCAAGCTGGAAAGGAGTCCCATCAATCCACTCTACCTAGAAGCTACACAATCGAAACAAGCCAAAGAAATGGAACAAAATGAAGGAGGAAATTGGACCCTAGAGGATGTCAAAGGAGCATTGATGGATGACATAAGAGTGATGATGCAAGATGAGTTAAGATAGGCTTTAGCCAGATTGATGCCACCGCCTACTACTGCTGTACCTCCTGTTGTGACCAATCCACCTGTTACGGCCAATCCACCTGCTATGAGTACACTACCTGCCAACAATGACAATGCTAGGGAAATGAAACTCAAGGATGTTGAGAGTTATTTGGTTGAAAAGGCAAAAAGGGAATCACTTGAGCAAGTTTAAGAGTTGGAAGCTAAGTAAATGAAAGCATTGACTCAGAAGATGTTTAAAATGGAGGAGTTGATGAGAGGATAGGGCATTGGATACACATTTGACTTTGATGATGTGATGCAATTTGATGAGGATAACTTGCTTGACAAATTCAAGATGTAACAGCTGTAGAAGTTTGACGGTACTAGAGACTTGAGAATTCACCTTAGTCAATAAACAACTACCATGAGCACCACTAAAGCTCCACTAGTAGTAGTCACAAAGTTTTTTATACTATCCTTAGAGGGTATGGCTATTAATTGGTATCACGGGTTAGAGAATTCTATCCGTGCAGACTAGAGAGAGTTGTGTACTACTTTTCTAAGGCAATATGACTACAACACTAGGCTTGAAGTTTCCATCAGGGATCTAAAACTGACCAAGCAGAAGTCCAATGAGTCATTCTTAGATTTTCTAACCAGGTTCATGAATAAGGCGGGACTAATGAAGAGCAAACTGACTGAGAAGGATTAGGTTAGGATGATTGTTTGAAATGTGTCACTTAATTTGGTTAAGATGTTGCAAATGATGAACCCTAAGACATTTTTAGACCTTTATGATGATGGGTTACAAGCTGAGGAGATTGAGAATGAGAAAAAGAGGATTACTAAAAGCACCGGAGCAAGAAACTACCCAATTAGGGGCATACAACAGGGAACCATTAGTTGGATTATGGAAGTGCATTATGTTCAATAACCAAGGAGATTCTCTAATTTTAACCAACCTTTGTTAAAATTCCTAGAGCGCCTAATGCAAATAGGCTTACTTCAACCTTTACCTAATCCAAACCCACCAAACCTAAATACCCTAGCCTATAACCCAAATAGGCATTGAAAATTCCATCAAAACCTCCAACACTCTACAGATAACTACATCTGCCTCAAACATGAAATCCAAAACCTTATAGACTTTGGAAAGATGACAAGCCTCGAAAACCCGAGCACTAAAAATAATCATTTCCCAAACTACCGAAATGTACCACCTCCAACTACTATGATAATCAACTCAGGAGTAAGTGAGGAAGAAGTGCTAAGCTCCTTTGAGGACCTAGACCTTAAAACCAATGAGGAATCTCTTAATGCCCACAAAGATATGGAAAGAGTAAAAGACTTATTGGGTCAGCCTTCAGGCAAGTTCAACTATAAGGTGTTTACACTAAACCACCTTCTTTTGACATACCCTTCGAGTCGATTGTGCCTACAGGATAGGGTGATGAGTTTGATGATGAGAAGCTGCTAGACAAGAAAGATAAATGTACATTTGAGGTACAAGCAGATGAAGTTATGGTGACAATTGATAAAAAGATGCAAGAATAGTTATTATGTTAGCCACCTGAAGGATAACCATAATAAAACCCAGAATCCCTAGCATCTAGGATAAGAAATAAATTTTCTTGTTGTCTTCTTTGAATAAAATTTTAGTTTCTTTAGAACTTGTTTATTTTAGTGATCGATGATAAGAATTCTGATCATGCTTACTTATGTAAATCCTAATGGTACTGTGCATTATGATATTGATCGCATCTGCATGTTTAACATAAATTCAATTCAATTAGATTCATTCAGCATGAGCACAAATGCAAATTCAAAGAACATACATATATCACATTATGTAACTTCCAAAGATAGGAAATTTGAGGAAAAAATAAGGAGAGAGAAAAAGAAAAAAGAACACTGAGGTAAAAATTAGAGAGAAAAATTAGGATTGGCTAGTAACAGGAGTTGTATCATGTGGTGTAATGAATGTTCTCATTTTTGCCCTAATGAATGATTAAAATTGAATTTGAAATTTTTGTTCAAATATCGTATATTCGTCTATATCATACTACATAAGTATCTAAATGGAAAGACAATACGTAATGAAAGCTAAATTAAAGCTATAAGATCACTATTTTAGTTATATTTTCTTTTTCTACCACCCCTTTTGTAATTTTCCTTATAAGCCTAGTGTCCCCTTATACCTTGAGAATTTAGGTGGTTCAATAACTTGCATTGCAAGTCTTGTCTTATAACTATCATCAATAATTGCATCAATATCAAGCTTTGCATTTTGCTCAAGAGTTCTTCAAGGAGTAAGTCCAGCTAATTTCATCATTGAGAACTCACTTCAATCAGTTTGCCCACTCCTTTGCATCTTTAATGTAGGAGATTACAATTAACATGGTTAGTAAGTCAAAGGATCAATAATAGTAGTGAGTGAACTGGGTATCTTGCACATGAAAATGAAAAAATGACTGCTAGAATAGCATGAATGAATCCAAAATGGAATTGGGGGCAAAATGTAGCTTTGGGGGTAAATTGAGTCTATATTTAAAGAGCAAAGATGGAACATTGAAGTATAAGAGCCAGTAGAAAAGATCTTGAGGCAAAAACAAGCATATAAATACATCAGTTATCATACAACAAAAGCAGTAGCAAAAAGAAAAGTTCAACAATGCATTGGTCAATAACGAGCTCTAGTGTAAAGCCATGGACTTCACTTGCTAGCCTAGTCATCAGTCTAATGAACTGTATCAGAAGCTCTGACATCAAAAGTACCAACAGTGAAACATTCAATACTTAAGCTTACATGCTATTGATGAGGCACCTCATTCTCATACTCCAAGTTATAAACATATCTCTATTCCAAATAAGAGACCTATTAGGATCATGCATGTCATACATAACATGCATACACTTGCATATATTTGTTGTGAAATACTTGCTTTACATAATAAAGTTTTTGAGCTTATGCAGGATTGTGCAAATACTTTGGTACTAATATTCAAAATTAGTGTTGTATAAATGCTTAGGTAGTCAGAATGTGCACATGTGAAGAATCTGAAAGGAAAAGGGTAGCACTAACAAAGTGAACCTGATACTCAATGAGACTTTAGAGCTCAGGAATCTAAAGGACCCATCTAGTGAGGGAATATTATCGACAGTGATACTTGCAAAAGCATCATCCTGGCAACCTCAGGAGTCTGGATAGGATATTTAAGCTCCTCAGATTCAACATCCATCTTCATAGTCTCATCTGAAGCATTATCTGGAATATCTCTCCATGACAGTTAGATCAATGTAGGGTATGGAATATGGTGATGAGAAGGTCCAATATGTCAACAATACATTTGTTGACCCTAAAAAGGGAAGAAGGCACTCAAAACTTGAAATAAATGCACTCTAAAAAATCATTTGATAATGAAATAAGATCTCTAACTCCTGAACCTTTTTTGCAGGAGATATTAAGAAGAGAAATGAAGTCCCCTACTATAGCATTAATGGAATGGCATAAATACAAATGCAGCCTAAAGCCATAATTTTAATGTTAGAGTATTATGATCCTACGATCAGAGATAAATCTAAAGGGAAGAATGCAAAAAAAAAAAAATTACATTTTGATAAAATTTCTTCACTTGTGAATAGACTATACTAACTTATGGTAGTTTGTTCAGGGAAGAACAAAAAAGAATGAAGAAGATGAAAGGAACTGATACATCAACAAGAATGGGAAAGGTTGCAAATGCTAATCATTCATCAGAAGTATCATCTTGCATGGCAAACACTCATCAAGATAAAGGGAAGTAACAAAACTCTATTTTCTTAGATTTTATAATAAAGAACCATCTTAATCATAAAATTCATAAATTGAAAGTAAATTCATCCACTTCACGATATCATGTGCGAAAAGCCTATCTCATGACTTTTGATCATAGTGGTTTTTTTTTATTAGCCTCACAGAATTTAGATGAGTAGTTAATAGTTTTGTGTTGAGAGTTTATAAACTCTAATCAATCTAATGCTTGCTTTGCACTTAAACGAGGGGAAGAAAATGCACAAATAAAATCTATGGACATGAAGCATAAATTGCTTGAATTTCAAAGTATTATTTCAGTCTTTTGAATAATAAATGTGCATATAATTTACTCCAATGCTTAGAAATGAGTATAAGTACAAAATCCCTTGATGATATCCATGCTGAGTAATACAAGAAAGGTGGGGAATACTAAGAGGAGAATTGAAAAAAGAGCAAGTATAATTTACTCTAATGCTTAGAAATGAGTAAAAGTATCAACATGAAACCTTTGGCGATATCCATGCTGAGTAATATAAGAAAGGTAGGGGAATACTAAAAGAGGACCATGCAAAAAAAAAATTGCTTTATTTTTACTCCAATGCTTTATACGAGTATAAGTATCCAAAGGACTTTTCCAACGGTATCCAGGCTAAGTAATATGAGAAAGGTGGGGGAATACTCAGATAAGGAAGGAAAGCACAAAAAATAATTTAAAGGTTATTTTGATACTCAGAATTCCATCTTTTTATGCTTAATTTCCATGATTTTTGTTTAGTAAATTCTCCCTAAATTAGGTGTGGAAATAAGCTCTTCACTTAGTAAAAGACATGCTCTCAGCATAAGATGGTTAATGATGCCTCTGACCTCTGCAAATGGCAAATAAATGATAGTCATGAAAATTAAAAATAGTGAGATTCACTGAGTGCACGCTATCTCATGAAAAGTGATAAATTTTCTCATAAATTGTCAACATCATAAGGTACTTTTGTACATTCATCATGATTGAAACTAACTTTAACAAATTTATAGGAATTGCAAACCCAAAAGAAAGTGCACCCAACTTGTAGAGATGGTCAACACAGCAAAACTGAAAGTCAGTCAACACAAAAATTCTAATTAGTCAGCACAACAAAATTCAAAGTCAGTCAGCACCAAGAATTCAAAGCATTCAACTTAAACAACTAAATATAAAATTCATTAGCAGTTATGGACTGTAGCATTATTAAAGGCGAGCAATAAAAGGATTGCAGTTAATTTACAAGCAGTTATAGGTTGTAGCATTATCAAAGGCGAGTAATAAAAGGATTGCAGTCAATTTGCAAGCAACGAAAGGGTTGTAGTTAATCGCGAGCAGTTATGGATTACAACATCATTAGTGAGCAATGAAAGGGTTGTAGCTAATCGTAAGTAATTTTGGATTGTGACATTTAAGGCAAGCAACGAGAGGGTTACAGTTAATTAAAATCAATAAGCAGTTATGGACTGTAGCATTATCAAAGGCGAGCAATGAAAGGATTGCAGTCAATTTATAAGCAATTACAGATTACAGCATCATCAATGAGCAATAAAAGGGTTACAGTTAATCGCGAGCAATTATGGATTATAGCATCATCAGTGAGCAACGAAAGGGTTGCAGCTAATTACGAGCAATTATAGATTGCAGCATCATCGGTAAGTAATGAAAGGGTTGTAGCTAATCGTGAGCAATTATGGATTACAACATCATCAGTGAGTAACGAAAGGGTTGCAACTAATCGCGAGCAATTATGGATTGTAGCATAATCACATAAGAAAATTTGGACTCTACGACCGAGTGTAGTCAGCGTTGTACGATTGAGTATAATGCATTTTTAACATCATACGACCGAGTGTGATGTATTTTGTAAATCAAGACTATACGACTGAGTGTAGTCAGCATTGTACGACCAAGTACAATGTATTCTTCTATTCAGATTGTACAACTGAGTATAATCAATATCATACGACCGAGTGTGATGTATCTTTTAAATCAAGACTATACGACTGAGTGTAGTCAATATTATACGACCAAGTATAATGTATTTTTAGTAAAGATTATATGATCGAGTATAATCGGCATCATATGATCAAGTATGATGTAACTTTCCATTTAGACTATACATCTGATATGGTCCACATTGTATGACCGAGTGTAATGCATCCCTTTTACACAAGACTATACGATCGAGTATGGTCAATATTATACGATCGAGTATGATATGTCCTTATAAATCAATGTTGTATATTTGAGTATAGCAAGTTCATAAGCAAAAGCTTTATAGAGCATAGGTAAGTATCCTAGCTTTCTACCCATAAATTGTGTGCTTATTTGCTTTGTCGTAATTTGTCAATCAAACAACGATAAAGGGGGGCAACTGTAGAAACCCAATTTCGGGATTATGAGTTATAGATGCGATAGAGGACTCCAATAATGAAAATATAATAAATAGGTCCTCAATAATTGAAGTTTGAAGCCTCAAAAGTCTGGATGCATTTTTCAAAGAAAAGGTTTAATGTTTTTCAAGGACTAAATTGTAATATTTTTTAAGGACTTAATTGAAAATTTTAAATTCTTTTAGGGGTCTTTTTGTAATTAAATGTTAAAAAATTTTACGGATCAGAATTCTATAATTTTAATCGAGTCCTGCAATATTTTTTCCAATTTTTTAAATTTTTGAAAATATTTTTCCTGAATTTTGATTGGTTAAAAATTGTCTAAAATTTGTTTTTAAGATTTTCAGGAAATAAAGTCCTTTTAAAATAGGAACTCTTAAGTATGTAGGATTAGGGTTTTTAGTTCTTTTCCTATATAAGGATGGTTTAGGCTCTTGAAGGAGGGAGGCTCTTTAGACGATCTCTCTTTTTTTTGCTTAAAATATTCTCTCTATATTTCTTCTCCATATTTTTTGCTTTATAATATTTTTTTCTTGAGATTTTCTTTGTTTTTTAAGTAAGAGCAATAAACTTTTGAAGAGGATGACATTAAGTTTTAAAGATCCATTAAAAGCAATAGTGATTGATAACACTCTGAGGAGCTAATCAATACTACATCCGTTCATTCATCCCTTCTTCTACTCTTTTTCTTTTATTTTTATTTGATTATTTAGTTTGATTTTAATTTTATTTAATATTTATTTTAATTTTATTTAAACTCTAATCATTGTTTATTTATTTTTTTGTTTATGTTGGTGATTATGGAGGAAACCACATGATGATCATACTTGGAGAATCAAGTCCATAAGAGATCCATGGAATGTCATAAATAAGACCTTATAGAGATACAATTTATAGGGTTTTTTTTTATTATTTTTTATTTATTATTTTATTTTATTTATAT
The DNA here is from genome assembly GCA_947683625.1 of Mallotus nudiflorus. NCBI lineage: Eukaryota > Viridiplantae > Streptophyta > Magnoliopsida > Malpighiales > Euphorbiaceae > Mallotus > Mallotus nudiflorus. The sequence continues at coordinate 623,971 of CANTUR010000291.1, read as the reverse complement.
TTTTTAGGGTTGTATTAATTATTTTTTTTCTCAATCGGTTATTGTAACAGCCCCAATAGTGGGAATAGTGAAATTATGTGTGGTTGCTTGTTTATTTTGATTAATTGGTTAGTAAAGTTAGGATTTTAATTGGGTAATTAATTAAAATCAATAGAGGAAGTAGATTACTTTAGGATTGCATGTTAATTAAAATTAGGGTTTCAAAAGGAATAATTAATTGGTTGTTTGATCTTTTATTTAATTATTTTAATATGTTTTATTTATTTTTGGGCTTGTTTATTTATTTTTATGTGTTTTAGGCCTTAAACCCATATTAGATTCTAATCCACCCATTTAAATTAAGATTATGTTTGATTAATTAAAATGCATCATTAGGCCTATAATTAATTAGATTTTTAGGTTAGAGATAACTTAGGCCCATTTAGTAAATTAGACAAAGGCCCACCTAATTTAATTTAATTAATTAGACTTAGCCCACTTAATTTAAGTTTTTTCATAATTTGTAGATTTAAGATCACCTTAGAATTAAAACATGTAGAACTAGGCTCATTAATTTAAATACTTCATAATTTGTAGATCTAGGTCCATTTTTAGAATTAGAATAAATAGGCCTAGGTTCATTTAAGGAATTAGGCCCATAGTCTTTAGCTCACTTGGAAATTAAAATATGTAGATTTAGTTCATTTAATTAAAATTAATGCAGATTAAACTAACTTAGGGATTATATGTTTAAATGAATGCATTATTTACTTGTATTTCATGACTGGTTTGTCTTTGAGTTAATTGCTAGAATTAGGGTTTATATGAAATTGCATGTAAATAGAGGATAATATAGTAATTCATAAAGTAATTTTAAAAGAACACAAGACTGAAAGAAATTGGTATTCCGTATCCAGAATCTCCTGGTTATGGTGCTAGCTTTCTTTTAGAGAATCGAGTACCACCTTTTCGATTTGTCCTAATTATTACCCTAAGTGGTGACTCCTCATCTCCACGTCATGTTTTTGTGACAGTGGTTAGTGTGTTCTCTAGAGCTCTAAGCTCAAACAGTGTCGTGGTTGCTAAAATCTTGGACGCGCGCTAAACCTTACCGTCTATAGGTTGGTGATAAATAATAGAAAGTAGTTTGATTGTAAAAGAGTTCAGAGAATTTTGCCAAAGCCTTCACATTGACTTGTGCTTCATATTAGTAGCACACCCCTAGACCAATGGGATGACAAAAGTGATAAACCAAACCTTGCTGCAGGGCATTAAGAAGAGGTTGGATTAAGCCAAGGGAGAATTGGCTAAAGAATTGCATAATGTTTTATGGTTATTCCATACAATGCTAAGGGAGAGTGCAAGAGAAACCCCTTTCAAAATGGCATATGGCACAGAGGCAATGGTACCAATTGAGATTGGCATTCCCAATTATCGTATCATCGTATATAATAAGGAAGGCAATCATGAAGCCCTTTGCATGAATCTAGACTTACTAGAAGAAATAAGGGAAGTAAAGTCAAAATGGCAGCATGCAAGTAAAAGATGGGTCGATTCTATAATAGAAGAGTTAAAGAAAGATATTTCTCTCCAAGAGACCTGGTACTGATCCGGGTAGATATTATTAAGGGAAACTTAAGCCAAATTGGCAAGAACTCAAGCCAAATTGGTAAGAACCATACAAAGTAGCTGAAGCCCTGGGACTAGCCACCTACAAGCTGGATGAAACCAATGGCAAACATATGCCTAAAACCTGAAAAGCCCATAATTTGAAGAAATATCATTAATGAGGTAGCAGTGCTACACCTATCCTTTTTTATTATGTTTTTACATTTCCTTTACCTTTATATTTGTAAGGAACTATTCTAATGAAATACAATGAAATAAAGGCATAACACCATTTGCCATACCTATTTCTTCAATGAAATGAACCCCTCAAAGCGACGCATCACTTGAGAGGAGTTCCATAATAAAATGAACCCCTCAGAGCAATACATCACCTAAAAGGAGTTCTCTAACAAAATGAACCCCTCAGAGTAATGCATCGCCTGAGAGGAGTTCCCTAACAAAATGAACCCCTCAGAGCAACGCATAACCTAAGAGGAGTTCTCTAACAAAATGAACCCTTCAGAGCAATACATCATTTGAGATGAGTTTTGCATGGACCTTTTGGAGTCCTTTTGTAAAGAAAACCCCTTGAGAAAACATATCATCCGAGAGGAGTTTCACTTATAATAATGGTTCATTTATGGATATCTAAGGCTCTGATAATAGAGACTCAAATTCTCAGATGTTCAAGAATTGGTAGACTTTAGTGTTTTAAGGCTCAATGATCGAAGCTCAGTGGATGCATATGAAGTTGGAGCCCTATGAAGGAATGGGCATGCCAACATGGAATTTTCACCTCGTAATGCCTTATGCTAGATTCCATTAATGCTTGGATCCAAGCCTAAGCATAACTTACTGCATACTCAACAATTTCATGCTTCATCTCTCTTGGAGTTATACCAACCTCAAACGATGAAGCCTTGATGGTGTCGTCTTTTTCCTTTAAAATGATAAATTTTAGTATCAAGGGTTCTTTGTTAACTCTCTCTCATTCATGACCAAGGATGACTTAACATGCTAGGGAGGATATTCCTTTAAATATGGGTAAGTTCTTTGAAAGTTCGGCGTTAATTCTTTGAATGCCCTTTTTGAAGTTTTTCTTTGCATTTCAGGCTATGCCCATCATTACCGTATTTTTTTGAGATGAATGACATCAAATGCCATTGAAAGCTAAAGATCTTACTGTACAAGCCATGCAGAAGTTCCTTTATGAACCACTATTTCAGTGGGACTTTTCTTGATGTTTCAGAATCTTGTGGTCAGGGACTCAAAAAATAGTTAAGCTCGTCTCTCTTATTATTTTTATCATGTGAGGAACTTAGTACAATACTCAAATTATTATCTGATGTCTTCTATATAAAGAGTGCATCTCTTTGCTATAAGGCTGGAGAGATTAGTAGACAACTTGAAAACTTATGTAAATATGAAATTTAGCCTATTACTCGAGTGGATGTAATTACTCAACTTCGGCTTCTCCACAATTAATCAACCATATGAAATAAGTATTTAGCCGATTTCCTTGAGCTAGGCCTCTATCATCCTTTTTATTTAACTATGCATAACAATAATTTGTTGTCCTGAAGTGTGCCTGTAAGGATCCATCACTCAAATGAATTACTTCTTTTTTTTTATAAATATCAAAATAGGCTTCATGCCTTATTCCATTTTCTATTGGTTGCCATGATTTTTCTTTTACACGATGAAGTTGACTTTTTGTACGTTGGAGCCGACCGTAGCAAGGTTCCTAACAAGTAATCAAAGATAATTTGAAATATAGTTCGGAATTTAATTCGGTTGTGCCTAGATCTTGATTCTCTTCTTTTGGAAAAAAAACAAGAAGAACTAGATTTTTTTTTTCACAGATAGCGCCACTTGATAACTCCAAAATGATATTTCTTGCTTGTGGAACCTGTATCGACTAGTAGAACGGGTAAAGGGGCGGGATTTTCCCCATAAACATTTCGAAGATTAAGTCAGTAATAATATAAGAAAAAATATAATAAAGCGAATATGTGGAATAGAATAGAAAATAAAGAATGATGTCTTAGTGATGTTGTATGATGAGAATGAGGAGATGAGTAAATATGAGAATGAGATATGTGAATAAAATGAATGATATGAAATATCATGAGATGTATTTATAGGAGAAAATATTACTCAAACCTCTTCGGAATATGATTCCTTAATCTTGTAGGATTGCCTTATTTATAAAAGAATGAGACTTTCTTTGTAGAATAGTATTTCTAATTAAAATAGACTTTTTTATTAATTTTTCTTCTTGTTCAAGTAATTCTCTTTTTTGTGGGAATATAACCCTTATTAGAATAAGATATTGATATGGGGTATCCCAGATATAAATTAAAATGTATATATTTTAAAATTACTAAAAAAATGTTGGTAGATAATTAAATGTATATGATATAAAAAATTCAGAATTAAAATATAATTTAAAATTTTTTGTTTTTTGTTAATAATACTTTTTACTCAAATAAGGATTAATTTGTCAACAAAGTAAAATATTAAGAAAGTGTTTGTAAATATTTAAGAGGTCTTTTATTTATTTGTCAAATAATAAAAAGGTAAGTATTATTATTATGATTAATTTGACTTTTATTAAATAGTTCAATAATTAAATTAATCTAAAATTCAACAGAAAGGCTAGTCTGATATTTGTTGAAAAGTTCCGAAGGAAAATTAACCTTTATTCTTTAAAGCTTGGTATTTATAAATAATTAAAGATTTGATTGATATTTTTAGCTATAAAGTCTAATAGTAGCTTTTAGCTGGGTCTTGATAATATTTTTAAGTTTTTTTTAGAGGATATGTAAATAAAGTGGTTCATTTACTTGCTGGAGCCGCAAGTTCTTTAACAGCTCCAAAAGTACTAAAATGATTCACCGTTGATGTACTATTTGATGATTCTTTGACTGACCAATTTTTAAATTAAAAAAAAAAACTACTATGCAATATGTACTATGTAATTTAATATTAAATCGAATTAGAAGTTATTTTCTAACCTTTCAAAAAAAAAAAAAAGTTTTTCTCTAAGGTAATGTTTTATCATATATGGTAATGCCTTAGAAAGGGCGTTACTCCAAGGAGTTCGGTTTGAAAAAATTACAAATTTAATTTTTAAATTTTTTTAATTAAATGTCTAAATTTTAGAAAAATATATCAATATAATGTTTTTAACTAATTTGATACTGATTGAATGCTTAATTAGATTAAATGAGATTCACTTTTATCCTATTCATTAACTATATCATTTATTACATGTGTTGTATTATTTTAAAAAATAAAATTACTTTTATTCAGTTACTTTTTAAATTTACGATAAAAGTTAATATTGAGATTGTTTTTATCAATTTATAACATTTAATAAGATAATAAAAATATTTTTATCATTTAAATAATATAATATACGTAACACATTACATAATTAATAATTAAAATAAAAGTAAATCTAGTTTGAGTTAATTTAAAATTCAATTCGCATCAAATTGATTAAAAAGATTACATGAATATATTTTTTTAAAATTTAAATATTTAATTGAAAAAAATAATTAAACACTAAATTTATAATAATTCCAGTTTGGTTTAAGCTTTTTTTTTATTATTAAAAAAAAAAAAGGAAGTCGGTCCAGATTTGAGAGGCTAAAGACCCAAGTTTTGACCGAAAGCACATGCTAGTATGGAAGTGAAACTGAAACGCTTAACTAGTGATAGACACGGGTGATCGTGGCGCGTGAAATAACAACGTCTTAGCACTGAAGACTGAAGTTGCCCTATAAATGGCGGGAGCCTCTCATGTATCGAAATTTCTCGCACCCAATCATCTCTCTGTCATCTTTAGTTTCCCTCAGGCGTCAACTTTTCACTATTTACACTCCAAGCCCCTGCAAAACCCTCCAATCTTTCAAAAACCTCCAAATCTTTTATTCTGGTAGCCCCTTTTGCTTCTCTCCATATCCTGATTTTTAATTTGCATCTCTATCCATTATCATTCGAAAGTACTTTTCTTTTAAATTTGTACAATTCTAGGGTTTCATTTGATTTTCCCCCTTCCCTACGAGCTAGGGTTTCTTTTGCTGTGTGTTTAGATTGCGGAGGAGAATTGGAGCAGTATCGGAGTTCTCTTCCGGTTTGATGGAGGCCGCGGCAGGTGGTGTCGTTGCCTCTCGCGGTGGTTCTCTGCCGATTCCGTCGTCTAGGAAGGAGTGGCGTGCCGTGTCTGACCACCATTCCGTTCGTAACGGTGGTGATGAGGTAGTGATTTTGCTCTCTAATGTTTTTTCTTTGGGCTTGTTTGGTTCCTGGAAAAATTGTAGGAAATGAGAGAAAGTTGATTTAAAAAAAAAATAGAATAATAATAATAATTATTATTATTTGAGTTTCGAAAAAAAACTGGGAAGTCAGTGGTTGAGCTTGATGCCAAGTATGTAGTTTTCTTCAATTTTCTCAGCAGCCAATGATGTTATTCGAGTTCATTTATTTCTTTGTGTGTATTCATACAGCGTGACAAGATAGAATGCCGCTCGATATAAGCATTTTGATTTATATGGTTTCGCTTTTTTTAATTAGATTTTATTGGGTCGAGTATACTTGACCATATAGTTTTGAAGCTTTTATTGCTTTGACCGTACATTTATAAAATAGTTTTGAAACTATATTTTTTGTTAAAATATTAACTGCCTAACCAAATATGATTTTTGATTCTTTCTGTTTTCTACATCTTGCTGGCAAATAATAACTGTGTTATCATATGTTAATTTCTTGGCCATTAATTTGGTTACTTACTAATGACAGAATCTGGAACGATCAAATTTGGGGCAAACAGATGAGAGAACAATATATGAGGTAAAATACTTGTTAACAAGGTTTTTGTTGATAATAATGGAGTGTGAACATTTTTGTGTGATGTTTATCAAGGTGCAGCATGGAAGAGAGCCTGCTGATGTGGACTTTTGTTCGATCACTGTGGATGGGAGTTTGGACAATGACATTTTGCAGCAGCGAATTCATAATATTACCAGACAAAGAGAAGAGCTGCAGCAAATGGAGATTGAAGTTAAAGCTCAGATGATAGCAAGATCTGAGATCATAGAAATGCAAAACAGCTATGATGCTCAAATCAAAGAACATGAAGATTCTGCTGCAAAGTTTAAGGTTGAAACTTTTATTGGTTTCCTTTTCAATGTTGCAATTTGCAAATTATGTTCGCCCATAATAGTGGTAGATTTTTATCTTTTAAGGAATTATACAATATTTTCATAAAACCTTACATTTGGTGATAAGTTTTTTGGCATATGATCATTAAAGCTCCATAAATTTTGCTGCTCGAGTATTCACTGCTTATAGCCACTGATGTAAATTGTTTTTTAAGATTGACACTGGAGTCTAGCTGTTGATGACTTGATACTTTCTCTAAATTCACGCATTCTTTATCTTGTAGGAACAACTCCATGAAAGGGAACAAGCTATACATGACCTGGAAAGGAGAATGGATGAAAAAGAAAGAGAATTGCATGCTATTAAATTGGATAATGAAGCAGTTTGTTCTTGTGCTTGATGTGCTTTCTGATATGTGGTTCTGGTGCATCATGTTTTATATGATGTCTCATGGTTTTCTTTTACAGGCTTGGGCCAAAGAGGACCTTCTCAGAGAACAAAACAAAGAATTGGCAACATATAGGTATGTGTTTATAGGGAATATCGCCAGAACATTACTTCTGCACCGTACTTGGCAAATCACTTTCCTTCAATGTTGATTGAAACTCCATTTTTTGGTAGAAAAAACGAAATAGAACAAAGTGTAAGAAAATTAAGATCACACCAGAAAACAACGCTTTGTTTGTGTAAAGTATACTGTAAAATGTGTAAATTATATATATATAATTTTTAATGAAATTTCTAGTTATCATAGGTAGATCCCTTATTGTTGTTTTTGAATTACATTCCTTTGATGTGGATGAAGGGCAATAACCTAACTTTGATCTAACTATCTATTTGTGCAGAAGAGAGCGTGATCATTCAGAAGCTGAGAGGTCACAGCATATACATCAAATACATGACCTTCAAGAACATATTCAAGACAAGGAGAGGCAGATTCTTGAGTTGCAAGAACAGGTGTATTGGTTGGAACTTTAGATATCTGGTTCTCTGTTAGGAGTGCAGTTTATTGTGTCATTAAAAATTGTAACTATCAAACAATAATTGGTAGTCTATTTGGATTATTTCATTATATATTGTTGACCATGAAGCTATGGTATTCTTTTGCATTTCAGTTCTAACATTAATCTTATCTTTCAGCATAGGGCTGATCAGGAGACCATATTTTTGAAAGATGAGCAATTGAAAGTCTGGATTGCACGTGTTCAGGAGATGGATGCCTTGCAATCCACTACAAACCACTCATTACAAGTTGAATTACGAGAGCGTACGGAACAATATAATCAACTATGGCTGGGATGCCAAAGACAGGTGGTTTTACCTTGGCTCTTTTGTGGCACTTATACAGTTGTTGGTATATATTTCTAATGGGTGTGCATGTGCACTATTGCATGTTTGTTACATGTGTAATAGCTCCCCTTCCTGGTTGCCCTACAACAAAGTAGCCTTCAAAATGTGTCTACTAACAAGTAGTTTCTTCATTATGCTATAAAAATATTATTTGGCTTTTATGATTTGATGATATATATACCAGTACTTGCTGCATGATAATTGGTGTGTACAGTTAATCCTCTTGTCCAAAGATAAGTATTGTGGGTTGATTTATTTACATCCTCATCTTGTTTGATTACTGATATCAGTTGGCAGAAATGGAGAGACTTCATTTGCATATACAACAGCTTCATCTTGAGTTAGCCGATTCAAGAGAAAGGAGTGGATCCTATCCTGATGAGTCACGTGTATCCCAGACAAGCTCAAAGGATGTATCAAATTTTGGCCAAAACAACGGAAAGCAACTAGATGTCAACGGGAGTGGTGTAACTAGTGTTAATAATGGAGCACTTCCAAATGGAAATTCAGAAAATGTATCAAACCAGGTAGGATTGCTTCTAATTGTAGTTTTTTGATCATTGATAAGTAGCATATCAATGCTCAGTGGGAACCTTACTATTCGACATTATTATTTGTTGCCAATATGACACGTTCTGCATTGTGTTGTCTCTTTTATATAGTGCCTCTTCGTGGTTTTGGATGCCTTTCAAATACCTTGGATTCTTGGGCAAAAGTAGCTCAGATATCTTATGGGCCACCAATTGATAAGCAGCCTTTGGTGGGGGATTCCTTCAAAAATTAGTTGCAACAGTGACCAGGACATGCTATACATTTAATTTTAAAAGCAGAACTAATAATCTTGTTTGCCATAATCGAACTGATCATTCTTAATTCTTTTGGAGTCTTGTCTAGGGGTTTTAAGTGGGTGGATTTCTCACCAAGTCTTAGGTTGGGTTGGGTAAACTGGTTGCTATTTTCTAAACAAGTAATATAAGTTTATACTTGTTGATGGAGTAACCGCTGGATTTCTCTTATGGTACAGGTTCTACTTAGTTAATAGTTCATTAGATCATCTTTGCACATTTAAGGGTTTTTATTTTTGTTAAGAAGGAACAGATTTATATTTGATTTTTCTTATTTAGTTTCTTTATGGCTTGTTCATTGGGTTTTGAGTCTTTTCTTGTAAAAAAGTTATTCTCTGGTCTTCAATTAGTGTTAATGGAATTCATCAACATTTTAGAAAGAATTCATGATTGGCTTGTGTATGATACCTAACCTTGCTATGTTATATCTTTCTGGTCCATATTTGCCTTGCTTCTAGCAGACAATCACTGCTACTGTTCAAGGCATCACATGGGCAATATGGATTACCTCACATCTCTCTCTCCCTCTCTCTCTCTCTCTCTCTCTTTTGAGTTTTATGACATGGAGCATCTGCATAAGGATTCATTACATATATGTAGTTGAAATTTCCATATTTGTATGTGTTATCATGTAGTGCTTGGAGCTTACGCTTGTGCAAGTGGTTTATATTTTCTTACATCCAGTTACTGCTTTTATTGATAACAAGTCTAGAACTTATGAAACATGTCACATATATAGGGATTTAGCATTGCAAAATTTTTTTGAAGGAATAGAAGTATTAGAGTGGTAGGAGTTTACTATGCATTACTGGTTCATGATGTTATTAAATAGATTGTCAAGAGATAGACTGGGTTTATTTTGGGCATTGGTTTTTAGTAGTAACATCTGCTTTTACATATTCTTAGAAACTGCAGTCAAACAATTACCCATTCAAAATGTTAATTTATAGACCCTTTTGAAGGCAAGGCCTGTCGTTGTTAAATCCATAGAATTAGTAGATGATGGAAATTCAATTTGAGCAAATATGAGGAAGGTTGATTTACAAGATTGTTTCAACTTAACTTAGTTAAGCTTATTGATTTCATGTCCTCGCTGAATAGGTTACATAGATTAAGGAAGTTGAGTAGTTTGTGACTTTTTTGATTTGCAAACCAAAGTGGGACATAGATATTTGCTTTCTAGAAAGATTATCTGCTTGAGGTTACATCTTGTATCAAAATAAAGCTGATGTGATTGATCTCATGGAGAGTTTAAAGAATCTATGATTTGGTAAGGTGTTACAGAGGAGGATGGTTTATCTGGTATGTGAACTTTCTGGTGTGTAGTATGATCAGGAGAACCTATGAACCGTGTGTTAGCTATCAAAGAAAGTGATCAACAAACATAACTAAGCTATCAGGTTAAAGTATATCTTTTGTTGTTATTGACAAGGTGCTGTAAAAATGAAACTGTGCTTCTAATCTTAATTGCTCTAACCAAACTTTGCCTAGAATGGTCATTTCCTTGTATTGTCCTTGTTGTGAAGACCTTTCAGTTGAAAGGAGTGGGCAACACCACTTGACTATTTCTTAATTAAATATGAATGTAATTTTTTAGTGAGAATGTCCAATCAAAATATTTGCATTTTACAGGGTGATAAGCTTTATTATTTTGTGACTTTTTGTAATGCTATTTTGCTTGTACATCAGTCAATCAGCCAGCAATGCTGCATTGATCAATGGAAAGCCTTGTTTTTGTTAGTTGATAGAGACCTCTATGGTAGAAAAAAATATGAAAGGATCTAACTATGTATTCATGTCTTATAATGTTTTGTTTATTTCTCATTAGACCAATCATGCTGCTGGTGTTCCAATTCCTCCATCTTTACTTGGTATGCCTACCTACATTGCTCCTGGACAGATGACTGCACTGCATCCATTTATTTTGCATCAGCAGGGTGTTCCCCATTCTATGCCATCACATGTTCCTCAATCTCATGTTGGGCATTTTCACTCTGTACCTGCAATATCATCCCTTCCACAGTGGCAGAACCAACAGGTACTATGAGACTGAAAATAAGACATTTCTGATCACTTTGTTATGCACGACTCTTGGTCTAATGTGTCTAGTTTTTCATTTTGTCATTAAAATGATAGGCTGGTTTGAATTATACTACTTTTGGTAGTTTGATGGGTATATATATATATTTTTCATTTATCAACTGCTTCAGGCTGCATCAGAGGGTGCACAATTGTCCACACAGAATGAACTTGCATCATCCCACACTGATCACAACCATATGACATCAGATGCAAAGTATGAGTATGAAATAACTGTTAACAGGCAGAGCTTTCGTCCAGATTATCTGGATGTTAATATCAGCCAAGGAACAGAGCCTGGTTCTGTAATCTCGTTATCCACTGGGGAAGCACATGTTCTTGAGTCAATGGATCGAAGTTACTTGGTAACCCCTCAATCTGACCAGGGCTTGCAAGAGATTTCTTCCCATTTTAATGACTCCTTGCAAATGAATCCTCTTGAACAAAACAGTGAAACAAAGGTTCATCCCTTTGCTCAATAGCTCTCTGCTTTTCCGATTCCAATGTGTGGCCCAATTATTATTTAAACATGCTAGTAAGCAGTGTAGGGACTTGGCTCAATATAAATTTGGACTGTTGCAGGGGAAAATTGTTTTGAACTCAGGTGATCAGCAAATAGATGGCCAAGTTTTAACAGAAGAACAATCAAGCTCTGCCAGCATTTCACTGTCTGAAACATCAATGCATTCAGTTAACCATAGTGATGCCACAATTAACAATGGCTCTGGTGTAGGTGTAGGTGTAGGTGTAGGTTTATCTGAGGCACCAGTCTCAACTGTGCAGACCAATACAGTGAATCTAGGAAAAATTTCAGAGACTGGCCTTCTTGATGAAAGATCTCTGTTAGCTTGCATAGTTCGCACAATTCCAGCCGGTGGTAGAATTCGGATCAATTCAACGGTTTGTATTTTGCTATTAAATATTCAATCTTAGTCAGTTTTCATATCCTTAAAGAGTTGATGGTAGATTTTTATTGGTGTCCAAGTACAGCTGCCAAATAGGCTAGGCAAGATGCTTGCACCTCTACATTGGCATGATTACAAGAAAAAGTATGGGAAGCTTGACGACTTTGTGGCTGGTCACCCAGAAGTGAGTTTCTGAATTGGATTATGCATGTTACTAGATTTTCTTTATCATTATTGTCATCTGAAAATTTTGAATTGTGATTTCAGCTATTTTTGATTGAGGGTGAGTACATTCAGCTTCGAGAAGGAGCTCAAGAAATGATAGCTGCTACAGCAGCTGTTGCAAAAGTTGCTGCTGCTGCTGCTGCATCTTCTCCTTACTCATCATATTTGCCTTCTGTGGCTGTTACTCCAATGGCACAGTCTCACCGGCTCAAGAAGGTGCCATTAGTTGATTCCAAGCACCGTAATGGTGTTAGTTTTAGTGCTGCTGGAAGCATTTCAAATGTAAAAATTTTGAGCAAATCAAATGATTCTCATGAACTGAAAGGACCAGATTTTGAAGGATCAAGTATAATTATTAATCACAACAAGGGTGCAATTCATGGGAGGTCTAATTCAAGTTTTGTCGGAAAGCAGCACAGCAGGTAAGTTTCTAGATTATTAAATGTTGCTGCTGTGTCTTTGATAGTTTGCTAACGCCTGAGGAACTTATTGATGTTAAAACTATTCAATTTTTTTCAGGACAACTGGAGCTGCATTAACCTCTGGAAGATAGTGAGTACGAATTCATTATGATACTAATTCTTCATTCTTTGCCATCTTTTGCATGGTTGTCATCTGATATTACTCTATTGATTTATTATATCTAACTGTATGATTTTTTTCTCTTGTCTGGACCATTGTCCCTTTATTAGGGCTGTAAATGAGCTGAGCTACTCACAAGCTGTTCAAAGCTTGGCTCAATAAAAGCTCGTATATTGAAGCTTGTTATTAAACAAGTCGAGCTTAAATTATGCAAAGATCGACTCATGAAACTTGTGAACAAGCTCAAATAAAAGTTTGTGAATTACCTCGTAATTTTAATGTATTAATAATCTGATATAAGAGATATAAAATATAAATTTTTATTTATAATAAATGTTAAAAATATATAAATTATTAGAACAAAGTCATAGTTTTTGTTAAATATGTTATAATTTATTTAGTAAATAATTTATTTAAAAATTTTGATGGATAATTTGAACTTAGAGTTATATTTTTCAAAATTTTTTATGTTGGTTTAGGCTTGTGAACAACTCATGAATATCAAGTGGGATAACGAACTTGGCTCAATTATGAACAAATCAAGTCCAAGCTAGCTGAAGCTTGGTTTGTCTCTTTTACACCCATGTCATCTTTGAAGTGGGTTTCAGCTGATAGGCAACCGGATATATATATATATATATATATTCTCAATTTCTTTATTCAAACCAGCTCTAACAATTGGTAACTTAGTACCGCAAGTTAGACAGTTGCATTTGTGACATTAGTTTCATGTTTTGGTATCTCCATTTATCTTAATTCTTTTAGTTGATTGGTTACTCTCAAAATACTGAAGTCAATCTATATTAATGTATATGTCTTGGAAATTCTTTATTAATTATCTTATGTAACAAATTCTGTAATTTGTTTTGGCAGGAGGAAGTTCGGAATCATGAAGATTAACTTGTTTGGATGTTAACTGGTATCTTTACGGAGCTTCTTTTGGGATGATTCTAAGCAGACTGTTACTGACTGAAATTGCCAGCCATCTTTAGCTCATTAAAAAATCTTCTCAATTGAACTTCTCATTCTCTTTCAATTTGATGCTTTTTTTTTTTGGGAGGGGAGACAATGAAAAAGACAACATTTACTGTGTGGTTTATGATAAAAGACACAACATTCAATTCTTCAGTGATACTCATTGCCTCTAATAGCTAACTTATGTGTGCCTTTTTTTTTTTTTTTTTGGTGGGGGTGCTCTGGTGAAATTGATTTAGTTTTTCTCCATTTTACTTGGGGCGGAAGATGAGCTGAACTGCTTGTGAGTTATTTGAAACTATTGAACTCGCAAGTTATTTGAAAGTAGTTGACTCGCTAAAAACTCAGTTTGTAACTCAGTTTGTATATTGAACCCATGTTTAGTAAATGAATTGGGTTCAAACCTCGGTAAATTTATGGATAGGTGAGCGGTGGATGGGTTGGTTTGGGGGAAATTGCACTAAAGCTCGGATTGCAGTTGTATTAAAAATCAATTGAACTGTAGGTATCGATAGTTCTGGTTTGAAAATATTAAGGTTGGTGAATCTGGTTGGGCCTTGGGCCTTTGCATTGGGTATGTTATTTTGGACTATATTTTATTATATTTTGGGTTTAACCCATGTATATTTTATTGTATCTTGGGCTTAATTCAACAAATTTGAATACTTTTGGGCTTAGCTCATAAGATTTTGGGGTTTTTTTCATAAATACATTAAAATATAACCAAAATAATAAAAATACCTCAAGTTTTGTAAAATTACATGCATGTTTTATGATGTGAAAATAATTATGTAGACGTACTTTTCTCATTCTTCTTTAATCACGTCTTTTTTCCTTTGTTTTCTTCTTTTCTTTCTATTTTCATCTTAATTATTTTCTTCAATCACAACATTCATATTCTTTCTTTTGAATATACTCTTCCATTTTAAAGTTTTCTCTAGATCTAAGTCTAAGGTTTTCAACAAATCTTGAAAATCAATGTTTACTTCAATTGGGTTCATCATTGTTAGTGATATGCACTAGGTCAATCATTTGTAATTATGTGTTGGTTTTCTTATTTTATTAATAAAGAGTATTTCATTATCATTTGATTTTATGATAATTATATAAATGGTTAATTCTTAATAAAGTCATCAAGTATGTGACTTAATAATAAAATCCTTAGATTAAAATAAGAGCTATATTCTAATTATCCCTAGTCATTTATTCATTATATAAATATTAAAGTATTAAGACTAGTATGATGTTGACTGATGATTATGTTTTACTAATCATGAATATGAGATATTAAGTCAACTCATAGGTACATGATGAGAGATCATGTATTGGATTGATCCATTATGAAAATACTATATAGATTATTGTCATAAATATTTCTCATCACAGTAATTTTATTTCGGTTCTTTAACCTTGAAATCATCATGGATTTTTACATAGCTATTTTATATTTTGACACATTCTAATATTGTCTTTAACCGGACGATTAAATAGGATATTGTTAGATATAAAATTAGTTATGCGAGGAATGTGAGTGATTCAAAAGGAATTTATCCCTCATTAATATGAGCAAGATATTTATGGCCCCTTTAATGAGATAGACCGAAGGAAAATACATGGTCATGCTGAAATGAATTGATAAAGAGTTATCATTTTCAGTCTACTTGGAATCAAGTCATAATATTGAACTATATAAGGATGACATTCTATGCCTTATGTTCAATTAAGATATCATGTGATAAAGGGACAATAAAATTCACTGTAATTAGGTTATGTCGGTTTATTAACTTCACATGACTTGGGTGGTCATAATGTCTTGCTATAGGCCACTTATGACTTGTATGCCTAAACAGAGATTTAGGCCCACTGCCAATATTATGTGAACTTACAGGGTCACACACTTAGAACAAGCCCAAAACGATTATGGTTTAATAAGCCCAAAATAAACTCTGTGAAATAAATATTTAAAGTGTTTTATTTATTTGTTTATTTATTTAAGATAAATGTTATTTTAAATAAATAAATAAGATATTATTTCTGATTTTTTTTGAAACAAAAATCAGAATGGGAAATTACCAAAAGGTCATTGGTAGGTGAAACCCTAATTTGGAGTCTATAAATATGTTATATTTTCTAGGGTTTAACTCGTTTTTCCTGCCTCCAAAAACTTTTTCTCTCTTCTTAGAAAACAAACACAGAGTTTTTGTTTTGTTCTTGATTTGTGAGACAATCAAGAAAGTTGCTAGCACACACTCCAATTCGTTTTTGTGAAGGGTTGTTTGTGTGGATACCTATAGAGGACATATCCTTTTGGAGACGTTTAAATCCGAACAACCAAAGCAAAAAGCTCAAGGTAAGGTGTCACCGGTGTGAACCTCCTCTCATCCTTTTAGAAAATCTTGCTTTTGCTGCGTTTTGGTAAGA
This sequence comes from Mallotus nudiflorus, assembly GCA_947683625.1. Classification (NCBI taxonomy): domain Eukaryota; kingdom Viridiplantae; phylum Streptophyta; class Magnoliopsida; order Malpighiales; family Euphorbiaceae; genus Mallotus; species Mallotus nudiflorus. Next base: position 607,833 of record CANTUR010000291.1, on the reverse strand, counting down.
TTCTTGAAACCCTAGATTTAGTCAAGTAGTCGAATTACATGGATCCAGGTTTGGGAACGTGATAAAATTTTAATTTTTCGGCTACGTTTATATCACAAAACCCAACAATCATTTCCTTATAAAATCCCATACTTTAATTCAGATAAAATAAGATATCCATACATTGATGTCAATCAATTGTTGCCTAAGATTTAAGGGAGAAAAAGATTGAAATGTTGAGCTTCTACAACCATGAGGAGAGAAAATAAAAAGGAGAAGGATGCAAGATAATGTTAATTGTGCAACTATGGCTTACGATTCAGATGCCTTTTCTCAATAAAGCTCGTGCTGCCATGGGCAAATTTGATCCTCAACGCGATCTAGATGATGCCAACAATATATGGAGTTATATGAAGTCTCACTTCTTTATATGAAGTCCCACTTCTCCTTCTTCTTCTTCCACTATCTTATTCTTTCTTGTGTGTTTTCAACATATATGCTTTTAGGTTGTTGATTTTGCAATAGAAAGTTTAGATTTTATGCATGTGAATGTGAGTTTAATTGAGAGATTCGATTATCAGTCCTAATTTTTTTTTTAAATTTCTATTCGTATTGTTCAAATTAGTTTTAGATTTTCAATTATGGTGCCATTATGGAGTTTTGTTTCTATAGCACACAAGGTGTTCGAATAATTGCCTCATAGGAATTTCAATATTGATTATCCTTTTTATTCTATGTTAGTTGTCTTTTTTGTTCTTTTTGGCATTTGAGCTTTGACATTGGACCATTTAGCTTAATCAGGTAGTAACTATGCCTATGGGATGGGTGAGCAGGAGGTTAGGTCGCAAGTGTTTTAACATGCTTTCTTTTGCTTCCCAATTACATTCACATGTAATTAAGCAAAATGACGCATGAATTGAGCTTAGAAATGAATGGTTTCCACTCGTTGGCCTTTGTATGTTTTTTTTTCCTTAATCTAACTGCATGATTGCTGATTTGTGGATCGAGAATTCTATTAGAAATTGAGCGTTCATTTCATTATACATCTACAACTTTCTAAAAACAAGCTATTCTTTAACTAAGGATGGATCATAATTTGACATATCTATATTTGCCTTAAAAAAAAAATTAAAGGATCATTTTCAGATGGGAAGTGAACTAAAAAAATTAAAATTATTCAAATGATGTATTAATTAAAAAAAAAACTCATGCTATATAAAAAATAATAGATTGTACCATCATCTTGATACATAAGCTTCAATTATCTTTGATAAAACTCATAACAAGGAATATTCTTTGTGTTAGTGTAACACATTAATTTGGATTTTTTTTTCTAGTGTAACCATCAAAATATTAAATTTCAGTTGATATTTTGAGTAGGATCATCATCATCTGCATATATAAAATAATATTAGAAACCAAACATAAACCAAAAAGCAAAATAAATAAATCACACATAAAATATCTAAAAAAATACCAAAGAAACATGCTTAAAAATCTGTCCACCAATAATACCAAATTAATTATAATTATACACAGAATCACCTTTTTAATAGTTTATTCAAATGAAAAAAGTCAACCATAAACAAAACACAAAAAAAAAACATAAAAAATAAAAAAAAAACATAAATCTCCACTCAAACCACAAGCAACTTTTGTGGTAGAATAAAATAACATTAAAAAGATGATCAACATCATAAAGTATAGTCTCTTCACCCTAAAAATAAAATAACACATCAAAAGCAAAATTAGAAACCAAAACGAAACTAAAAAGATACTAAATTAGTACATAAAAAAAATGCCAAATTATCCTTTAACACTTTATCACCACCATCACCATCTTTAAGAGAACTATCTTTAATATTGGAATTAAAACTAATATCCTTAGACAATTTCTTATCACCCTTAAAATAAAAACACAAAATAAAGTATTAGAAATCAAACAGAAACCAAAACGATACAAAAATAAGAAAACAAAACATACCCTAACAAAATCCTTTAAATCACCACCATCACCAACAATTTCAACAAACTTTGAATCATAAGCAACCTTTTCATGACCAACATCTCCTAAATCGAAACTAGAAGCACCAAAAGCACATCCATATCTTCTTGCACTTTTAAAACAAGATCAGAAACTAAAAGTAAACTAAAAAGCAACAAAATTAAATACATGCCACCTAATAAAAGAATATTTGTGATTTTTATCTATTTAATTTAACTTGATCAATTAATGTGTGGATTTGACTAATTCATCTCTTATATATTATGTATTGAATACATAATATTATAGGACATAAAAAAATCTCATATACATTATTTTAAAAAAATGATAAAATCAGAAAAAATGAATCAGAAACTAAAAATTAACTCAAAGGATACAAAACAAATGAATCAGAAACCAAAAGGATACAAAAAATGAATTGGAAGCCAAAAATTAAAAATAAAACCAACATAAATTAATATAATTAAAAAAAGAACACACCAAATTAGAATCTTTCAACATTTCATCACCATCAACACTCTCTTTAATAGAACTATCTTTAATAATGGAATGAAAAACAACATCCTCAGACAATTTCTTATCACCATAAAATAAAGTATCAAAAACTAAACAGAAACCAAAACGATACAAAAATAATAAAACCAAACATACCCCAACAATATCCTTTAACTCATCACCACTACCAATATTTTCAACAAACTCTAAATCAAAAACACTCTTTTTACAACCAACAATATCTCTTAAATCTATACTAGAAGCACAAAAAGCACATTCACATTTCTTTGTACTTTTGAAACAAGATCAGAAACTAAAAGTAAATTAAAAAGCAACAAAATTAAATACATAATACTTAATAAAAGAAATCCTTTAACTCATCACCACCACCAACAGTTTTAACAAATTCTAAATCATAAACACCATTTTCACAACCAGTAACATCTCCTAAATTAGAACTAGAAGCACCAAAAACATATCCACATTTCTCTGCACTTTTAAAACAAGATAAGAAGCGAAAAGTAAACCAAAAAGCAACAAAATTAAATACATGATTACTAATAAAGAATGAAGATGTGAGGTATTGATTCTTGTACCTCTTGCATGTTAAGCAAGTGCTCTATCATCTAAGCTACACCCATTTTTATCTTTCATTTTCTGACACATTATTAAATTAGGTTATGATCTGTTTCGAGATTGGTTCTTCAATTTGAAGTTATAAGGCATTATTTTGCATTTTACAAACACATTAGACTACTTGAAATCTTAAAAATGTTAAAATTATATTTTTCATGCTTGAAATATATTTGATAAAATTAATTTTATTTTAAAATCATTAGAAATTTAAATTATGACTATATTTTTCTTGCCCAAAGTTATATTATCGCTTTTTAGAAATAGTCATGTTGGTTCAATTATAATGAATGTTACATTTTTTCACATTAAGAAATTGAATAATCAATTATGTACAAAAAATTTATTGCATGTGAGTTGCTTGTATTTTGGCAATCACATTCTATGTATTTTTATAACTTACTTGAGGAATTTATGAAATAAAATCTCAAAAAATTAATTAAAAAAAAGAGAAACAATTAAGGAAAATAATTTTTTTAAAAAAGAGAAATAAAAATAAAAAAAGAAGGGAAGTACAAAAATTAAAAATAAAAATGAGAAAAACATTTATGAAAAAGAGGAAAAGGAAAAAAGAAAGAGAAAATAAAAATAAAAAATAATAAAAAAAGGAAGGAGAAAAATAAAAGAAAAAAGATAAAATAAAAATTATAAAAATAGTAAAACAAATAATAAGAAGGGAATAAACTGTTAAAAAATTAATAAAAAAATAAAAGAAAAAGGTAGAGAAATAAAAGAGAAATAAAAAAGAAAAATATGGGTGCATTTTTTAAAATACTAAAGACACAATTGTAATTATAATAGGATAGATTTGTAAAAAAAATGAAAACTTGAGGTATTTTTATTGACAACATTTGAAAATAGGGTATTTTTGTAAATGTCTATAAGTTTTTTACAAGCCTTTCAGCAATAAATTTCAAGGGTTTCCAACAAAAAAAATGGCTTTTTTTTTTTTAATGTTATCAACTAAAATAATTTAACTTTTCATTATTTACTAATTTTGTCCAATTTAATTACTCTTGTGTACCTTTTAATTACAAAAGTGCCAATTTCTTCCTTTTTACCCTATTTCCCCCCCTTTTTTTATTTTTATTTTTATTTTTTATTTTTCTCCTTTTTTCATTTTTATTTTTTCATCTTTCCATTTTTCTTTTTATTTTCTTTTTTTATTTCTCCTTTTTTCCTTTTCCCTTTTTTCAAAATTTTTATTTCCTCATTTTCCTTATTTTCTTGATCTTTTTTATTAGTCGAGTATTAACCAATATATTTTTCTGTAATTTTATTTTATAAATTTTTTTCCATTTTCTGTTGAAGTATGATATTTTTTATTTTTATTTTCTCTTTAATTTAAATAGATTTACCATTATTTCTAAATATTTATTTTTTTAAAATTTCAATAGATCAAAATAAATACAAAACTATATAATGCTATAAATAAAATAGTTAAAGTTCCAGTAGTATCATTAAATTTTTTTTTTCTTAGTTAAAGCTTCTTCTTTTTCTTTTTTTTTTTGAGAAAATAAAGTTTCATTAATTAGAATCAAACATTATGAATTTAGTTTGAAGAAAAATTCCTCTTTTGAAATTCAGCTCCACATGCTTTTTTTTTTTTTTTTTACCTTTTAGAATAAAAATAAAAATTCATTAATAATTAGTAGTAATTTTTTTAATCTATTTTAGTAGTGAACACATGAATTTTATTGTTTTTGGTGCAATGATAATGTATCAAAAATTTTAAAAATATTGCAATGAGGATATTGTATAAGAAATTTATTGTAATGAGGAAATATTGTATAAGAAACGTGAACTATACTCAAATGAGGATATTGTGTCAGAAATGTAAAATATATGAAAAATAAACTAAACATACATGAAAAGTAAACCAAAAGTATAGAAAAAATTTATATTAAAAATTCATAATAATTATTAGTGATTTTTTTAATCTATTTAAGTAGAGAACACATGAAGTTTTATTGTTTCGATGCAATGATATTGTATCATATAGTAAAATATACTATAATGAAGATATTGTATTAGAAATATAAAATATATGAAAAATTAACTAAATATATACAAAAAGTAAACTAAAATATACAAAAAAAAAATTAAATTTAATATCTTTGAAATATATATTCTAGGAATGATGAACGAAAATACTAACATAGTAGATATAAGGCTACTTATAATAAAACAATTAATAATAATGATGACAATTGTCGGCATGAGAATTGCCAGATCCACGAGCAGAGACCCAAGGATGAAGTCAATATAAGTAAATTGGACTCGACAGGCTCAATCCAGCCCTTTCTTCTCTTCTAAAGCCCAACAGGCCCCATCCACTTTACAACCTTGCCTGTTGATAAGGTGAACACCTCAGTGATGAGGCGTTGCCTTACCACTAACGCGAACATGTTAGTACTAAGACGATGTTTTAGTAGAACTAATTTTAAAAAATAATAACATTAAAGCTATTGACATGATCTTCGAAAATATGGAAATTAGTTGTTAGCAGCGCGAAGCTGGAGGCAGAAATCAAGGGAGATAGGGTAGTTGAGAGATTAGAGGGGAAGAGATAGAGAAAGAGTGAGAGGAGGAGAGACTTTAAAAAGGAAGAGGTAGTTCTATAGGGGGGGGGGGGGGGGAGGGAAAAAAAGAAAAAAAAAGAAGAATTAATAGAGAAGAAACTAAAAGAAGGTAAAGAAAGGAAGAAGAAAAGAAAAGGGTGAATCAAAGGCTCAAGTGGAAAGCTTTTCAAAAGGGCCGAAAAAGGAAGAATGGAGGGAGATAGTTAATTGAAGTCCAATTACAATTTACAGTATATTATCTTTGAGGGTCAAAGACAGAAGTTGTGATCTCGTATGTTAATACAATAATCTCCTTTATTATTTTATTTTTAAATTCATTCCATTTTATTTAATGAGTGGTGAATATGCTTTGAATTAATTAAATCATTTTCGTGATTATTTGATTCTCAAACTAAAATTTTTATAAACAATTCATGTTTTGCGCCTTTAAAATGAGTTTTTAGTGTAAATTTATCTGACAAATGTAATAAGGTGGCGCCCGCACAATAAGGCGTCACCCTGTTGCATAATGGCAATGCCTTATCATGCTAGTGGGCCGCCTCAGGTTTTAAATGTTGGTCATTTTGTTTAATCTTAAATTTTATCTTTTGTACTGTCATTTTAGTCCATCTATTATTAAATTAAGATTTCTATTTAAATATTTATTTTTATTTGGTTAGATCTTCTATGTTTAATATGATTAAAAAAATGTGCTGTTTATTTTATTTTTATATTGTTTGTGGATAGATTTTTATTTAAATTTGCATTGATTTATTTTAACTATTTTTATGTTTAATCTTGCATTTCTTTTTTCGTTAAACATTTTTTTTTGTTATTTTCTTTAATCAAATGTTTTATTCGTATTCATTTGTCTTCCTGCATGTTTTAATTTTTCATATTTTCTTTTATTGTATGATTTTATGCCTTTTTGTGATATATTTCAAATCAATTATGTGGTTTAATTCTAATAAAATATTAGTGAACTGAACTGAAAATAAGGATACAAATGCAATAAGAAGAAAACCAAGTTCTCCCCATGCACATCATCTTAATAATATCATCTTACTAATGCCTATAATTATACAATACAAGCAGACTGTATTATAGCGAAGCAAACACACTACTGGGTGCTGACTGACTGCAGCAGCAGCAGCAGCAGCAGTTATTGATTCACACAACCACTGATAATAATAATAATTACTTAATCGGCACAACAACGATATTAAGATAAATCAAAGCAATGAAAAATAAGATTACTCATTTCCATTTATATTTCTCATATGAATAAACAACCCATAAAAGCTAGCACAAAGCATGTAATCAAATAAGAAATACGAACATAACATCTCCTATTCCATTCACTCACCCATCAAAGTTATGAATTTCATAGAGAACAATGCGAATTGATCAATAATGTGACCTAAATTGCAACGTGGAAGCATTAAACGCCAAAATCAAATATCCAATTCTATAGCAAAACTACAAAAGGAACAAAATTCATCAAAATTTCTACATTAACAAACAAAACCCATAATTATCTCTCAATGAAATGAAACTTACCGCTAATGAGAAGCCGCACAGCAGCGACACGGCTTAGGGTTAAAATTGTGGGCAAAGTAATTTAAATTGCCAGTCTTGTTGCTGTTGCTTATGCTTTTGCCCATTTAAGTGATCATTACTATTGTGTCACCGATCAACATCTTCTATCTTGTTCTCAGAATCCATTTTTGTTAGTGACATGCATTAGATCAATAATGTATGATCATATTTTGATTTTATTATTTTATTAATAAAAATGCATTATAATTATTATTATTATTATTGTTTTGTTATAATAATTACTTGTATAATAAATTCTTTTTAAGGTCATCAAATATGTGACTTTATAGTAAAACTCTTAGTTTAAATATGAATCCTATTAAGAGTCATCCTTAGTCATTCATTATTATTATTGAAATAATAATAAATTAAGGCTAGTATGATGTTAATTGATGATTATATTTTACTATTTATGTATATGAGATATTAAGTCAACTCATATGTACTTATTTAGGAAATGATATATTAGATTGACCCACTATGAGAATATTAAATAGACAACCGTCATAAGTAATTCTCATCACAGTAATATAATTTTAGTCCTCTAAACTTAAAATCACC